>SEMN01000083.1:492500-927500 GCA_005408345.1 Macquaria australasica
ACAAAATATCACAAATGGAAAACTCTGTTGTTTTCACCACCCCTGCTCTCTTATTAATGGAGGCCATACTGGTTACACCCCCTCTCCTCCACATCCATCAGTATGACTGGTTGCCTGCCTACAAGCCAGTCTCTGCTCCAGGCAGGTGGTGATGTTCAGGGAAAAGCTTACCGTTGTGCTTTTTCGGTATATACCTGTTTATTTTTACTAATCACTTTCATTTTTACAGTTTCCATTCTGACTGCTTTTCTTCAGCGTCTGTCCCTCCTCCGACTGAATGACCCAGAGAGTTCTTTGCCTTGGTTTGTTCTGAGAGTTTAAGGTGATGGATGATATAGGTGATAGATAGGGTTTGATTGGTCATGGCCATGTTTGTAGACTCTTCACTCTGTATCACATTCTTCCACACAGCTGTTCTCCTGTTATTTCACTACTTCATGCGACACTGAGCACACACCGCTGACCTCTGCCCTTTCCCACCAACCTGCAGCTCCATGATGCACGCTGTTCCCACGGTGATGATCGAGTGCGACGACGATAAAGAGAACCTCCCCAACGAGGCGGACTACGAGGACCTGCCCGGTATGTACAAGGACGAGGAAGAGGAGGAGGAGGAGGAGGAAGACGACGAGGATGAGGAGGAAGATGAGGAGGAAGATGAGGATGATACATTGTTTACAAGTACGTTTTCTTTTGGGCGTAAGGCATCCACCTGCTCACTGTGACTGTTACCTCAAATTATTCAAGACTGAGCTTTGACCAGTTGATACTGTAACCAGAAATGACTTTCCAGTGTCAACTTGTATCATCTAAGAGTCGCCTGTTATTGATTATGATCTATAATGTGTGCATATGCATGTAAGACCATATGTGTTAACGTGTTTCTGTTATGGTTGCACCAGCATGGAGGTCACACATGGCTCGAAGCACTCTGAGCTGCAGTTTGTTATCAGAGATGTGGATTATTTATCACAGAAGCATTATTTATAGAGTTTATTTAGTTTACACAAGTAATATACACACAATACATAATGCATAAGAAAAGGGAAAAAGGGATATGTGCTGGTGAGAATAAAAACCCAAGATGGGATTATAAAGACGTCTCACCAGAAAGAAAGAAAAGGGTAAAACAATAAGAAAAAGCAAAATTAAAGCTGTAATAATTTATGTCACCTTGTTAAGTTATTATGGCTTACATGCTAGCAAACAGTTAACAGTTGGTTTGGTTTCCACCAACTCCCTGAGAAAAACATCTGTTTTTTGGCTGCTAAATGCTCCCCTATGTTCACCTGCCTGCTGTTTGCTGCAGGGCAGGTAGTGCAGGTAGTGTACAGTGGGTTTATCAAAGCTTGTTTGCTGAAAACAGCTGTGACAAAACCAGACGGTGAATGTGCTGTAAAACCAAAATAATGAGCTAAAAGAGGCTAAAAGTGCCACAGAGCTGCAGAGTTCTCGTGGGATTGTCACTGCCAACAACCTCTTTCACATTACAATCATTTCATTCATTGTTACTAAAGAATATTGATTAGTGGAGCTTCACAAGATGGCAGCTGAAATTAAATCAATAAAGGCACAAAAAGCAATCTGGTAAATGTGTATAAAATACAGGGTTTCCTTCAGTGTATTATAGTATAGCCTGAGTGCCTCCGCTAAGTTATTTACGTCATATCCCACTTACAAGAGTAAGCCAACTGTTTAGATCATTATCTAGAATCTGAATTGATCACGAGACGGAGATGAGATCTGTCTGGATGTGCCTGTTTCTGCCTGAAACCCTGAAATAAAAACAATAAAATGGAAAACAATCATAAATAACTATCACAATGATGTTAAGTACTAGAAGAAAATCTATGCAAGCTCCTTACAGTCAGCTTGTGAATTGAGAGTTCGCTGTAGTAAAATGTTTTAATACACCATCCATTTTGCTTCTTGTACGATCCTTGTAGGCACACTGGCCATGAAGGTTTTACGAAAGGACTCTCTGGCCATCAAGCTGAGCAACCGTCCATCGAAGAGGGAGCTGGAGGAGAAAAACATCCTGCCGCTGCAGTCGGACCAAGAGAGACTCGAGTTTCGACAACAAACCGCCACCAAACTGACCCGGTGAGTCGCCGGATTATCACCAGAGATTTCACAGGCACTGAGTTACTGTTCACCATCATGCACATGTAGAGACGCACATTACTCCACATGCAGGCCCAGTCACCTGCAAAGTGCTTGAACCCATGTTAGCTGTGATAGATGTGAGCTGGCTGCTAAAGGAAGAAAACTGTCTCCCAAATCAATCATATAACATTATCTCTAATCATTCTAATGTAGAATTACTCATTAATTTATTTATGTCACAAAATATCTTGTTTTGATGCAACAATGTCTCATACATCTTATTCAAAAGTGTAGTATCAGGCAAATATTTATTTCACTTTTTAATCATTATCTTTGATTGCATACTTTGGTAAATACTGAAAATAGAATTTTCATGTTGCACCTCTATTTTCTTTATTGATTAATCTGTTTGTTTTTTAAATTTATTCACAAGTTTAATTTACGAAATTACAGACAAAAATGCCCATAAGTCCTCATATTGCTTGTTTTGTTTGACCAACAGTCCAGAACCCAAAGAATGTTTAATATTCAACGACATAAAACCAAATCCTCACGTTTGAGAAGGTGGAACCAGGGGATGTTTAGCAATCGAATAATTGTCTAAGCACTAACCGAATATTACTTTATGATGTCTGAAGGGAATTGCATTAAAATTTTTCTTTATTTAAAGTCGAGATAAAATGAAAAATAATCTTTTAACCCTTTTAGATCACCTCCCCGGTGATATTGTGCATCTATTTAACAATATATGCCAAAAAAAAAAAAAAAAATCAATTCCTTTGTATTCTTATATCAAAATCCAGTCATGTTTTCTTCCTGTAAAACAAAATGACATGTGCTGACGTAAGCTTGAACCAACCAGTGTCAACCAATAATATCATGACATCCACCCATCAGTTACTCTCAAGATTCATTAGTTTGCTAGCTAGCAACAGCATGGTACGCCGTGCCCACTTGTCAACGTTCAAGTCAAATTCCTCCAAACGATTATGCCCCACCTGTTTCACTCGGACATACGTCACGATACGGAAGCTCGATTCTCTCGAAATGCCATTTCATCTTGACTTTAAATTAAATTGTCTCCATACTAAATGAAGTCAGCTAAAAAGGCGTGTAACATAATGTTTGGAAACTGGCTGAAGCAGAAAGCTTGCTGTCACATATATAAATCATACATTAAGTGGATGGAAAGAAATCCATTTGCGATTTGAAAAAACCAGACGATTTTTTCCTTTGAAAAGTGGCCATGGTATAAGGGCAATAATACACTTCTGGTGTTATATTGGTGTTCTGGTATAGACAATAACAGACTTCTCGTCATGTATTTAGATATGGTTGGACAGGTGGATTAGATTTAGGCTAGATCTTCTAATAAAATGCATATCTTACAGTTTGTTGGTGAGGATTTAGTCACATTGGTGCCATTTACCTTGAAAAATGAATACTGTAAGTTTGTGAAGCAAAACACAACTCAGAAAACCTTTTCCTCCTCATCTGGCTTCTCTCTTTGACCCTCTCAGTGCTCACAACCTCCTGCGCTGGGTATCTTTTTACTTCTCATTATCAATCATCCTACCAACTGTATGAATCGCTGCTCCACCTCCAGAGTTGGTGCCTGTAAATTTACAAAATACAACCTCATGAAAAATGACACAGTCAGCTTGTCTGCTCAGTCTGTCGACAGGAGTGAAAATTTCTGCCTGTATAAGATTTTTTTGATGATCTAGAAGTAAACACACACGAATAAAATCTATAAAAATACATTTCCTGAAATAGATGTGTCACTATCTTTTCAGGCGGTTGAGTCAAAGGCCGACAGCAGAGGAGCTGGAACAGAGGAACATACTCAAACGTAAGTCGCTTTCCATACAGTAAGAGAATTAAAAACAGTATATACGAATCGTCAGTGTGTGATCAGACTCTTTCTCCTTCCTGTCAGCTCGGAACGATCTGGAGGAGCAGGAGGAGAAGAGGGAGATCAAGAGACATTTGTCCAAAAAGGTAAGACAGACAGACAGACAGTCTTTGATCAGTGAACATGTTTAGATGGTTAGTTCACGACCCCAGCTGGAAATATGAATATGGTTGCTGTGGTGACCAGACTGCCCCCCCTTCAGATTGCAGCCATTCGAAAGGATGATAGTATTATCTGTTACATCATCCTCTCATTCTGTGTGTGTGTGCGTGCAATCATCTCCATCTCAGGTCTGTTGTTGCACAGTAATGATATTTAATTACATGTATTGATGGATGAAGCTAAAGCCACTATTCCACTGCAGAGAAATGGTCCATAGATTTGTTTAGTACATATTTATTTTTACACTTTGTCTTTGAATTTAATTTAGTAAATAATCCCTTTTTAATTTATTTTTTAATGAGGTCTGCCAAAGCTGTTATAGCAGGATATCTCAAAAAAACAACTTAATATGAATGGAATTTGGTGGAAAATGGGGATGAGCCGAGGAACAAGTGATTTTTTTTTTTTAGGTGATCGAGGTGCAGAACCAATCATTTTCAAGCGATTTATTAACATTGAGAGACAAATGAAGAAAAATCCAGGACAATCATTATATAAATGTGTATTTCAATGCAGTGCTGAGTCTAAAGGCAGATTAATTACAATAAAATTGTAGAAGATTGTTCCATTCTTGGCAGAGGTATGCGACCTCAGTGCTTTCTAGTATTTTACTAATGATTCAATTTCACTTACACAAAGAAAAAATAAGAGAAAAGAGGATTGTTGTTTATCCATAATACTTTATTGATTTTATATATATTGCACATAGAAAACATTGTTTTTTTCACACGAGCCAGAGAAATGAAGCAGCTACTTTTAGCTGTCTTTTCTGCACAGACATGTTTCTCAGTGTGCATGTTGCAGGGCGCTGAGCTAGTTAATACTGATCAGATTGACGCCCCTCCTTTCTTGCATCCGATAGCTCAGCCAGAGGCCTACAGTAGAGGAGCTGAGGGAGGCGAAGATCCTCATCCGCTTCAGTGACTATGTGGAGGTGGCGGAGGCTCAGGACTACGACAGGAGAGCAGACAAGCCATGGACTCGGCTAACAGCTGCTGATAAGGTCAACTTAACACACAAAAAAAAAAGAATGTTTCACTGACTCTGGATTCAAGCAGTCTGTACATGCATAGAAACTGTACATAAATAAATAAGTGTGTCTTTGTGTGTTGTCCAGGCTGCCATCAGGAAGGAGCTGAATGAGTTTAAAAGCACAGAGATGGAGGTGCATGAGTCGAGCCGTCATTTTACCAGGTACAACAAAGTTACACTCACACCAGGTAACCTTGTGACACAAGACTAAAACACTGTACTGGGTCCCATGAGGCTGTAAAGCTCATTACATATCAGACGACTAATTGTGTGATAGATTAAACATTTAGAGACGATTTTGCTATTCTTAGATTATGACTAGTGGGGCAAAATTGTAAAGTTTGTCCTGAAGGTCATGCTTTTAAATCCAAAGGGTTTATCCTTTGTACGATGGCCATTTTAAGAAATCTCAGATTACATTGTTAGAATTGACTCATCCATTATCAGTTTAAGCTGCACTGTGTCGGCCTCAGCTGTACCTACTGTTTTCTTGTCACATTGTTCATAATTGGGAGCAGCCGAGTGTGAAAGCTGTTCAAATTAGTCTCCTAGTTGTAATTCCGAGTCAGGGAATTTCTGACAGCTACAGTAGCCACGTGTCCGTTCAAGTGGTCAAGCGAATTTTAAGCAAACGTTTGAAATGTCGCAAAAAGAAATGCAAATTAGAGGCGTTTCGATGAGCTGGTTTGGAGCGAATAAACTCGCCTCGTTGCAAAGCGTAGTTTGGTCAGAAGTTGGCGGTACAGGTTACGCTTTACGCACGGCCGTAATCTGCCAGTAAACAGAGTAGAAGAAGAAGAGGTTGCGAACCGGAGGAGAAACTACAGGAGAAAAATGGAGAGGAGTTTGTTTCTATTGGGCAAGTTTGAATTGTTCTTCCATGTCAGCTTGTCTCGGCCATGTTTCATGCAGAGACGAAGACAAATTAATGAGGAATGGTTCAGCGGAAACAGCATGTGAGTTAAATGTTCGCTACGTCAGAACTTATTCGGCAAAGCGTTTCCATATCCCATTTAGCACGACGACTCTTTTTCGACAAAGGCAAAAAACACTTCGAGAGAGCTTTAAAAACGTTTTTGCGCAATTGAGGAAGGTTTATTTATTTTTGCCGTTTCCATACAGCTTTTCGAATGTGATACTTCAAAATACGTTTATGGAAACACGACTAATGTCTCTCACTCAACTAGAGAACTACAGAAATGTCAACAAACTGATGGCAAACTGGCTGCAGAGCCACCAGTGCTCTTATTTGCACTAATACGAGTGATTCAGCTCAATAAAAAGGAGCTACACACCGACATTTAAAAGAGAAAAGTCAGGGGATTCATGTACCAAAGTAAAAGACCACCCGACACTGCAGAACCTAAAGCCAGCGTTTCTATAACGTTCCTCACTTTCTCATCACGTCATTTTCTCCCTGCAGGTTTCATCGGCCATAAAATGGTTGAGTCGGACCTCGGCTGTGCTTTTATACTCCCACACCGAGCCTCAAGTGTTCAGACTGCTACCTGCTGCCCTCGTACTGCTGACTGCTACCCTTTCCAGTGTCGACCTCAAACTGACAGACTGGACATGAACACAACCGTGTGCTGCGGTCGTTATGGGAAACGGGAGCAAATGCTTTTAGAAGTAGATGGATTAAACTCTCAACTGGCGTCTCCCGTCAGTGGAGATTTTACAGACTTCTTGATATTCAAAAGCTTTTAATTGTCATTTTTTTATGATGAGGAGGTGGCGATTTGTTTACTTTGCGGCACTTTGGAAGTCAAACTGAGTCTGTTCCAATTACGAGGATGGGAACGGTAGGAGGTGAAGATGGGACTTTATTTTTCTTTTTTTACACAGGGATTGTTTTCTTGCCTTTCACCATGTTCTCACTCTCCTTTCTCAACTGGACTTAGTCTTTCCTCGGGGGCATGCTTGTGTTGGCACAGTTTTATTACACAGGTGAGATCTCAATGATCGTTTATCTCATTTTTCTAGAGGATTTAAAACATTTACAGCAGTTTATGCTGTTGTAGGCAGCTGAATCTTAAGCCAAAATGTCCTAAAATCCTAATCACAGTCCCAAGATGCTTTCTGCAAGCTGGTAACAATAAGAATTAAGATCTCCTAACACCAATCAACTGAGCAATAATTTCAGATTTTCTCCTCATTTGTCCGTCTGTTTATGGGCTGCATTCAAGAGCTCAAAAACCCTTTTCAGACTTCAGATCCCCATTTTTAACCAAAGCAACTTGACTTGCTGTGGAAGTCACAATCTTGAATGCATCCCAGAGTGACTGCTGTTGACAGTTCAGTAACCCACTGTGTCACTGTGCCTACAGTACTGTTTACAGGGATTTAAAAGTTGCCAAATGAACTTGTCTCATTTCATACAGAATATTATCTGTAGACACAGCAAAAATGTTGCCGAACTCTCTGCTGAACTACGAGAAAGTACTTTTTTTTTGTATTTTATTTTTTATTGTCTGAGATGAACCTTTGGCGGTACAAAATATGAAAACCCTGCCACCTTACAGTTATTGTTTACAGTCCATATTAGGTTCGTGAATTGGCAGTTTTGACCGTATTATTGGGAGAACTGGTTGATCTGTTGCGTGTGTTATGACTGTGTGTCTGAGTGTGTGTATGCTTTATGTACAAGCGTCGGTAATATTACCATTACTGTCTTGTACGTTTCGAAATGTTTTGAGAGAAAAATATTCTCACAATTCTAAGACTTGTACATAGCAAAGAAAGTAAGCAAGACTTTTCAAATGTTTTTTTTTGTAAAGCAGAAAAACTGCATGTGAGTATTAATTTATTGTGAGTCTTCTATGATGTATGCAGTTTCTTAAAGAAAGAAACTTATTAAAAAATAAGTTTATGCTTCCTTGCCTTTTTCCAAACAGGTTTTGTGCACTCACATTGGTCAGCTTGAACATCCACACTGTCCTTACTGCGTCTAGTTAAACGGAAACTCTGGTATTTTTAAACCTGTATCCTATTTTTACAAATTCTGGGATCCAAATGAGTAATAGTTAACTAAAGTTTTGGAAATCGGTCCAGTAGATCACCTCCGCGAAACAAGCTGCAACATAATCCTTTGGGGCAACTGCGCCCGTGAAAAGTCCGTCCACTAAAAGTGCTTGTTTTTGCCACTGACAGGCTCAGACTGTTAATCTAAGTTTATCAAAATGGTCTGTCTCTGTAGGGATCCTTTCCATAATGTTGTCAGACACTTAGAATAACAATCTGAGCCTGTCGGTGGCAAAAACAAGCACTTTTAGTGGACGTTCTTTTCACAGGCACAATTGCCCACAAGGATTACGTTGCAGCCATCGTAGCCCGTTCGAGGATGCCGGCAGAGGCGATCTACTGGACCAATTCCAAAACTTTTGGTAACTATTAGTCATTTAGACCCCAAACCTTAAAAAAATAAAAAATAAAATAATAGGGCCCAGGTTTAAAAATACCAGAGTTTCCCTTTAATAGTATTGTTTGGGGAAAGCTGGGAATTGTCTTGTCAATATGAAAAGTCCCCTGGCTTATTGAAAGTAGCCCGAGATGAGTTTTCGGTTCAATCATGCAGAGACGAATCCCCACTGAACGCCACAGTCTGTTAGTCTCTAAATGGAATTAAGAGCAAGTCCTGGTGTATCCTGGGAATGCATCTCACCTCTAGTCCCAGATCCCTGTGGTGTGTGGAGCTCCACGTGGCTACACAGCATGCATTGGAGTGCCGCAATATTTGTGCCACAAGTCAATGGCTTTAGTCACAATGGCATCTGTGTTTTCCTGCGGTATCTGCGAGGGAGAAGTTATTGTGAGGTTTTACAAAAACAACACATTTCTGTTTGGTGGACAATAACATAAGTGTGGCCATTTACTCACATTGCACAGAAACTTGACCACACCTTCAGGCCGGTTGATGCCCATCAACATGATCTTGTAGCTGAGCAGAATCTCCAGGGCCACAAACACCAGGATCTTACAGGAGCCACTGATCACCTTGTCCCACACCCTAGAACCAATCAAAGGGCTCAGTTCATTTGACCCGTATGAAGAATTTAAGGTCAAAATATAACAAAAGTCTCATCAACAGGCTTAAGATAGATGCATCTTTCGTTTCTGAAGGCTTGAGCAAAGTGTATTTTTGTAACTGTGCATTCAGACATGAAACCAGAGGGGCAGGCTGCCTATTGACTCTCACTCAATCTGTAGCTTTCAAGCAATTTGCTGATTTAAACATTCAACTTTGACTGGGCAGTTGTGTTCTGCTGTGTATTTGTTTTCTTCATTAAACAAGACAAGTGTTATGGCTTCGTCTCGCTCTTGTGCCCCATAATGCACTGCATAAAGTTACAACTTTCTCAATACTAGTACTTCCTTGTGTAGCAGATTTAAATCAGTGGCATCCTGTTGCTTCTGCTCTCTTTGTAGCTGCGTGTCTGAATGCACCACAACACCAGGACCAGCCTACACAATATCAGCCTGATAACAGGCCGTCAGACATGGGGAGACGAGCACAAGTAATTACCAGGGCAAATATGTAAACATGACGAGAGAAGGAGGCCCGTTCCTGCCCGATTATTTTTACAAATCATGCAGGTCATAAAAGACGGCGGGCTACGATTGGTCGGGGTTCAACAAGTAGTCTGAGATGTCTCTTAGCAAAGTCATAGCAGGAACTTAAGGCATCATGATTATCTAATCTGACATAGAGGCCATCTTGAAAGACACATTTTGTATAGTCTGATCCCAGCGTAAATCAGTAGCACAGATTTAGGCAGAAATGTGGTTCGAAGAATGTATGAATGGTTGCTGTGTGTTGGCTTAATGAAAGTGTTGTGATGTGGTGATCAGGTTTGTCCCGTGAACGGTAAACTGACCTTTGCAGGCTGGATTCAGGCAGGCAGCCAGCGAAGCAGCGTCTGAACCAGAGGCTGTAGGGCAGCTGAGCCAGGGCTCCGGTGTTCTTCAGGTGGTTCAGCAGTCGAGGTTCCTCCTGACTCAGATAGTGCTCCAGGCTCTTTGGCTACACCAGAACATAACAGGAGGAAACAACAAAGTCTTAATTCATAGTGACACAGATTAAATAAGAATGTGATCCAAACTCCTGAGTCATGACAACTTTGTCACATCAATTCTGGCATTTTATAAACTAAATTTACACCAGGATTCCTTGTGTGCTTTGTGCCATCACGCATGCTCAAAACTACACCAGGATTATAAAGAAAATAATTCTCTTTTAAATGAAGAGTAACTCCTGAAGACTTGACTTGCATCGTTGTGAATTTTAAAATCCATTTTAACAACTGTTTTTTTAGCCATTTCCCTGGAAAACAATATAATCATTGAGCAACAGGATATATGTTGTTTGTTTTTTTTAATCCGTGATTCAAATTTTTTTGGTAATCAATTTGGTTTTGAGTTTGAGGAAAAGTTCTTAGCATGAGGTCCACATACTGGACATTTCTGAGAGCTTTCCACAGAGGAAGGACACAAGATGTAGCTGAAGGCTCTTAGATATTTCCCGTCAGTGGACCTTGTGCTGAGAATTTTTAATCAAACATTAAGGTCAATAATAAACCTTCAAGTTCAGTTTGAATGCTTGAATATTTGACACTGTCCAAGGTTTTTTTTCTTCCTTTATGCTAAATGTAACACTTACAAGGTGGGGTACTGAGTCTCCAAACTTCATGTGGAACTGATTGACGAAACACTTGATGAGCCAATAGCAGTCGACGGGATCATCTACGATCTCGTCCATGGCTCGACTGATGGAGAGGAAGTCCTCGTTCTCTTCATCCTGGAAAAACAAACAACAATATCACACACTACAGCACCAAAGAATAAAGGAAAATCCAAATACCAGCAACCTGAAAAGGGTTGTGTGAGTGGTATCTTATAACACCATTCACCTGCAAAAACTCACACTGCCACAAAAATTCACCCAAAAAGTATTTAAAACATGAGCTAGTGTGTCTGATATTTTAATAATTTTTTTGATTTGATCAACTATTTTTTAAAAACTGTTTGAAATTATATCTACAGGCATTGCGCCAGCAAAGTTTAAGGAGTTTAATATTACTTCAAAAGTATAGTATAGTTTCAAAAGTTTAATTACATTCTTCAGACATAAATTACTTTAATAGTTAAGCGCCTAACAAATTTAAGTAATTGTGAGTCACTTTTTAGGCTAATACATAGTTTGAAAGGCAAAACATGGGACAGCTCTACACTGAAGGCCGACATATTCGAGGTGTTTTGGACACATTCCCACTGCCAAATGTAAGTCTGTGGTTTCTCTGTTTAATTATGGGCCTGAATACATCTACTTAGTGCGTTACTGATGTGGAACTGAAAACACAAAGGGTTTTTGTGGTTAAGATTGGAAGCGATGTCCTGACATAAATCTGAACGTCACATGCTTACAGTATTACCAGCAATGTGGTAAACAGCCATTCTCCACTCAGGCTCCAGGATTCTAAAATTCTGAATTTATAATGAAAAGCTTGGTGCTGCTAACGTCAAATACTCGTGGGCTGCTTAAACAGGCAGCTATCCATTAATTGCAGTAACTTCGTCAAGCCACAGTATGAGGCACGGTTTGTCATTTCAGTGAGACTTCGTACATACAACCGTTAACTTACAGATGTGAATATATTTTCAAAAAACAAATCAGACTATGCTTGCACTGCTATCAGCTCATAAAAACAAAATATATCAGTGGTCAGACTCGCACTGTTATTGTGTAATCTTGATGAAATGTAACAAAAATCCTCACATGCATTTCAAGAGATGGAAACAAGGAAAAATAATACAGATGCAGATTCAGAAACATTTGCAGCCTCAGCACACATTCTCAGACAATTGTTATGCTGTCTGCAACATGGATGCATTACATTTTAATGAGTGCTTTTCATACAAAATATAAAACTGAAACAATAGTTAAATTGTTAAAAAGCCCCATGTCTTAATGGATTCCTGCTGATAGTCAAAGCCCAGCGGATTTTTAAGAAATAAAAATTATCACTGTCACATCCAAAACGCTTATCATTGCATTACCTGTTAGTGTCACCAACTATAAACCTCTACACCTCAGTTCGCTCCCATTTCTGGTCCAACAACCTCCCATCTGGGGTTGCATCTCATTCCCACTTTCTTCTCTAATTAGTTCTGCATAAGACCGTCAGCTGAGCATCTAAAACACACCTGTCATATCAAATGCTGCATGGAGGGCTCAGCACAACATTTGATCAAGGTGCCAAGCTGGTGGTGCTTTTCACCATCCATCATCTAATGTTTATTCTGACGCTTAATCAGTCTCACATATGACAATATGACTCTGGGTGTTCTTCATCTTACCGGGGCTGAGGTCTCGGAGCATCGCGGGAGAACCTGGTTCTCCAGCTGGAACATGCGCAGGTAGATGTGGGTGGAGGATGTGGAAGAGTTGATGTATCTCATCACCTCCAGAGCCTCCAGGATGTCCTGGTACTGCTCCTTCCTGTAGCCTCCCACCAGAGCATGAGAGTCACTGTGGGGAGGTAGGATGCCTGCAGGAACGGGGGAGTTTGTTTCGCATCATCAAACATCATCAGTTTTGGAAATGCAAGCCTTTACAGTGATGTGTGTGTGCGCGCGCGTCTTACCTAACAATACCTTCCACACATGGATCCTATACATGGAGGGGAGGGGGAACCTCTGACTGAAGGTGCTCAGCTTCTCTAGATCTGTTAGAAGAGTGAAAACATTGGCGACAGGACAAGAACCGACTTACATCCGTCCAAACTCAACCACAGACTGATGAGGAATAATGTTCAAGCAGTTGGTGGGAACAACAGTCCGTAGTGTAACATGTCCTGGTACAACCTGTTGTACCGTGTTGTGATATGTGGTACCTGCTGGCTGCCTGTGTAACAACCCCAATGCTGTCCCTAAACCGATTTCATCCAGCATGTTCAGACCGAAGTGTGCTGGTAAATGTGTTACCCACCCAGAGGATTATCCTTGAGCAGGATCTCCAGTGATTTCTTCTCCTCCACTCCTCTGAAGCCCACTTTCTCGTAATATGCAGAGCGGAAATTTCTCTGAGGGTCGTCGGCCATTCTTTGACACCTGCACGGCATTTCCAAACATCTTTACCTGTGCAGGTTTGCCTTACATTAGCTGTGGCGCAGAGGTGCAAAAGGCTGCCAAACGCCAAGTTTAGCTCGTGTCCTTACCGCAGTGACAGCTAACCGCTGCCGTTTACTTACCTACAGCTCTGAACTAGTTAAGCTAAGCCACATAACTTCAGCCAACGAGTGCGGAACCGTTTGTAACGTTAACTGTAACTTTAACGGCAAGACCACCGGGTTAAATAACGTTTAGGTCGACGAACCGACGCCTCTGTCGGCTACATGCTAACCACCGTTGTCGTTATCAACACTTCCGGTTAGCACTGTCGAAATAAAATAGTAGTTGTAAAAGTGGCTATACTGCAAAGGAAAATACTCCCAGGACCGACTCGTTTAAGCTTGAAGGACGTGAGCCGTATTTCTCATGACGTAATTCTTCTCATGACCTGTAAAGGTTGGTGCACACAAAGCGAGCAAAGGCCCAAATGCGCTTTTATTTTGAAGGCAACAACAAAGCAAAGAAAGCATCGTTTCCGGTGTCATGTCCTCCCCGTCCAGTCTTCATTTGTAGTGTACTTTTATTTGAGGAAGGCTCATGGGCCATAATTAAACCACTGAGTCTCAGTGGTGGTTTTATTCAACTTTGGGACTCTTTGTAATACAAACACACACTAGACCTTAGATGACACTCATCCAGAAGAGTGTCTACTTTCTGGGGAACAGCTTTAATAAGTGCTTTTAAATGAAAGTTTTCTTTAAATCTGCTGTGTTTTGCACTCAAGTCTCCTTCAAAATGCTCATATTTAACAAGCTGCAAGGGCTGCACGCATGTCTGTCAGTCAACATTATATTTGGTTTGTGGAAAGATAAAACATTTCTGAATTACCGGCTGAAACCTAGAACAAGTCAGTAAAACGTGATGTGGAACGTTAATGTATTTCAAGTAATTTGGTCCAGTTGAAAACTGAAAACATGATACCAATGCGGACATTTTGTTTAAGCTTATATAGCTTCCATTTTAGAATTATTGTCCTTAACATTTCATTTGATTACTTGTGACTTGATCAAACTGAACCGATAGAGTTTTACATTTTATTGGTCCCCTTCAAGTTGTGGAATGAGGAATGATGATATCTTACATGTTGCACGTAGTTTTGACTCTGCATGATACTGACCAAGAATAAGAAGTCATGAATCCATATAAGCAAGAGACTCAAAGGTTAACTTTTATTTTGAGATACTGAGAAACTGTTACAAAACCAGAAGCACTAAACAGAAAGAAACCAATGGTTATCAATTGATTCAGTAAAAAAAAAAAAACAGTAGTTAAGCCAATATCCCAACCTTGCATCCCTCCCCTCACAAAACAGGCATTTGAGACGTAAACATAACACCATTATGTTACCAATGCAAAGCTTAAAAAGGAATTGCATTCCATGAAGATTTTGAAAAATATATTTGAAATACGTGTATGCAAGAATATGGCAATCATTTCTACGCCTATTTTAGGGGCACCAACAATTATATTACTATACACTTTATTTTCAATCCAAATACCTTAAGATGGCTGCAATTAATACTTTAGTCCATTTCCAAAAAAAAAAAAAAAAATCTTGGTAGTGTTCATTTTCATGATCATTTGAACGCTAGCATTTTAAAAGCAAAGCAACACCTAGCTAAAACCAAGCTAAAATCTAAAACTATGCAAAATTATCTTTGAATTATTCTCCTCGTATACAACACACACATTTTCTTTTCTGAACAATCAAAATACTCATACAAATTCTGATTTTTTTTTTTTAAGAAAAGAGCATGAATGTGCAGGGCATTTTCTTGATTTATTTGGTGGAGGAGAAGATGGTGAAGCTAGAAAGACTGTAGCGACTGGCTGATGAGGAGTTGGGGGAGCCTAAATCCACACTGCTCCTGCGGGAGCTTCGTCGTGAGCCACTCCTGGAGCCGCTGGTGGATCCTGGGGCAGAGGAGACATTGTAAGGACTGCTGATCCCTCTGGAAGACACAGATGATGCCTGGAGCATTTTTACCCCATTGCCTTCCTCCACCATGCAATTATCCAGAGCCTCCTTGTAAGAGATCTTAAGTTTGCTCTTTGGGCAGGTCAGGTTCTTTGTGTGGTGTCTGAAGTCTTGGAGCTTCTGGGCTGCTCTCTCATCCAGCCATCCCATTTTCAAAGCATCTTCTATGGTTCTTCTACAGCCCATTTCTGGGTCATAAAGCCCCCCTGTTACAAACTGGAACTCCATGAACCTCTGCCCTGCCTCATATGGCAGCCACATCTCCTTCATGGCCACAGCAGCAGACATCTTCGTCTTGGTTTTTACATCCTCAAAGCCGATGTAGGCTTTCTGGGCAGGCTTGAGCTTAAGGGCCATGTCGTCATTTATTATGCCGAGGCGGGCAGCCTCTTGGATGCTAAGCCTACGGCCATTTGTGGGATTGATGATTCCGCCAGTGCAGGCCTGGGCCTCCAGCAGTCTTTGGGCAGTGATGGAATCCACCAGGCCCCGATTTAGAGCCTCAGTGATGGATATCTTCTCTATAGTCTCTGTGTCAAAGATGGCACCCACGGGTTCCTGTTCACCCACTGATTCAACAGGGGAGGCCAGAGTGATAGATACGCTGGATATATTCCTAAAAGAGTCAGGTGAGTCTTGACCTACACTGCTGATTGAGGCACTTCGCTCGGTGACAGTGGTAGTTCTTGTTGTGGTCATCTTGGCGAGAGTAGGTGATAAGGGTCTTGACAGGACTGATGATGATGACGACGATGATGTCACTGACGATGGAACTTTTGATGTTCTTAAAGTTGATGACGATGTGACAGAAGATGAACCCGAAGATGCTGATGTTCTTGAAGTCGATGATGATGATGATGATGTCACTGAAGATGTACCTGAGGCTGCTGATGGTCTTGAAGTTGTTAATGATGATGATCCATGTTTGGTCTTGTTTGTGATGATATCTGCAAATTGAGTAAGGGTGATGGTACGTGATCGGTACTGCTCTAGAACTGATTGATCAATTACTCGCTTTTCAAGCAGCTCAGTAATGTCATACTGTCTTCCAGTCTTCCTGTCAGTGATAACAAACCGGGTGGAACCATCTGGAGCAGTGATTGTTACCTCTTCCCACTCACACTCCTGCTCGGACAGCTCCAGGAAGGTGTCATAGTCAATATACCCTTTGTCATATGCTTCACGTACCGTCATCTCTTTATTAGTCTCTGGGTCGACAATTATCACTCTTCTCTTTCTCAGAGTGTTCTTCAGAGTCGACTCTAGCTTTTTCTTGTCCACGATAGGCAAAAGGATGAGGCCAGTCTTCTTATCTGTGATACAGCGTTTTTTAAGTTCCTGATAGGTTAGGTTTTCCTCTGTGTTAGGGTCAAAGAAACCCTTAGTATCAACACTCTGATCAGTCAGGATCTTGTTCATTTCCTTATCAAAGTAACCTCTCTTGTAGGCTACATTCACGTCAATACGATGGCTGTGTTCTGGATCAATGATACCACCGCTGGCAATCTGGGCCTCTAGTAGACGGATGCCATGACCTTTCTCCACTAGACCTCTCTCTATGGCCTGAAAAAGGGAGATAATCTTGTCTGTACCAGGCAATTTGTAACCAGTTACAGCCCTCTCTGCTGATAGCAGGTTATCCTTAAACTCTGGCCCAAACAGTCTTTTATTGTAGGCATCACTTACAGTCAGGTAAAGGTTGCTGACAGGATCAACTATAAAGCCTGAGGCAGCCTGGGCCTCAAGCAGTTCCAGAGTGGTTCCAGGTCGCAACAGTCCATCTTTCATGGCCTGATAGATGGGCATCACCTTATCACTGGCCTCATCATAAACTCCTGCTATGCAGGTAGAACCTCTCAGGTAGGAGTGCAGGCGGTCTTCAATGTCCTGGCTCGTCAATCTGCCCTCCCTCAGTTGGTCCATATCAGACCGTTCCAGTAGGTTTGCATCCACTAGATCTATGACAGACACCTGGCCCCTGAGCCCCTGGACAGTTAATGGCTTTTTAGGTTCAGGGAGAAGCAAAAGACCTGTGCTTGGATCTGCTTTGCATTTTTTCTTGAGAGATACATAGGTACTTGCTTGTTGGGTGTCTGGGTCCAGATAGCACTCAGGATGCTGATTGAGGGCCCGGTATAGGTCCTCATCTATGAGATCCCTTTCCATAGCAATGTCTTTGGGTAGGAATACACCCAGGGCAGGGTCCAAAATACCCCCTACAGCCTCTTGAGCCTGAAGTATACGTAGAGCTGTGTCCTTGTCAATTAATCCCTTCTTCGTGGCCTGGCCAGCTGACAGGAGTTTGGCAGTATTTGGGTCTCTGTAACCTATAGCAGCAGCCTCAGCTGCAAACAACTTTGATTCATCATTCTTATCCACTACTCCTCTAGCACATGCTTCTTTTACTGTCAGTTTCTGATTAGTTCTGGGGTCAATGATTTGGCCTGTGGCTGCTTGAGCACCCAGTAGCATGTCAGCACTGTCAGAAGACATAATTTTTTGTTTCTTGGCCTCTGTAAAGGACATTTTCCTTAAAGGTCCAGCTGCAACACCGGCAATTGATCCCGTCCCCTTCAGAAAGACCTTCTTATCCACAGACACCTCTGAGACAGTTTTCTCCCCCTTCATTAGTTGGTTAAATGTTGGTTTGTCCAGGACCCCACAATCAAGCAACTGTTGTGCTGTGACTGTCTTACGGACACCATCAAAGAGTAGTTTGGAGGGGTCAGCCTTCTCAGAGACTGGCAGAAGTTTTAGGCCTGTGTGAGGCTCTGTCTTGCATCTGTCCTTCAAAGCCCCATAGCTGACATCATGCTCAGTTTCTGGATCAAGGTAAGAAGCAGGACTCTGCTTTAAAGCATGACAGAGGTCTTCATCCAAAAGGTTGCCTTTGATAGCTGTGTCTTTAGGTAGGAACACACTGAGATTGGGATCTAGAATGCCTCCCACAGACTCCTGGGCCTGCAGCAGACGTAACGCAGTCTTCCTGTCAATTAGTCCTTTCTTCATTGCCTCAAACACTGAAAGAGGCTTAGCTGTGCTAGGATCCCGGTAGCCCACAGCAGCAGCCTCTGCTGCTAAGAGTCTATCGCGATCCCTAATATCCACCACCCCTCTGGCACATGCCTCCTCTACTGTCAGCTTCTGATCGGTTTTAGGGTCAGTGATGTGGCCTGTGGCAGCCTGGGCTTCCAGTAGCAAATCTGCACTATCTTCAGACATGAGCTTCTGTTTCTTGGCTTCTGACAAAGACATTTTGTCTTGACGTCCAGTTACCACCCCAGCAATGGGTCCAGTCCCCTTTAGATAGACCATCTTTTCCACAGACACTGCTGGGACAGTTTTCTCCCCTTTCACTAGCTGGTTAAATGTTGGTGTATCAAGGACTCCACATTCAAACAACTGCTGTGCTGAGACTGGCTTGCGGACACCATCAAACATCAATTTGGAAGGGTCTTTCCTCTCAGTGATTGGCAGAAGTATTAGGCCTGTGTGAGACTCTGTTTTGCATTTTTTCTTTAAAGCCCCATAGCTGGCATCACGCTCAGTGTCTGGGTCAAGGTAACACTCAGGCCTCTTGTTTAGATCACGACAGAGGTCCTCATCCAAAAGGTTGCGCTTAATAGCTGTGTCTCTAGGAAGGAACACACTGAGGTTGGGATCTAGAATGCCCCCCGCAGACTCCTGGGCCTGCAGCAGACGTAGTCCAGTCTTCCTGTCAATTAATCCCTTCTTCATTGCCTCAAACACTGAAAGAGGCTTAGCTGTGCTAGGATCCCGGTAGCCCACAGCAGCAGCCTCTGCTGCTAAGAGTCTATCGCGATCCCTAATATCCACCACCCCTCTGGCACATGCCTCCTCTACTGTCAGCTTCTGATCGGTTTTAGGGTCAGTGATGTGGCCTGTGGCAGCCTGGGCTTCCAGTAGCAAATCTGCACTATCTTCAGACATGAGCTTCTGTTTCTTGGCTTCTGACAAAGACATTTTGTCTTGACGTCCAGCTACCACCCCAGCAATGGGTCCAGTCCCCTTTAGATAGACCATCTTTTCCACAGACACTGCTGGGACAGTTTTCTCCCCTTTCACTAGCTGGTTAAATGTTGGTGTATCAAGGACTCCACATTCAAACAACTGCTGTGCCGAGACTGGCTTGCGGACACCATCAAACATCAATTTGGAAGGGTCTTTCCTCTCAGTGATTGGCAGAAGTATCAGGCCTGTGTGAGACTCTGTTTTGCATTTTTTCTTTAAAGCCCCATAGCTGGCATCACGCTCAGTGTCTGGGTCAAGGTAACACTCAGGCCTCTTGTTTAGATCACGACAGAGGTCCTCATCCAAAAGGTTGCGCTTAATAGCTGTGTCTCTAGGAAGGAACACACTGAGGTTGGGATCTAGAATGCCCCCCGCAGACTCCTGGGCCTGCAGCAGACGTAGTCCAGTCTTCCTGTCAATTAATCCCTTCTTCATTGCCTCAAACACTGAAAGAGGCTTAGCTGTGCTAGGATCCCGGTAGCCCACAGCAGCAGCTTCTGCTGCTAAGAGTCTATCTCGATCCCTATTGTCCACCACTCCTCTAGCACATGCTTCCTCTACTGTCAGCTTCTGATTGGTTCTGGGGTCAATGATGTGGCCTGTGGCTGCCTGGGCATCCAGTAGAAAATCTGCACTATCTGGGGGCATGAGCATCTGTTTCTTGGCCTCTGATAAAGATATTTTCCCTAAAGGTCCAGCTGCCACACCAGCAATTGATCCCGTCCCCTTTAGAAAGACCTTTTTATCCAGCGACACCTCTGGGACAGTTTTCTCCCCCTTCATTAGTTGGTTAAATGTTGGTTTGTCCAGGACCCCACAGTCCAGCAACTGCTGTGCTGTTACTGGCTTACGGACACCATCAAAGATCAGTTTTGAAGGGTCTAGCTTCTCAGTGATTAGCAAAAGTAGCAGACCTGTGTGAGGCTCTGTCTTGCATCTTTTCTTCAAAGCCCCATAGCTGACATCATGCTCAGTTTCTGGGTCAAGGTAACACTCAGGACTCTGGTTTAGAGCTTGACGGAGGTCTTCATCCAAAAGGTTGCGTTTGATAGCTGTGTCTTTAGGTAGGAACACACTGAGGTTGGGATCTAGAATGCCTCCCACAGACTCCTGGGCCTGCAGCAGACGTAGTCCAGTCTTCCTGTCAATTAGTCCCTTCTTCATGGCCTCAAACACTGAGAGAGGCTTGGCTACGCTAGGATCCTTGTATCCCACAGCAGCAGCCTCTGCTGCCAATAATCTGTCTTGATCCCTAATATCCACCACCCCTCTGGCGCATGCCTCCTCCACGGTCAGCTTCTGATTAGTTCTGGGGTCAATGATGTGGCCTGTGGCAGCCTGGGCTTCCAGTAGCAAATCTGCACTATCTTCGGGCAGGAGCATCTGTTTCTTGGCTTCTGACAAAGACATTTTACCTTGACTCCCAGCTACAACCCCAGCAATAGGCCCAGTCCCTTTCAGATTAATGTTTTTGTCTACGGACACCTCTGGGACAGTTTTCTTCCCCATTTCTAGACCTTTAAATGTTGGCTTGTCCAAGACACCACAATCAAGCAGCTGCTTGGCTGTGACAGGTTTCCGAACACCATCAAAGACAAGTTTGGAGGGGTCTACCTTCTCAGGGATAGGAAGAAGCAGAAGGCCTGTGTGTGGTTCTACCTTACATCTCCTCTTCATTGACATATAGGTTACACCATCCTCACTTTCTGGGTCCAGGTAGAGCTCAGGCTTCTTATTCAGAGCACGATATATGTCATCATCAATTAGATTACGCTCAATTGCTGTGTCTTTGGGAAGGAACACACTGAGTACGGGATCTAGGATGCCCCCCGCAGACTCCTGGGCTTGTAACAGACGCAGTGTTGTGTTCTTGTCAATCAGTCCTTTCTTCATGGCCTGAAATACTGAAAGGGGTTTGTTTGTGCCAGGACCACTATATCCTACAGCTGCAGCTTCTGCTGCTAGCAACCTCTCTCTATCCTCTTCATCTATCACACCTTGATTACATGCCTCTTCAACTGTTAACTTCTGATTAGTTCTGGGGTCAATTATGTGGCCCGTGGCAGCCTGAGCATCCAGCAGCAGGTCAACGCTATCTGGTGGCAGAAGATTCTCTTTCTTGGCTTCAGTGAAAGTCATTTTGGATAGGGGTCCAGTAATAGACACTGAACCTTTCGGAACTTCAATTACCACTCCAGCTATTGAGCCTGTCCCTTTTAGAATTACTTTTTTGTCGACAGCCACGTCAGGGACAGTCTTATGCCCCTTCACGAGCTGGCTGAATGTTGCTTTGTCCAAAACACCACAGTCAAGCAACTGGTTTGCTGTGACTGGTTTGCGGACTCCATCAAAAACCACAGTGGAAGCATCCAAGGTTGGGGGCTCTCTAACTCTCTTCAGCTCCGTTTCCATGGTTTGTCTGACAACAGTCACCTCACGCAGTTCTTTCTGGATGGCTGACAGCCTACTTTTATATGTCTCCTCAAGCTCTCTGAGTTCCCTCATCAGCCTCTCTATCTCACTTTTCAAAGAGTTCTTTTCCCTCTCCAGACGTTCCTTGTCTGTGTCATATTGCCTGACCAGGCCCTGCTTACTATCATACTGGTCCTTCCAGTAACCTAAATCCCTCTTCACCCTCTCGTTCTCCTCCTGTAGACGTTGCTTATTGCGAAGCTCAGACTCTAGGGACAGTTTAATGCGACTAAGTTCCTCCTCTAGCCTTAGGAGGCGATCTTTGTCTTTTTCTGACAATTGCAGTTTCAGCAACAGAGTATCTCTCTCTGTCACAATCTCACTGTACTGTGACTGACTGGATTGCATCATGACTGTTGTCTGCAGAAAAAAGCAGAGAAAGAGCAAAGAGTTAGTCAACTCAGAAATACATTGATAAATGTACTGTATATCAAGAACCATACATTTCTTTTCGGCATTCTACAACACGGTATACAATCAATGACACTTGGATAGAACAGGTTTGGATATAAATAAAATTGAAATCACTATCAGAAAGTATCATGCTACTATCAAAATGAACTGCACCTTAACGGTAAACGTTAATACTATCAAGGAGGACAGCACACATACAGTACTTGCTCTATTCATTCTTTCTAGCTTCTTTCTAGCAGCAGAACACTTAAAGGAGGTCCAACATTTTGGCTCACAGCTTAATTAAGAGCAACAGAAGTGATGTTGCAAATTGAATGTTTCTGTTCTTCCTGTAGTTCCTGTCTTTTTGTCCTGCATCTGTATTCATTTAAAATGTGACAAAATAGACTAAACCACAAGATGGTACAGGGTTAAATGTATAACAATTGAATAAACCAAAAGATATAATAATATATAATAATAGTCAAAATACATAAATAGCAAGTCTGTTTGCGTTCTGCCAAAATATAATTTGCTTTGTTAAGTTAGCGATGTATTATGCAAAGTGCTATTTCCCTTCAGAAAAAGATGATAACAAGACAATGTCTTACAAGACTGGGAAGTAAATGTATATTGGTAATGGCATTTCAGTAGTAAATCTTTAAAGTAAATTATCCAGTTGAAAAAAAATACTTTCAAAATGCTATAATTGATGCTATTGATTTTCATTGTGAAACCAACCTTCCCAATCTTGCAGACAATCCTGCAAACTATATTGGCACTACTGTAACTATGACTTTGTTCAGACTGGAATAGTTACTATTTACATTCTGTAAATTTGCAGAACAGCACAAATAGATAATGCCACTAGACAGGTGCCAACCTTGATTGACTTGTCTAAAATTGCAAGAAGAGATGCTTCAAATACTTAGAATTGTGGATAAGTGCATATCAGTGCTGTTTTTACAAGTTTGCAAAATGTCTCTTAAAGACCACTAAGATATTACAATAATATGATAAACAATAATCAAACTGTATTAGACCAAAGGACCGGTGGTAATGATGTCATTGACGGTGTTGAACATTCTAGACAAAAGAATTGAAGTCAAAAAAGCATGCAGACAGCACGTCTTCGCACATTGTGGGCAGGGAGACAGCAGGTTTTGGGAAGTCAGCAGGCAGAGAGGCACAGATTATGATTGCATGCAAGTGATTGACATGCAAGTTTATTCAAACACATACAGATGTATGTGTTCAAATCAGAGTTACCAAGTGGAAGGTATCTAAAGGGGATCTAGAGGTGTTCCAACATGCAAGCTAAAGTCTGGCTACAGACAGGGATAGCTACTTGATTGATCCAAATTAGGACTCTGATTTGGAAAGATGAGAGCAGTCCAGGAGAAGTGCCAAACTTCCATGTACCTCGGTGGCCTGCTTTTGTATTTTCTCAGTCTCCAGCTTGAGGTTTTCCCTCTCCGAAGAGAGCTCTGAGACCAGGTTGCGGTAATCTACGTTGCTGCGCTCACTGGCCTGCAGCTGCAGCTCCAGGGCAGTAATCTGGGAGGAGAGCTCATCATGACTTCCCTGTTTGGATCTCAAGAGTTCCTCTTTATCATGTCGTGCTGTCCTTAATTCCTCCTCCAGCCTTAGCCTCTCTTTGGTCTGGGTTTCTGTCATCTCCTTCAGCCTTTGAAGCTCAACATAGTTCTCATTCAGTGCCTTACTCCTCTCCTCTATAGTTCTGTAAAGACCCTCATTCCTGAGGTTTGCCTCTTTGACTCTGGCCTGCTCCTGGAGGAGCTGTTGCTGCAGGGCCTTCAGTTCAGCGCTCAACTGTGTCATGCGCTCTGCAGAGGTCTTGTTTTGTCTCAAGCTTCTCTCCAGCTCCTCCTGCAACCTAAGACGCTCTTCTTCACCTCTTTTTTCTGACGTGCTGGCTTGTTCTTGGCTCTGGCGTAGCGTGGTAATGGTGGTGGTGTACTCTGTCATGGCTATGGTGATCTTTTCCAGCTCTGTTTCTACCTGCCTTCTTCTAGCCACTTCCTCTTGGTTAGCCTTCCTCAGATTCTCCACTTGGCTCTCTAGCCCATCTCTCACAGCCTGAAGGTCCTTCATGCGTCCCTGCAACCTGCTCATGTTCTGTTCTACTCTGCTATGCTCCTTGCTCTCCCTCTCCAGCTCCAAACGCATCTTCTGAAGCTCCTCCTTGCACTCCCCTAGCTGGGTCGCTGTCATTGATGAACTGGTTAGCTTCACCTGCAGCTGGGCCAAAGTCTGTTCAAGCACGCCCTGCCCCTCCTCTATAGTTCTTCTCCTGCGGGTCTCCTCCTCTAGACTGTGTGCGATGTAAGCCAGCTCCTCACTCTTCTCCTGCAGACTCTTCATGACTTCAGCCAGCTCCTCTGTATACTGGCTGCATTCCTCATCTCTCTGCTTCATCAGCACCTCCACCTGACTTTCCAGTTCTCTTCTCCTGCGCCCTTCCTCTGTGATGACAGCACGCTGACTGTGAGCTTCTTCCTCTGCCCTCTTCCTTTGTTCCTCAGCCTGGTTGATAGACATCCTGAGCCTCCTGAGCTCCTCCTCCAGATTCCTCCTCTCTGCCACCATCCTGTCATACTGCATCTGGAGTTCAGCTGTATCCTCCTCCCTCTGGGCTGCCAGCCTCTGTATGTCTGTGCGGCTGATGTGGATCTGGGATTCGAAGCTGAGCTTTAGGTTATTGATCTCCGTACTGCATTGGCTCCTTACCTTTGATATCTCCTTCTGTAGCTCCTTGACTCTCGCTGCTTCCTCAGCCAGCTGCCGCCGCAGCTGTTCAATCTCGTGCTCCTTGTTTGCCACACTCTTCTCCACCTCCATTTTGGACCAGCTGACAGTCTCCAGCTCCTTCTGCCTCTTCCTCAGCACCACCTCATACTCCTCCTGCTGCTGAGTGTAGCGCTCCTCTGCCAGCCTCCTCTTCCTCTTTTCTTCCTCAAGCAAGTAGGTGAGACGTGTCACCTGGTCTTTGAGGTCTGCCAGCTGGTTCTGTGTGGTGTCTAGGCTCTCCTTGGTGGCACTGCACTGTAGCACAGTGCTTTGCTTCACCTCCTCCATCGACAGCAGCTGGTTCTTCGACTGGGACAACTCCAGCTGGTAGTGGGAAACGGTGTCTTCCAGAGATTTGTTCTTGGAGTTGCGGTCTTGGATGTCCTCCCTCAGCAGGCGAAGCTCTTCCTCTAACAGGTCAATCCTTGTGTTACGAATCTGAAAGCAAACAAACATTGTCATATTATCACCTTATCAGCAGCAAGTTGATATGGTGTTACCAATCTTAACCCATTTCCACCAGACATGGAGCAACGTTACATTCAGCTGGAGTCAAGTCCAATATTCACTCTCCTTTTAGCTCTTCACCAACTTCTGAGGAAAAAAATCTGTCTTTTTAGCTTCTAGATGCTCCACTGTCTTCACTAGCTAGTCACTAACTTTGTCTGTCTTCCGTTTGGTGCTGGGCAGGTAGCGTACAGCGGGTTTTTCAGAGCTTTTTTGCTGAAACAGCTTCCTGCTACAGCTGGAAACGTAAAGTTGCAGGCCATAAAACCAAAGCTTCTTAAAAAACTCTAGAGCTGAGGAGAACTGTGGAATCTGTAACAATTCTCAATGACACATAGTCATGTTTTCCATTGTTAATATTGAACTCTAAACTAACTTAATGTAACTTAGGCTAATTTAACTTAATCATCAGGGACAATGAACATTAATTAACATCATTATCAGATTGCTAGCTTTTCCACAGTCCTTAGGCAGGATGATGATAAAAGTTACAAACAAACAAAAAACTAAAAAATAAATAAAGATATTCAGTAAGACACAACACAAACAAAACTTTGATAATATAATAATAAAATAAAATAAATAATAATAATAAAAATAAAAAACTACAAAATACAACATCAGTACCTTGAGCTCCTCCATGTTTTTGAGCAGCTCTCCCAGGAATTTGTAGTAGTCACCAGAAAGGGTAAGCAACTCCATGTAACGGGTTTGCAGTTGTGTAGCCTGAGACACAGACACCGATATAACGTCACTCAACTTCACTGATTCAGAGAAATTTCATTGACCAATCCCCTCCAAGAATAAAAGGGAAAAATGTTTTCAGATACTAGTGGGTCACCACATGCTAAAAGTTGCTTCAGTGTTTTATTGAGGGACAGCATTTCCAGTTTGGTTTTATTACCTCCTGATTAAGATCCATCGATGGCGACTTCAGCATTGTCCTCTTGATGGGGATGTTGAGCAAAGTCTCTAAACCAGAGGTGTAAGAGGCAAGGTCCGTTTCATAGTCCTGTAAAACAAACATGAAACAAAATGAAATGTATTCTTTTGATGAGTTTGAAGTCTGTAATAGAGTGTATACTGTATGTAGGCCTCCTTACCTTGATAGAATTCACACAGGCCTCATTGTCCTTCAGCACACTCTCTACTGTCTCCCTCCTCCCTTTGATTTCTGAGTTCAGGGCCTTGAAAACACAATAAAAGATGTCAGATGTCTGATGACTTAACACACATGGACATGTTGGACCCTCAACACTGTAAGCAAGTTAACTGATAACAATGAAGGGCTGAGCGGCAGACCTTCTGGTTGTTAATATGGTAATTCAGTGCTTGGATGCTGTCTATCTTGGTGGCCTGCAGCGCGTCTTGTTTAGTGCGTGTGGCATCAATCCAGTCCATGATGGAGGCGCTGGTTTGCTTGTAGCGCTGCAGCTGAGGGTGATACAACTGCAAATCCTGGATTCTGAGCAAGAAAAAGAAAGGGGGTGAATTCAAAATATAGCACTATATCTTCAGCATCCTTTTCAGTAGACACTTTGATAACTATTGGTTAATGTGCAAAACAGATGGAAGACTGAGAGCTCCAATCTGACGCAGGTTGGTGTAAAAGGGTTGTCCTGTGTTTAGCCATTAGTAAATGGTTATTTTAATTATAGATTAATCTTCTCATATTTTTTTCAATTAATTAATTGTTGAATCTATAAAATGACAAGTAACCAGAGAGCAAGGTGTCACCTTCAAATTGTTTGTTTTACTCAATCAGCAGTCCAAAATCCAAAGGTATTCAATTTAAAATATATAAAATAAAAGCAACAAAGAAGAAGCTGGTACCAATGAAAGTTTGTTTAAACTAACAGTTTCAGTAAAATCCGTGTCCAGTGATCCACGTGGACAACCACTGCGGCATCAGGATAAGGACCTTGTTTCACCAGATTTGCAACATGAGAACATTTCTCCCTCACGTTCATTTTTCACTGATCAAGACATACACCATATTTACATACTACATACCATACTACAGAAGAGCCTTGTAGGACTTGCAAATGTATCTTAAACTTGCAAACAACAAACATTTGTGAAACATGACACTGCCACAATTTGCAATCTCTGTGTAAGCAGCAGTGCTCACAAATCGCTTTGGTGAAACGGGCCTCAAGTCCATACATGTAATGAGAGTCTCACAGTAAAAAGGTTTGACGTGGGACGAGTGTTTACTGGCTGACCACAGATGCCTGTATCATGTGTGAATGGCTTGACACAGACATATTGCAGGTCCTCAGGTTTGGTGTAATAGTCAACTGGACACACCTGGGTCCTTGGTATAAAATAGTTATGAGAGAGAGAGAGCGAGTAAGACTTACCTAGTGTCAATCTGTCCTTGGATTCGTTGCCAGCGGTCTGACAGCAGGCCCACCTGTTCGGTGTATTTGGACAGCATCATGTCACACCTTTGGAAGGGCCCTCCCACCTGGCCGTTCCAGTGGCTCGCATTGGCCAACTCTGCCTCCATGGAGGCCAGGACATCCTTCTTCTGATTCAGCTCTGCTGTAATATTCTACCACACACAGAAACACACCAGTCAAATGTGACATCCAGGATATTTTTAAAGAAAGGGGAATCCTGGCATATACCAAAAGCAACACAGTGGGACTCTCAAGCTTTCTCACATTAGCTTTTCTAATTTAAAGTGATGGGTGACCACTGAATCATGCACTAATATGCATTGGTATTCTGTCCCAGCTGCAGCTTGCCAGGTATGACACTGAGTGATGCAGAAGAAAAGACTGGCAAAATTGCAGTATCACACGCAATACATTTCTAAAAAGTTAACTGAAACTCCAATATCTTGCTGGAAAACTGCAGTAATTTTTGTGAGAAATGTATTGTATAAAAATGTAATACGTTTTCTAAAATACCTTCAGGGTCACCATATACTCCTCCACTTCACTGGGCGACAGAGAGGTGGTCTCTTTCTCTGTCAGTCTCGCCTCATGAACTTTCACTATGTCTTCAGCTTGTGCCACACTCTGCAGCAGGTCCCTTAGAGCCTGCAGCCTGATAAAAGAGGAAGAAATGATGGAGAGGTGGAGAAAGTCATTACAGAAAAATTATGTGTGAGATCAATTTGTCAGAGTAGCTTCATTTACATTTGTTGGTTTAGTATCGTGTGATAAAAGCAAGGGTACTTTAATACACAAAGTAACATAGAAACTTCTGCTGGAAAAGACAGTTTTGATCCATGTCTTCTATCTTAAATTCAACTTCTGGTGAAATTCCCTCAATATGAAAATCAGCTCAAGCGGTTCCATTGTATTAAAAGTGGTGACACTGGTATCTAAGCTGTGATGTCTGCCGAAAATCCAAAAATCACAACTTTCTATCGTTCTGGAGGTTAATGTTCTTCAGGCTTTAGACCTGGTGGTCATTAAAAGCAACATTGTGCTGCACTTTTTGTGGCAAAGCTTTTGATACTGTTGTTTAAACTTTGTGAGATACGTTGTTTTGTATGGATTTAATTGTTCCGCTTACAGTCAGTTCAATTTATATCTTTCTGGAACCTTTTTTTCTGTCAAGCCCCTGGGAATTTTGTTTAAGGTGACCCACAGGGATCGATACTGGGCCCCTTGCTATTTACTTTAGACATATTATTATAATATTATAATGTTTCTTTACCAACTCAACATTGTAATGCACCTTTTCAGATTATTGTCTTCCTTTAATGACCTTCAGATCATTTTAATTCATTTAAGACTTATTCTATACTTATTCAACAGCCCACTGTATCTATATTTCTATTCTGGCTTACAGAAGTATTCTATATATTCATGCTGCTGCTGCAACCCTTATACCATTAGGTTATAAGTGATTGCTATATAAACTGCTGAGACATTTAAAATCCTTAGTTGAATTTAAAGCTACTATGACAGTAGATTATTGGCATCCTTTAAACATTTCTCATTGCAACACTGGTGGAAAAGATGGGTTTTGCGTACGATGCACCTTGCTATTGGAAAACTGTAAATTGCAACACAAGTCAAAGACAGACTCTCATTCCTCTGAAGTAATTTAATAGTAGTGATAATTGTAACTAACATATTAATTTGTTAGACTGAATCATCTAAGTTGTGATCTTGTTTATACGAAATTTAATCTCAGGTCTTTCTTGCTAATGAGAGCTTGATCTCGGTGAGACTTCCTGGAAAATCAAAGTTAAAAAACAACAGTGTTTGAGTTTGTTTGCGCAGGCTTACCGCTGTAGGTAAGCTGAGGAGCTGCTCTCCAGACTGTCCAGTCTTTGACTGATGACTCCAATCTCACTGCGGAGGAACTGGGATTTATCTGAATCATTCATGCCCTCCAGCTCCTTCAAGATACGCTCCCTCAGACGTGAGTACTCCTCATACATCGAGCTGACATCGCGCTGCATTGTCTACAGGAAAACATACACACAAATACAGTTATTGCAATGAATATGGGTATTTGGAATAAGATTAGTTTTTAATACTACATGCTTGTCTGTTTCTCTTGTATTTTTGGGTTTTTGTGTCTACCTCCAACTGGGTGATCTTGAGGCCACAGTCGTGTACCCCGTCGTCTCCGAGGCAGATGTGAACGTGCTGACTCAGCGTGTCCTCAGCGGCCTCCAGCCTCAGTCTGAGCGCGTGCAGCTCAGATAAGCTGCGGGAGGATGAGGAGGAGGCCGAAGAAGCGGAAGAAGAAGACACCATCGACTTAATCTTCGACTCACTCTTGGTCGCTTTGGATGAAACCTTCTTAATCCCCGGCTCTTTTTTCACCACCTCTCTCCTCTCTGCCTGTTTTTTCAGCTCAGCTCTACGTCTTTCTTCTTCGAGCCTCCAGGCCTCCTCTTCGGCGGCAGCCTGTTGCTGCTGCTGCTGTATTATAATCAGCTGCTGTTGGTGTTGCTGCTCGGATGCTTGCTGTGTTTCTATTTGTTCCTGATGTGCAACTGTGAGTAAACACAATATATGTTTTTCATTATTGATGGAGGAAAACGTGATGGTTAAAAAGTGAATTCTAATTCTCTGCTCCTGCGACTGGACTCTCGTATATACAAAACATGATTTGCTGCATTCTCGAACACTTAAACAATAGTTTATCTCCGTTAGAACAAGTTATTATTATTAGAGGACTTTATATTGAAAGATTGAGCTCAGGACATAGAGTGGGGTTTACTAAACTACATAAACACAGAATCTAACAATTTCTAAAATTTTAATAAAACTTGTTTTTGGTGCAGATTGAAGGATTTTTAAGCGCTTCCTAACAATGCAAGATATGACTTTTTTTTTACATTTTTGATTTTCTCATCAAATATTTGATGCAGCTCCAGATGCAAGTTTAACAAGTTTCAGAAGACTTTTTGTCAATAAAAATATAAATTTAGAAATTGGGCAGCAATGGGGATGAGGGTGATAAATAAATGTAAATGATTTTCATTTACATACATTTATATTAACCTTGCAAATAACACATAATATATGCTAATGAAATTGGTCTTGACTGACTACCATTACTCTAACAAAATAATTAAAGATGTGGCCTGAATTTCTGTATTATTAATGCACTAACTGCAAAAATTCAGTTTAATTGATAAGTAATAAAGTTATTTTCTCTTGTCCTTGCTGCCATAGCTTTGATTGATGTTCAATTGTAGCATCTTTTTATTATAACAATAAAATTACACAGTCACCCGTAAATAAAAATATAAATGTAATGATTTTTTGTCATGCAGAGGAGGGTACTATATACTATACTATATATGTTTTGTAATACTGACTGTAAGTAGGCAGCTGCACCACCAGCTGGTCATAGTGGGTCTGGGCTCCGGTGAACTGGTTCTCAATGCTCCTCTTGTCCTCGTCACCAAACATCTGGGAGCCGTGGCAACTCACTTTGAACTCCTCGAAGTGAGTCTCCAGGCTTTTGATAATTTGGCGGTATTCCTCAGGTCGCATCCGGGCCAGCTGAACACACACACACACACACATACATTATGTTTGACTTAGGTCTAAACAACATCAGAAACCAAAACCTTTACCATAAGGGAAAGGTATGTAAATGCAAGTTATTTAAAGCAAATAGATAGATAAAGATAAATAGTCCGGCACATGATCCTGAAACTTTTTACACTTGTACAGATTAAACAAACAAGATTTAACATATTAATTAATGAGCTTTAGAGTGCTGGTAGGGGATTTTGTTACCTTTGGACAGAGTCAGGCTAGCTGTTTCCCCCCGTTTCCTGTCTTTATGCTAAGCTAAGCTAACCGTCAGCTGGCTGTGGCCTTATATTCATGGGCACCTAGTTATAGATAAAAGTGGGGGTGCAAGATTATTGACAGGCAAGGGGAGGTATGGCCGGAAAATGAGACTGCGCTCTCCGGGGAAAATATTACGCCAAACTCCCATTAAGAAATATGACATAATAACAATTCCTTACGTGTCCGTAAAAACACATAACTCTAGAAACACAAGATACAGGGCGTCGTATGTCGACAGTCTTATTGTCAATTCGGCATCAATATAATCCATAAAGATAAACTGTTTTCCTGTGCAAACTTTACATTTTGGATTTTGTTGCCTCAACTCGCTACCAGCCTCCGTTGGTTAGCTGCGCTATTTTAATGGGAGAAGACCGTGGGAATGAAAGACAAACCGTTTAAAAAATTAAGATTTCTCAGTAAAATAAGTGCTGGTTGGTGGATCAGATACACGCCGAATTAAACACAGACTCATAAAACTATTAATTCACTGTCTATCGTGTGTGTGTGTGACGGTATTTGAGGAGTTATTCGGCCGTTACCAAAGTAACTACCTGATTTGTTGCTTCCTGTTTGGCCTGGAGAGAGCGCACCTACCTTCCAATAATATTAAACATGTTTGATTTTATCGGAACGTCAAACTGTTTCGTTATTTATATTCAGGTCTGATTTTCTGTTCTTTCTTTAGAAGATTAACATATTGCATGCTGTGTGCACCATTTCCTTGGTTAAGTAAATTAATGTGTTGATTAATCAAAGACAGCAGAGACTGACCTCAGAGAGTTTGTTCATCACTTACCATGGAGATGGTGAGGGAGTTGATGCGCTTGATATCCAGGAGACAGTACTGCCAGGCGGTGAGACTCTTAATGTTGATGTACAGCTGATTCCAGATTGACAGGATGGCCTCATAGTACTGCTCGTTCCTTTGGACAACACACAGAGACCGAATTTAAACCTTAACTCACAACTACAAGGTTTCTTATGCCTTCTTCTCAGCCAAGAGCCGCATATTCATTTCATGTGTTCCTTGACCCAAGAATAATTTTGGTGTCTTACTTGCTGGCCAGACTGATGCTGAGTGGATTGGGAGGTGGTACGATCAGGCACACAGAGGGCACCGACATATCCAGTCCTCCCGGGCCTGTAACGTCCCACTTACTGCGCTGACTGTTGTTCTTTAGGATCGCCTCGTTGCCCTTACAGATCACCTTCTGTGGAGCCCAGTGAAAATTAACTTTATCAATACACAAATAAACAAACAGAATCAAATCTGGAAAATATAACAAATCTGGAGGATTCAAAAAGACAAACTTGACCAAATTTGAAAGAAATGGATCGAATTTATATCCCCAATGTGATCAGACTCGTTTCATGTTCCTTTCCTCTTCTTGATGGGATTAGTAGAAATGTAAGCTCCCTTGGTTTAAATGTATTTAGTTACATTTTTATTGGAGTGTAAGATGGGCAAATGTAGGAAAAAAGGAACACGAAAATTGTTGAAAGATTGAAGTAGAAGTATGCATAGGTATGTAGGCTGTATACGTGTGGGTATGCGGGTGAATATAGATGTGTAGATGTGTTAAAGGATGAACATGAAAATATTTACTCCTGGAAGTGAAGATGGAGGACTGAAAGTTTTGTTATGCCCCATAAGAACAGCTGCTTTTAAATAGCTCTTGCATATTGCATGTACAGTATATACTGTACATGTATATAAAAAACTGGAAGGGGGTTTTATGTAAAGATACAGAAAACGATTTGAACAACTCTGTGATACTGCTTTTTCCAAATATTTTTTTTAAACACTTTGGAGGGCTCTTGATCCTAAAGACTTATTTTCGAGAAAATAAGGTTGAACAACATTTTCCTGACAGACTACGCCCTAGATGAACATGGATTTATTACCAGCTGTGTGTATGTGCAGGAGTGTGTGTGAGACCGTGAGGTGATGACCAGGAAACTGACCTGGTCTTGTTTGAAGTCACACAGGGCTTTGACGATGACGGGGCTGCTGCTCTTCTCTTCAGGGTTTCTGGGTTTCAGTCTCACAATGTTCTTGGACATGTTGACCAGATGTTGAACCTGCCTCTTGTTTTCCATGATCTTCTCTTTCTCTCTCTGGAGATCAATAATAATAATAATTACAAACAGTAGCAGTCCTGTAGTTCATTGTTTACTGCGGCTTTCCAATGAAACAGATACAGAACTTCTTTTTAATCTGTAACTATTGATTGTATTTTTATTGTCTTTTAAATGCAATTTCTTTCTGATTTTTAACTATTTATTTGCTTGTTCTCGCTTTTTGTCTTTCTTGTCTTTTAAATCCAATTTTAATGTTTTCTTAAATGTCTTCTGTTTAATGTATTTTATGCCTCTGTAAAGCAGTTTGAACTGCCTTCAGTCTTAACGGTGCTGTATAAATAAACTTATTATAACAGGGGAAAAAAGTGATAAAAAGAAAAATACACATTTCACACACAATGAAAAAAGGCTGAATCTTGAACAGACATAATAAGAATAAAATAGCAGGTAGACCCAATAAATTACAACAATACAAAACAGCTTATGGCCATGAAAAGACCAAGTTATAAAAGGTGAGTTTTGACCATCTACAGATTCAGCCATTCTGACATTACATGAAAAATTAAAACATTTGAAACGCCCAAGACGGCGTCAGACGGGTTGATTAATGGTCTTAGAAGTGGCAGCCCTTCAGTTTTGCTCAGCTAAAAGTCTCAGAAGATATCCGTGATACTTAATACTTAATACTTTGACCCTTTAACACCCTCTGATAGAAGCTGTTGTACCTCCAGACCCCTGAGGAGCTCCAGCAGGTCCTCCAGTGAAGTGTTCTTGTCACAGGTGAACTTCTTACGGACCGTCTCATCTTCCTTCTGCAGCATGCTGTACGTTTCATTGGCCTCCTTAAAGAACTATTGATAAACACATAATGTTACGCAAGACTGAGATATGTAATTAGGTATACATTATGGGGTTTTTCCACAGTGTTATCTAGTGAAAAGAGCCAGCTTCACTTGACATTAAGACCACGTCTGTTAACATCAGAAAAAAATAAATGCATTTCATTAAATATAATATTAACTTTCAGGGTTATATCACACAGCAAATCACTTATATTTAATGAGTGGGGCTACCGTTTAGACCACCATATGGTAACTTAATTGATCACAAGAGATGAGAGGCTCAGCACATGACAGTGACTGATTAATCACACAATACGTTCCCTTTGCATCAGTTAACGCCACTATGTGAAGAATTTTAATGTGATGGCTCAAGACGGATCTGTGGGAGGGAAGCGGCATCCATTACTGTCTGCCAAAGTGGCGCTAAAATATTTACAATTTTTAAAACTAGTCAGAGTAGAATGTCACAATGTTGGAAAAAAAAACAGAGAACCTTCTGAGTGTTTTCAAGTTAAGAAAAGGTAGGCTTGATCAGTCACAATCAGATGAGGACATGTAAGAAAAAATGTTACACATAAGCACAGGAGAGCAAGCAGTTCTGCTGGTCAAACGCCTGGCTGAAATTAGTTCGATTTTTGTGCCATTTTTCACCTTTATTCGATAGTTTAGATAGAGAGACAGGAAACATGGGGAGAGAGAGGTCATAAAACAAAGGTCAGCTGAACATGTGTTTTTGACCTAAAGCACTTAAGCACTAGTTAGATATTGACCAGCTGGACCCATTTATTGTCAGTATGTTGTGTCAGAGCCACAGCTCTGTCTTCATCTCCTGGGGAAACCCTGCATTATGAAGCTAAATACTGAGTATAACAACAATGCAGAAAGCATTCAAAGACAACTCTGCCAGGAGGTCCTTGTCAGTATGCTTGTTAAACCTGCATTAATTGATTTGACCACTTGGAGGCAGCGGAACAAGCTGTAAACACAACACTGACATATCATCACCTTATAAAACTGTTATAAAGCGTGTCAGCAAACGGTTGCCTGTCCAGCATCTCAGAGCAATATTAGCATTGATTTGGAGTCGTGTTTGTGTCGACCTGATGAATGTAAGTCCAATATTCACTCTCCTTGTAGCTCTGGTTTTAGTCTCCGCCAACTCCTGAGGGAAATATCTGGCTCTTTAGCTGCTAAATGCTCCACTATGTTCACCAGCTAGTCTCTAGCTGTGTCTGTCTGTTATTTGGTGCAGAGTTTTCTGAAAACAGCTGCCCTCTGCAGCTGGAAACGACGGTGATGAGAGCAGTGAGAGCGAACAAAAACAATGAGCTGAAAGATAGTAAAAAGCTCCGTGGAGCTGAGAGTCCCTTTGATAATTCTCTTGGGGTTTGTCACTACGAGTAGCACCCTTTACATTACACACAGTCCTTTCATCAATTGTTTATATAAAAATATTTACCAGAGCAGCTTTAAGTTTGATGTTTTGTCCTGTTACCTGGTTGTAAGCTGCATTCTCCTTCAGATGAACATCAATGCACTTGGTGATTTGAAGGAGCCAACTCCACTGAGTCTGCAGAGTGTCCTTGTAAGCCTGAAAAAAATAATAATAATAATAAAATAAAAGATAAGAAGGCAGAAGCCTCCCACATGCTCACTTATAAATGCATGGATGGACAAAGATGCACATGATGAATGGATCGGTCCACACCTCGATCTTGTCTGAAGCCGGATGGTTGTTCTTCAGGAGCGTATCCACTTTGGCTTTCAGTTTGTTCAGGTCCTTCTCTTTGACCTCCAGGGCGCTCATGAGTTTCTGTTACATAAGAAGAGCTTTAGGAATCACAGGGGACACAGAGAACATCTGGATGCAGCTGGAGGAACTCTCTGTGGCTTCGCTCTGAGTGGCTGACTGACTGCAGCTGCCAAAAATCTAATCCTTCACAGATGACTGCTCCCTTTTGAGATGCTGATTAACTTTCATAAAAAGGCATTAGTGTAATTTAGACTCACAGGGTTGCCAAGAATGTTAATCGAGTACAAAGAAGCTATTAAAAATTGAAATTAAACGCGGATTTCTGTGGCGTCAAGGTATCAGAATGTACCCAATTATCTCCTGTTTCTCACTGAACTTTTCAACTTTCAATCGTGTACGTTTCCACTGACCGAGTAGCTCTCCTGCTTCCTTGGGATGTACTGGTCAATGTTCTTGTCCCCCCAGTCGAAGATCAGCTCCTCCTCCTCCCTGCTGTTCACCCACATGATCTCTTTGGACATTTCCTGGATGATCTGCTGGAGGTCTTGCAGCTGCTGGGTCCGATCAAATGACATATTCTGGCACGGGAGAAGGAAGCAAGTTTAAATTTTAAATACATGACCGACAGTTTAACTCAAGTAGCGATGAGGTAATACAGTATTTGTCTTTCATTTACCTGTAAACTGTCCCATTCCTGGTCCAGAGCGTGAAGATTTCCTCTGTCTCCTTTCTTACTCTGTGGGAAGGGAACGGATTTGGTAAGAGACAGAAAAACATGAAGCACTATGAAACAAAATCCCTTAAAATTCAATCAGTGAATCCTTAATTTATCCCTAAAACATAACAAACACACTAATCTAAACTAAAGCAGCCAGAGATCTCTCAATATATCCATAAAGTTAAAAAGACAAAAACCAAACTCCAAAACTTAATTTAACAAACAAAAAGTAGAATTTAAGGCCTGGATAACTTTCCCTTTATTTACATACCATTTAAAAAACCCGTAGAAGCCCTTAATTAACAAATTAAGTGGATTTAAAGGGGTTTGTGACTTTCCCTTTAATTTACACATTAATCCACTGCTGCTTATACTAGTACTAGACTAATATTAAGTGTTTTCTCTAATATATCAAGGCAAAATTAATTTCAATAACAATAATAAACACAGGCAAACCTCAAAACCTTTTTTATAAACGTATTAACATATTTAAATTAAATCTGGCTGAACTCAGAGTCTGGATCTCACAGTAGGTTGTGCCAAACCAGAAAAAAAATATTCAAATTATTTTATGTCACTTGGGAGGATAGCTCATCTTAAGAGATTTCAATGAAATTTGGAGGAAAGTTAGTCCATTGACCGAGGAACAAGTGATGAGGGTTTTGGTGCAGATCCATAAAGGATTTCTTAACATTTTAGTTATTTTCTCCAAACTGCTGTACATGCTGGCACATGCATCCCGTCCCTGTGTGTATTCTGATGCAGAACAAGATCCAGATGCAGATCTAAAACATTTTCTACAACTTTATCAATTAATTTGGAGGATTGTGCATCCTTGGAGAGAGGTACTGTGCTGTATGTGTTGTCTATAAGTTCTTTCTGGTTATCTAATAGAAGAGGTTTTTGAATCAAATTCACTCATTGGCATTTTTTCCATCACAGCAGTTATGACACTCTGCACGCCAGCACACATTTTTGATCTCACAATAGGAAAATCAAAGGTGTACATAACAGATATAACAATGGCTGAATTCCATTTAGCTGCTTCGGTGTTGTGCATGCTGGCTCACTGTAACGCTGTCATGGCTTGCACTTGAATAGAACAGAGCCATTGTTAATGTTATTAGTAAAACCTGTGCTTTTCCTACTACAACAAGTCAAAATGTCTGCTGTGAGAAAGGGTCTATGGAGAGGTGAGAACCCACCAGGTCATCTCTGGCTCGGTCCACCTCGGGGCTCCTCTGGATGGAGCTGTGAAACTTCTGGTGGCTGATGAGCTGCTGCTGGATGGCTGCAGGATCGTCCCCCCAGGAGGACGTTTCAATCAGACGCTGAAACACCAAACAGACACAGAAACGTGTTTTAACAATCAGTACACAGCAGAAACACACTGACCGAACATATTAATGCAGCTAGAAACAAAAGAGAGTTCATTTAGAGACACATCTCATGCTCAGAAACACACACTTTCAGTTCAGATTAGTTTTCAGTGGTTTTTCTAACGTTTGCCACTGAATGCCACCAGCAGGTGGCGGCAGAGAAACAAGTTGGATCAGGACTTCTTTTGTGGATTTATGAGCCTCTTCACTGAAAACATCTCAGGAATCTACCAGAAAAAAAACTGGTCTGAGAATTAAAGACGAAATAAAACCTTCTTTTAACTCCTATTTCCCTGTAGTCCTTCATACTTGTGCGTTCTTCTTTTCTTTCAATTCCTCAGAAACTCATTGCTGTTAATGTCAGACATAGTTGCTACGAGCATTAGCACTTCACCGCCCAGTGTCTCTGAAAACACTAAGCAGAGGAATGCTTTCATGTCTAAACTGTAAAAACATGTGTGCACAGTATATTCTGGTTTAATGAGATCTGTCAGTCAGATCACTGACAGCATTTATTCCTTCTCTTAAAGCGATACTCCACTCAAAATCTAGCTTTTGAGTATAAATGACCCCTCTTAGGCTACAAAAATGGCTGTAAAAAGATGTCTTTTTTTATGCATTGAGCTACCACATTCACACTGTCCTTTTTTGTGACATCTGTGTTTTCATTTCTGCAGACTGTCTGCAGTTTCCATTAATGCACATTTCAGATTTTTAAACACCAATGGAAAATGAGATCTAAAAACATGCTGAGAGATATTCTGTAAACCGGTTCAATGTCTCGCACACATCGCCAAGAAGCCACAACATTGTAAAGATACTTGAGAGTGAAATTAAGATTATTTTACTCTTTTAATTAAAGGAACAATCCGCAATCGAAATGTAAACATAATGATCATCCTTCCACCAAAAAATGATTGGAACCTCCTATCACTCTCAAATTGATTGGCAGGTCTTTAAATAAAAAGAAAAAAAAAACTAAAAACTAAATAAAGTTATGAAGGTTTTATCATGCTGTTAATGGTTTGTTTACATCAGTTGTGCTTTATAAAACATACATTTTTAATTAAGATTTGCTGAGACGACCAAAATGCCAATTGTTCTTAAAGTGTAAACACGCATTGGCTCTTTGATCGTGTTCAAGATCATTTTAGGTCTTGAATTTAGAACTTAATTACTTTCAGACATTTCCAAAACTTGCAGCCACAATGTTTTTATTCGTCTTCCAGAGATCTGTAGAGGTTTTATTATCTGAGAACAAATGCAGCGTTGTTAGCAGCCAGTTATAAGTCACACCCTCGTTTCTCCCATTCTACACTGACAGCATGAACACTGATGCCTTGTGTACATGAAACACAGGGAAACATTTTGAATAAATGATGTATTAAATTCTTGCACTCGTACTTGTAAATGCACTATGACATGCATAAACGCTAGTGCTTTGCTGTCTTTCTTTGGGCAGGGCACACTTATGGGTAAGTGATACACATGCAACAATTAAATCTGATGTTTAATTCACTGTTACATTACTGGGCAGAGAATAAAATCCTGAACCTGCTACAAGAGGGAAGGGGGCAGGGCTGCACAGTCTCTCGCTGTGTGGCTGTGTGTGCTCTTGTACTTCTAACTTTGTGACTTTAAAGGTTAATTCCAGTCTGTTTCAATCTGGGCCCTATTTTATTTCATTATTTTTCTAAATTACTAATAGGTACAAAAAGTTGTGGAACTGGTCCAGTAGATCGCCTCAGCCAGCAGCCGTGAAACAGGCTGCACTGGCTGCAACATACTCCTTTGCAGGCAACTGCGGCCGTCAAAGTCTGTCCACTAAAAGTGCTTGTTTTTGCCGCTGACTCTGGCTCAGACTGTTATTCAAAGTGTCTGACAACATTATGGAAAGGATCCCTACAGAGACAGACCTTTTTGTTAAAGAGTAAGATCCTCTTTGTTCAACCAGAAACAGAAAGTCTCGCGAGAGGTTTAGTTTCAGCAGGTAGTTTCAGGAAGATCTGTATACTCTGGCTCAAATAAATAGGGATGAATTAAAATGCCTCATCTACATTGTCGAAATCAGCTAAATATTCAGCCATCACTCTGGGAATAAATAAATTCTTGGAAGCTGTTCCTCTTTGTAAACTCCTCTCTCCAACTCTGACTCACGTTTCCACCACCATCTTCCTGCAACAACTCACCTCTCACGAGATTTCAGAGCGAGACTTCTGTTTCTGGTTAAACAAAACTATTTCTGTTCTGGATCCTTGTGTGTGTGTGTGTGTGTGTGTGTGTGTGTGTGTGTGGTGTGTGGACACCTTGTGCTGTGCTATCCAGCCCATAGCGTCGTGGAAGCTCCTTCCAGGCTCCTCCCAGCCTCCGGAGCTCCTTCTGGTGCTCCTCCTCCTGTGCATGGTGCCTGTGATGGCCATGTGGACCCCCTTCAGCTGGTCTCTACAGATCTCCAAACTACAGATTAGGAAGAGAGAAAGGACATTTGGCAAGACTTGTATGTTTATCTTCTCAGATACAGATAGGATTTTTTAAAAAGGGAAATCAGAAGAGGAAGAAAGAAAGAGAGAAGTCTTCCTCACGTCCTGACTACATTGTCATTGGGTTGTCCCAGTTGTTTCAGGTCTATCGCGCAGCTCTTCAGATGCTCAATGGTCTCTTTGGCCATCGCCATGTAGCGCTCTGCATCGCCCGGGGCACTGCCCTGCAACGCACAAACAAAACATTCAGAGAGGTGCACTACCGTGCAGAAAGAGAAACACAAAAATATACATCTAGTTTTCCTGTGAAAAGTTTCTGTCTATGTTGAAATGTGCAAAATGTTGGATTTTTAGATTTGTAAACTGATAAAAAATCGTGCTACATGTTTGTCATTTTTATCCAATTTATTTAATGTCTACCAACCACAAAGTTTTGCAAGTATCTGACAGTGTTCTCCTTCTTAGATTTTTTATTTATTTATTTTTTAGGTCCAATGCACATGTCATTAAAACTTTAAGTTGTGCAAAAACTCTGTTGGGGTTTTTTTTCGATATGACATAGAGCCAAACACTCTGTCTTTGTTCCCTTTAGCACATGCAGAACTTTAACTTTACACTGAATTTGTCAGATTTGTGTTGACATGCAAAAAATGTCATAATCTCGGAGAAAAACTCCATGAGAAGGACCATGAAACTGGAAGTAATAGCAGTGATATTCAATATTTCACACATCTGATTCAGCTAGAGCCACACAGACGTGACAAGTCAACAAGCCAATAAATCACGTACTTCATCATGAACTTTGAGAAGTTGCTCAACGTAAAGCTATCTGCGGATTCATTAACTGTTGAAATATCGCTGAAGGCGGGTTTGGCTACAAAAACAGACCCAACTGAGAGATAAACAAAATGCTTTCATTATCAGCCTGGTTCCTGTTACATGTTCTGACACTCATCCAGTTTCTCAATTTACAACCAAACGACATTTCTGTCATTTTTTCAGAATGTTTTTTTGCCAAAAGAAGACAAAGTGAAGCTGCAACACGATACTTTTTTCTTCTGATATAAAACCCCAGAGAATGAGCTCTGACCCAGAAGGGCTTTTATTTGCACTCCTGAAGGAATAGAGCCAAAAAGTAGCATTACAGAATAAATCATGACTCACAGACTGAAGGGCGTATTCGGCTTTCTTCAGGTACTCCTGGCACTGGGCCTGCAGGATTATGGTCCTCTGGTGGATGGCACTGAGGTTGGAGCCACTGCAGGGGTTTAGACAAGTGGTTCCCAACTTTTTTACTATGTGACCCCTTAAAATGAACTGTAATCATTGCACATGTTAATGAGTTGTGAGCAGTTTCACCAGAGAGTGATTTTCTCTTTCTTTCAGTATTTTTGGCGGCCAGTTTTTCACACAAAAAAAAGCCCAGTTTAGTCAGAAAAGAATCATATAATTTTGTGCAGCAGACCCATTTTTTATCTACTTCTTCTTTCCTGTCCTGTTGATAAATGGTCTCTGTCGGACCGACTATAAAATGGAGACACTGTTTCTAAACAAAGTCAAACATATCTTTGGCATTTCTGTACTGCAAGTTCTCGTTACTTATCACCTGACAACGACATATCTAGCAAAACTTCATCAAAACTAATGCACACCACCACAAAAAGAAAAAGATGTTGGATGCAAAAAAAAAACAGCAATTAAAAAAGAACATCTGCACACTTATCTCCTTTGCACAAATTTATTATCTAAGCTTTTGGTCCCAAAGGATAACGACATATCTGCCATAAGCTGATATCGGCTGATATATCGGCCCAGACGATTTATCAGTCTAATTCTAGTGACTACTAAATAATTGTGTGGCTTCTTCGTTGAAGAATTCCACTGCCACATCTCTCTTTTTCTTCACATATCAGAAATAATTGGACCCAGAAACTAATAAACATCTTTCATGTTACTTCGTGTCAAACATCTTGTGATGATGTTGACCAGAGGCAAGTACCACAGTGACATGTTTCCTCTGAGGATGATAGTGTGGAGGGTCTGAAACTGACACACATGTTTCTGGACTGAGTGAGTGTTGCAGCAGCGGGAACAACAGTTCAATGTGAGCGATAAATCAAACTCAGCAGCATTTCTCTCCAGGGAGAAGAAGAAGCTGATTTATAATTTGAAAATATCTGCAAAACACAGAAGCTTTAAGTCATTATTAAAACACTGAGACATTTATTACAGCGCAACCTTGTTTTATTATCACTGTGTTTAATCAGTTATGTGTAATGTGGGAACTCCTTAAACAAACAAACTATGAATGCACACCACCTTCAAGTGCTTCCTATACTTTGTTAGAAAGTACATGCAACTTTACTTCAGTTTGTATGGAGACTGGAGACATTAAGTTATTAAACACTGTTCCTAAACTCAATGAAACAGATGTCAAGTTATTTCCGAGATCAGAGCTGTGAAATTTGCAGAAGAAAAGCATTTCCCTGTAATTATGTTCGCTGCAAATATTATAATGCATTTCCTCTGTAAATTTGGGTGTTTGGGCTGCAAATGCCAGAGCTTTTAGGCGTAAGGACTATGTCTTCTCGGGGTGAGCAGGGGCAAAATGAATACCAGGAGAAAACTGTGATAATTAATATTTAATAGCAACCAGCTTTTTAGACTGACATGCATCCTCCCTGCAGTGAGGGCAGCAGAATACCTCCCTGGTTCACAGAGACAGGCAACAGGCGGCAGCGAGGAGAGCGCAGATGAAAACGTTGTAAAAATTAACCAGAAAATGATTTCATACCTCATGCCGCCTGCCATTCCGCTCGACATTCCGCTCATCATTCCGCCTCCTGTACCGCTCATCATTCCGCCTCCTGTACCGCTCATCATTCCGCCTCCTGTACCGCTCATCATTCCGCCTCCTGTACCGCTCATCATTCCGCCTCCTCCGCCTCCTGTACCGCTCATCATTCCGCCTGCCATTCCGCCTAAAGAGGACTTTGAAAAGGTATAGGTGTTGTATCCGTCCATGTAGGGATCGTATCCATTACCGCCTCCGTGAAAGACCTCGCTCCGTGTGTATTGCTGGGCCATCCCGCCAGTCAAGTCGCCTTTGGAGCCGCTCCTTCGGCTCACGTTCAGGGCCTTCTGAGACCCGTACATACTCATTCTGACAAGGAAACGGCAGCCAGAGCGACTCTGAGGAAACCACCGAGGTAAACTCAGAGAGAGGAGCAGGCAGGCAGGCAGTCTCCACCTGTTCGCCTCGGTCCCTCTGGTGCAGACTGCAACAAACTGCAGGGGAGGGTCGGTTTTGGAGGCGGGTGACCACACCTCTCTGTCTCTCCCCAACCTACCGAGCCAAAAAGCTTCTCTCTCCCTGCCACTCCCCGCCAACCTCAGCTGGAAGCAGAGGGTGTGTTTATGCTCTGCTAGTTCCAACTTTGTGGGGACCACTTTTGACTTTCAGACCAGGCGTGACTACGTGATGTATCCACCTGACCAGGTGATGCATAGTGGAATTTCACTTAAAGTCAAGGTGCATCTCTGTCCTCTCCCCCTCAGGTCTTAAACGTTTACTTTTACTCTACACGCCCTTTTCATCCTCTGTCTCTTCTACTGAGAAAAAAACTCAGACACACACACACACACACACTCACACACTCTATAAACACTTGCCTCCAGGTAATGGGTGGGACACAGGAAAAACAGGTTTGACAGCTGTTCTTGAATTGACAGTAACTTTGGTCGAATTTTATCATCACAGTCTGAAGACAGTTCAAATAAAATAAATGTAAAAATGATTATTACTTGTTATATATTATATTATTTGTGCTGAGTTACAGTCACAATAAAGAATTCACATGTGTGTTCTTCACTTACTGAACGTCACTTTTCTTGATATAAATCTGCCAAATGTTATTAATTATGTAATTCATCATTCTGGTGTTGCACTTTTAGGGGTGCAAGTCCATCATTAAATGATTTAGTGTCCTTGCACAGCTGTGGAGTTTCAACAGAGATCACATAAAGGTCACTTTGTTCCATCTTCAGTGACCTTCTGATTGCAGCTTGAAATTAACTGTCAGAGTGGAAAATTTCAGGCAAACAGTGCTAAGAAATTTGACGAGTTGTCAGGTGTGAAGCCACCATAGACTTCAGAGTCATACTACACACACACACACACACACACACACATTTACAACCTCCCCCCTCAATGCTTTACTCAGCAGATGCAAATTTCCTTTTTGTATACTGACTAAGCAGCGTACTGTAGCAGTGAACTTTTTTCGGTCATGCCAGCGCCGTGGCTCCAGGAATGCTGGTGCTGGTCGGTCCAACACTTTGGTCCAAAGTGAAATATCTCAACAACTACTGGACGGTTTGCCTTGAAATTTGTGGTCCCCAGAGGATGATTTGTACTCACTTTGGTGATCCTCTGTTTTTTCCTCTAGCGCCACCATCAGGTCAAAATGTTTATGTTTATGATCAAATACCTGCAAAACTAATGACACTCATCATCAACTTCAGCTCTACTTTGTGCTAAGGGCTAACTAGCCTATGTTAGCATTATCACTGTGACCACGTTAGCATGCTGATGTTAGCCTTTAACTCAAAGTGTCGCTGTGCCAAAGTACAGCCTCACAGAGCTGCTAGCATGACTGTAGACTCTTATTTGTTCTCACTTGACCAGGATCCTTTTTGCCAAAACGGCAGCACAAATTACACCGAATTAACATCTTACAGAAGGAAGAAGAGCGAGGAAAGGAAGAAAAAAAAGTCAGACTGCACAGAATACAGACGATACTTGTATTGGCAGTTTCTGAGTCAAGACCGATCATGTCTTAGACTTTTCAAGCATGCCTTGGCGCCAGTATTTCCTTCTGACTTTGACCTGGTACAGCCCACGAGCACAAATAATATTAATAATAGTAAAAAAAAAACAATAATAATAACAATAATAACAAAGGTTTGCCAGGAGCCTCCCTACACCACTGTGTCCTCCAATAAACTCAGCAGCTACTGAGGAATGTAGCGTGTGTGTGTGTTTGTAAGTGTGTGGGATTGTGAGTTATGTGTATGAGCATGCAGGACTGAAAGTAAGAGAGAAAGAAGCAGGAAAGAGTGTATATTATAGTGTTTACTGTTTGTGATTTACTGCAAACAGTTGTTTTCCATTAGCTCAAGCATAATTGCAGACTTGGTGAGGATGACTGGGTGTAGAAGAATTTTTTCCCGTCATATTTTGGGATATGATGATAAATCCAGCACAGACTCTGCATTTTTATTAGTATTGACTTAGTCGTGGAGCGTTTGTGTGCTCGATGTTAGTGATTCATGAAGATAATAAACTTCTCTGACATTTTTCTCAAGGAAAAAGAAAAAGTCCCACCTCACCATCACGTTATTCCCCCTGGCATAACATTCAAGAACACGCCTTTGCCTGCACGTAAACTCACACAGACACGCACCTTTTTGCCAAAACAACATTCCAGTGCTGGTCTTCCTTTCTTAAAAGCTGCACTTTGTGTCCTAATTTGCAGCTTTGAAAGCTCTGGTGCCACTTAAAATGATGAAATATTGAACTATAACTCTTGAGTCTGCATGAGCATGTGTTGGTGGGTTAACTGCACTTCAGGGAAAACACTAAATAAAGACAGAAGAAGGAGATTGTTATAGTCTTATGCTTATTAAATCTGCTGCACAAAAGCCTCTAAAAACTGTAAAATTAATCACTAAATTCAACACATTTACTGTATGTATAGACGAGTCTCTTTTTTGTCCTCTGGCTGAATGAGATGAATAATTTTAGGGTGTGTATCTGAGGCGTAGTCCCAGCGTTCCCACCCTCTCCCATCTCCTTTCATTCCTGATTTCTAGAGACAGGATAAGGCTTGCACACTTTAATGGGTTTATAAGGTTTCCTGACACATCACAGGGAGTGTGACGGTGTGTGTGTGCAGATGCTCTCTTGTATGAAAGGCTCAGGGATAGGAAGTGACAATATTGTGGAGCATGGACAATAAAGAACGTGGAGTGATATTTAATCCAGCACTAAAATTCAATAAAGTGGTAGATTAAGTTGTTTAAATCTGGATCATCTTGTAGTTCAGGCACATCCTCTAAGTCATGGATCTGAGAGAACTTGAACTTTCTATTGTTTGGTATCACCCAGGCAACTTTTGCTCACTTTCAACTGGTCCAGAAGGCTGCAGCAAGACTATTAAGTCAAAAAAGAGAGACTTTGTTGTGCCCGTTCTTGCCCTCAGAGGTCAATTTAAAATCCAACTGTTTGTCTATAAAGCACTGTACGATCTTGCCCCTACATTTCAGAGCTTTCTCGTTGGCTGCACCAAAACTAAGGAACTCTCCCTCCTGTATATTCCTATCCCATACACCTCTAATCAATATTCTTTATATCAACAATCATTGAAATGACTGTCTGTAACGTGAAAGGGGTTGCTCACAGTGTCAGATCCACACAGAACTCTGCAGCTCTACAAAGGGTTTTTAGCCTCTTATAGCTAATTGTTTTGGTTTTTATGGCACATTTACTGTATAATTTCTTTAATTTTTGTTGTCTTGTGAAATACTGTATATTTTTCCTCTTCAGGTCTCTAAAAACATCATTCTGGGAAGAAAGAAACTGCTCACCACTCCTGCCTGCATGCACACTAAAGCACTTTGGCTCAACTATGTTGAAATCTTGCATCTCCCTTGTGACAATGAATTTTCCAGATAATCCAATTGGTTTTTAAAAAGTTAATTTAGGTTAAGGCATAGGAGAATTTCCCCGACCAGTAGCCTAAGGGAACACTTAATCCTTTCATTTAACTGAAAAAATAGAAATCCCAAATATGAAGATACATGGTTTTCGCTAGAAGGCAATGATAAACAATAAATAACATTAATAGCATTATGGGGGTCAATTAAGGTCAGCCTCAGAGTTGTGTGAATGCTTTGATTCACTAGCAAGGACCACACCATCAATGAGATTTAAACGATTTATTAATGGAAAATAATTGGTGTGCGAGGCTTGAAACTTGCTTGTCGTTCTTTGACTTGCGGTCTGCGTTGTGAGGAAGCTTCGGTAGGGAATCTGCCGTGGCACCCGGGCAGGATGGACCCCCCTCAGGACCCTACTGAAAGGAAAAGGGAGAGGAAGAGACAGGAAGAGAAAACGGGGTGGGCAGGAGGGGCGCAGTATGCGAGAGCAAAAGAGGAGGAGAGGGTTAGGTGGGTATTTATAGGAATGCCAGAAGTGGCTCGGTTGAGGTGTGGTCCTGCTCCTGAAACTAGATAGCTCCAATTAAAGAAAAAACAGAACGATACTACAACATGTAACCGAGTAAACCTGTACTTGTCCACCTGGAGCCGTAATAACCTTTCAGATTAATATTAATATATTGAACACCCTGCGGTCGCCTCCAACTTGGCTTTGTCCCACAGGTGAGCTGAGGGAACCTCCTGGGCGAATATAGCCTCCACACCCAAACACACCCACGATCAGCTGGATTCAAGGGAGGAGTGCTTTTTATTAATCCAACTAACAAGTGAAACCCCCTTTTCCAACACACACACACACACACACACACACACACACACACACACAGACATAGACACAGCTATCTCCTCATGTTGCTGTGCTGACTCAGACCACATCACTGCATGTACAGACAGCTTGCCTCTTTGACACTGTAAGAGGAGAGTTTTTAATTGTTTTGTTTTGTTTTTTCACTGTCTGAGGGGCTGTCTCATCTTGTCAGGTCCTTGGCATCTTCATCATGCATGTCCTGAACAATGTGTTTCAGTGTGTCTCTGTGTGTATGTGTGCATGTGTGCATGTGTGCGTGTGTGTGGAGGGAAAGTTTTCAGTCATTAAGCGTAAGGATTAAAAGTGGTGATGAGTAATGATTGTAATTGCTGGTGTTCGGGGAGTGGCTGCTTGTTGAACATTGTTCTCAGGATTCAAAGACATTACAGGAAACCAGGAGCTTGAAGGAAACCATCCTTATGACTAGATTTCATTGTTTAGTTAGTTCACATTGAAATACAGTCACTTCAATGCTGTTAAAAGCCTTACATCTCTGCTAATCACCGAATCAATGCTTGCTGGGATCTTTTCAGTAGTGTGAGAAGGCAAAAGTGTGACTCCTGCAGCGAAGAAGACTTTGTGATAAAGATAAACGACAGACTTGGTGGTTGAAGTTCACACACGTCAAATAAATGTCAAGGTCATTACTACACTGTTGATGTAAGATTTCACATAATAATGAACGAAAAGCTGAGCCGGTTATGCACTCATGCATGGGCGCGGCCCTGCGGTGTCTTCTCTGCTCAGCACCCTCGAGGCTAATGGCATGTCGAGGTAACATCCATGCCTGCACCTGTACAAGCAGGTGGTGCAGAGAGGACACATGCAAAAGTAATTGTGTGCATAAATAAGGCGTATCAGTGTCAGCAGGTTATGAAATGTCTAAATGTTTAGCAAAAAAGTGGTTCTTATCAAGTTCAGGTGACCACCAATTGGCAATCTGGGAAGAAAAACACATGTAAGCTGTATTCAAAAATAAGGCACCACCACTGAATCTGAATCCAGTATTGAACCCTTTTATGAACTGGCAACCTGTTCATTACAGAACTTACTATAAGACTTTGCTTCTGGTCTATTAAGCACTTAATGGTCTGGCCCCCAGAATATATATGTGACATGCTTCCAGTTTATCAATCTGGCTATACCCTCAGATCACAGAGTTCAATACAAATACAAATTGTAGTCTCACATAGCCAGACCTATCTCCACGTTTTAGAGGTGCCAGCGCTGGAGAAAGGTCTTGCTGAACCCATTATCATTCTGGTATAGGGGAAACAAATGCCCTGGCTTGTTTGTATTTCTTTAGACCAATCACAATCGTCTTGGGTTGGTGCTAAGCCCAGGATGCAGTGACAGCGCCCTTGCAAAATAGTGTCTTGCCACCTAATTTGAGATTTGAGCCTACGCTGTAAAACACTTGAAGCTGGTTCAGTTTCGAAAAACACAACTTAGATTCAATAGTTACTTCAAAGTTGTTTCACTGATGTTGAGATAACAAGTTAAATAAACTTAAGATATTAAATTGCATCAACAAGTTGTCATGCTGACATTTGTAAAAGTCAAATCTGCTTTACATTTTCTCAGTTTGAAAAGTCGGTGCTCCATTAGACATAAAGTACTTACAACTATTTCGGCTGCTGTTAGAACGATTTTGTAGCAGAGATAATGTAAAGACAACAGGGAAAGCTGCTCACAGTGACTTTACTTTGTCTGGCGGTAAGGACTGAATTCAGTGCCAACCTTCATTGTGGTTGTTTTCATTATTATGAGAAGAAACACTCGTGACTTATCTTAACATGCATTAAAGACACAGCAGGTTTCTAGCCCATGTGTCTTCTACAAACAACAAAACAGAGTTTTAACTCTCAAACAGTGCATGCTGGGAAGTCTGCTGATATGCTAACCTTGTTTCTTTAGAAACCTATTAAAATGAGTTGAGTGAACTCTCAGTAGCTCATTCATTCAACTCAACATTTCCAGACTTCAAATCAAATGGATGTTCATAAGTTCTGAACTTTCAAGGTGAATTAACGTGCAATTAATACAACTTAAACATTTACATTAAGAATGTAGAATAAACATATTAGCTTTTAATTAGCAAGCCTTTTAGATGTCTTTTTTTCTTTCTTTTTTTTCTAATCCATAATCACATCTATTTATAAATAGATTACATATTTACTATTTATCTGAATGGATATGTGAATGTTTTGTGCATTGCTCATTGTTAGTCTTAAAAAAAAGAGAGTGTGGAGATAAAAGATTCAATAAGAGATTAATCAGACTCTGAGCCTAATGAATTGGGGCATTTTTATCAACTTGGAACTGGATCCAAAATCCAACCAGCTGTTGGAACCAAAGGGGAGGCCGACACAGAAGAGGACCTCTCCTGTAGATGTGACAAATGCACTTCGTTGACATTGCTTCAGTGCTAAAACAGTAAAATAAATGCCCAGTTTGCTTCATGTACAATGAATGATAAAGAGAGACATGCAGTATACCTTCCACTGGCAAAGTCAAAGTGTCCTTCATATGTGACTCATTTATGTTGTTTTTTTTACTCATTGAAGTGAATGTGAATACTGAGTTTGCCCAAGTCATTTGGATTTGTTTTGTATGCACATTTGCACATACTTTAAATGTTCTGATACAGACTCTGAGGTGGAGGTTAGGGTGGAGCTGGTGTACGTAGCAACCAGAAACCAAAAAGACACACACACACACACAGTCATATAAAGGGACGAGTCAGGACTTTTATTCTAGAGGGTTCGACAGCTGTAAATTTTTAATAGAGCACACTGAATCATAGGGAGTGAGGAGAAAGAATGAGCTCTTACTCTTGTGTTCGCACCTGTGCAGGTGTGTGTGTGTGTGTGTGTGTGTGTGTGTGTGTGTGAGAGAGAGAGAGAGAACGAGCATATAAGGGAGGATGAAATAAAAACAAGTCTCAGTCATTGCCCGAGGGACTTTGCGTCAAAGGTGAAAGAGGTGACTGTGCAGGGAAACTGAGAGGAGCTCTGTGCTCAGTTTCAACATGGCTGCTCGCATGTTTCTTGTCATGTTTATGTGATTTTAGAGCTGAATTTGCACCTAAGCAGTACATCTAAGGATACTGTGTCATATAAACAGTACAAACAATATATATATATACTATATATATATATATATATATATATGTATATATAAAGGAGCTGTTACAAATAAGAATATATGTGTCCACTGTGTATCGTGCTGACAGGAGAGCAGGCAGGTTGCAGGCTGCTGCAGCTCACTGATCCTGTGACAGAAGTGTACCTGTGCAGCAGGGTGACATGGATATGCCTCCTGGGGGTATGGAGACAGAGCCGGGGAGAGGAGGAAGGAGGAAGGGGGTGAATGGGAGGGAGGGGCCATCAGAGAGCTGTCACATGACACCTGAACCAATGTGGGTCAAAAGTCTCACGGAGACAAAATGATCCACCTCCTCGTATACAGAGGAATTCTTTCACTCCAGGCCTGTCAGCAGAGTAGAGATTGTCCCTGATGTACCTTTATTTGGAGGACTTAAAGGACCATGGTGGTGTTTTCACATGTCTGAGCTCATTCACTACAAATCGTGTTTATGTTACAGGTCTGTTTTTCAAAGCATGATGTAGTGGTTTAGATATTTTTTAACATGTCTCACCTGTGGTGGAAATTGAGCACACAGAGTCAATCCGATTTCAGCTGAAGGACAGAGATCATACACCACAATGCATATGAAGCGTCTTACAAAGAAGTGAAGATGCTGTCACATACTTATAACCTCACAATACACAGACAGACATATCAGAGTACGGAATCACCTCTAACAAAGATAGTCTGTCTCCAGCTAAGTTTCCCTGCCCAAGGCTGGAAACCCAGGGCAGACTGGTCCCCAGACTGCAGCTGTCTTTTCTCCTGATTACACACAATTTGTCCTCCAGCCACAACACCCAACCAAGATACCAATGTACCTTACGACAGAGATGACCCGAGACAGAAATTATCTAAGTATGTAGAATTGACTGACTGATTGACTAGAAAAACAAGTTATCACACTAAACATATCTAGTGGACATAAAGAGAGAAATATATCACACTAAACATATCTAATAAAAAGGAAAAGAGAAATTTTGCCCTCACATCACCAACCTTCCATTGATTTCCACTTATTTCACCATATAAAAATCAATGTCACATTAGATGTCAAACACAGTGAGCATCATTCATTCGTTCTCCATTAACACAACAATAACACAAGTGACAAATATAAAAGCCGACATGGTATTCACTGTGATGGATTAGTATCTTAAGATTGTGTCCAATGTGCACAAGTTGAAGTTAATTTTAATAATAATAACCATAAATTACTTTTCAAAAACACATTTACAAAGTGCTTTTACAGATATAAAAACAGGATAAATAATTACAAGAAGATAAAAGTAGTGTATATATAAAAAAGACATTGTGGTAAAACTAATTTAAACCAGTGGCAAAATCACACTATCGTACACCTTGAAAAAAAGTCAGCAGTAATGTAAAATATATATTACTTCTAAAAATGTGGCTACACAAAGCATGCAAAAACAACGGTATTTAAAGGAGTAGTTCCACAGTTTGAGAAATTAATTGACTTTCTTTCCAAGAGTTAGATGAAACGATCAATACCACTCTCATGTCTGTGCAATAAATACACAGTGTCCAAAGTTAAGAAATACACCGACCAACGCCTATAAAGCTCACTAATTAACACGTATCTTGTTTGTTTTAAGCCATACATGAACACAAATGTAAAAATAAAACTGTGGTTTTAGAAGGGGATGTGAGCTGAAACGATTTCTTGATAGACAACAGTTCATCCATCTGCGTTCGCCAAGAAATAGTTACAGCATGTGTTCACAGGTGTTACTTCTGCAAGTGTTTTACAAAATACCATCTTACTTACAATTAGCTGCACACACAAACAGAAAGAGAAGACAAGAACAGGAGTTGCATTATCCTCTTAACTGAAGTGACCAACAAGTGAATAATATGCAGCTTGTTGCAGCTCTGCCTACTAAAAATGTCCAGCAGGCAGTGAAACACAAGCATTTTTTCTTTTCTATTTGCGTATAGAGTAAACAAATGAGATATGATGTGTTAATAAAAGAGCTTTAAAGGTGCCAGTGAGTGTTTTTGAACTTTGGACAGAACCAGGCTAATTGTTTCCCCCTGCTAAGCTGGGCTAGGCTAATCGCCTCTCAGCTGTAATAACTCCGTACATACATGATCATCTTCTCATCTGATTCTTGCAAACAAAACGAATAAGCGCATTTCCTAAAATGCTGAAAGCTTCCTTTAGCTGCTCTATGTGTAGCAGCTGAACATCAGTAAATCATTAGCATGTTCATTTGGATATATTAGTAGAATTACCAACTAATTAAACAGCTGCTGTCAGTGATATTTAATTTAATTTAGCCTAATTTGATTTTATTTAATTTGGAATTGGTGTGTGTGTGTGTGTGTGTGTGTGTGGTGGTGACACTGTTCAGAGCCCCAAGAATGTGCGAGTCAGTTCTGGTATGTGCTATAATACGGGTGTGGTTGGCAGACTGTAACAGATGACACACACACACACACACACACACACACACAACCGCCTCAGCTTATTCTCAGCCTCCTCCTCCTCCTCCTTAACATTAAACCTTAATATGTCTCTGAGGAAGAGGAGGAGGAGCAGCGGGGTGGGGTGAGGAAGGAGGTGAGAGATGAGTGAGAGCTGAGCACAAGTTGTCACCTCTCTGTTACTCTGTCAGCTGCACCCTGAATATCAACTGCATGTCATTCAGAGGCATCATGAGTTTGCCATCACGGTTAATACACACACACACACACACACGCGCGCGTCTTCTCACATTATCTTGGCTGCAGGTCTCTCCGTTGTTGAGGGGAAATCTGTCACTCACTTGGATCTCAAGGTCTTTTGGGAGCAGCTGCAGCCACATCTACACCCACAACACTTATATCCGCTTAAAGACATTTGAATAGCACTTCCTCGCTTCATTGCACCTCTGGCGAACCCAGCTGTGTGAGCCACAGTTTGTTTTCTGTCTTGTTATTGTGCCGACAAATAATTAATAGAGACAAACTGATGCAAGGACGCGCGTATTGTGATCGCTTTACGCCCCCTCGCGGTTGACAGGCAGAACACATCATCCAAAAAAACAAAACAAAAAAACCCTGACATCCTGCTATTGTCTCCTCAAACCAGTAACTGATACTGCCTGTTTATATGACGGTTATGAAGAAAAAAAAAAATCACATGACGCAGAACAGCCGGACGTTCATCAACACAAACCGCCTTTATAAAAAAAACCTGGAGCAGCATCCCCACTTGATCATTTTATCATATTTCATATTCTGTCGATGCAAAGCGTGAATGATTGAATGATTCTAACAAGCTTGATATTCAGTGGAGAGAGCAGAGGCTGCACAAAGGGGATCATTGTTGCCTGCAGATGCCCGTCAGTGGTGCAGTCGCCCTTTGAAGGCTCTCCAATCGCAGCGCATAGCGCGACCGAGGGAGGGCGGGGTTTGGTCCCCCCCCCCTCCCCTCCCCTCCATCTCTGCTCCAAGCCCCGCTTTGGCACTGTGTCCCATTGACTACACGGCGGCAAACCGAGCAGCATATTCCACCACGTCTCTGAACTCAACACCATCAAAGTGGACCGGTGATGAGTGGGAGCTCGGGTATTCTGGAGCTGAGGAACTAAGTGATGCGCACCCCCAGGGGGTCACAGTCTGGACAGGTATGAGACCTGTGGCGCTCGTGGATGAAGGACCAACAGATGTTTAGTGGATCCCAGTGTGGATGTAGCTCCATATTCCACTTCTACACTACCAGCAGGCCTGGCCCACTTCAGCTCCACATGGATGGATCCCGCTGTAGGAGCTGTACTCATGGAATACAAAGCCCATGCTGGTGAGCATGCCTGCCTGTCCGAGTCCACCCCTCTCCGGGAGCCTCTCCACAGCCCTCTCCTCCTGACACAGCCTCTCTACTCGGACATCCCCTGGTCGCTTCAAGCCCCCTCGCCATGACGACTACTCGGTGATTCGGTGCCTCCTGCACGCCTGCACGGACCGGAGACCCCCATTTTTGGATCGAGCTTTTGTTGGCTACACACAGGATTTATCTGCGCTGTGGGCTTTCTTTGTGTCAAAGGGCTTAACGCAGACTGCGCGGACGGCAACAGAGCGGGGGCTTTGCTTCACCCGCTGTTGCGCCCAGCTGCGCTTTTTTTGGCCGGGCAGTGATGGCAGCCGGCCGGCCGGAGGCGCAGGACCACCCGCCCGAGAACGGCTTCACCCCGCTGGAGCAACCAGTGCCCCGGCTGCTACCGCACATCGACGGCTCGGTTCTGCCGTCTCTGGGGGGCTTTGGGAAACATCAGAAGCAGCTCGTGGTCCTGACCTGGATACCGGCATTGTTCATCGGCTTTAGCCAGTTTTCGGATTATTTCCTCCTGGCGCAACCTAATGGCACGTGCGTGCAACCCCTCGCGAACCATAGTAACTGGACCGCGGCAACCCCGCCGGTCACCGTCACCAGTGGCGTGCCTGCGCTGCAACTCAAAGGCAACGGCACCGGGGAGGGACACGGCGACGGCAGCGGCATGCTGTGCGCCTGCAAGGAGTGGAGGCTGGAGCTGCACACGGGACTTAGCCAGAATGTGGTTACCAAGGTAACGAGTGAGCACCAGATAGACCCACAGTGTTATCTCTCCGACAGAGATGAAGGCTCTCCGTTCACCATCATCATCATCCTCCTCACCACACTGTCTTCATCATCACTGCCAGTCTCAGTTAGAGCAGAGCCCGACACACAAGAACCAGCACAGCTGATTGACAAGTTACCCACTGACCTCATTATGAGAGGACGTGCGTGTTGAGCTCAGAGAAGCTGATGACTGTGCTGTAGGATTCAGTGTGTGTGTGTGTGTGTGTTGGGCTAGGCAAAATGGTTGAAGTCAGTATCACATTGTTTAATAGGACATTTATATATCGCAGTAAGGCAAATAAATACCAAATTACATATAAAATAATGAAATTCATGTTCAGTTCGAGGAACTGTGCTCCATTGTTGTGCATTACATCACACAAAACCCTGGCTGGATTAAAAACTGGGCAAAGTGGGCAACTGTCCCCGAGCCAGAGGACCAGTGATGCACTGATAAACCCTTTTCCCTCCCGATACTGATTTCGATACCTCACCTCAGTGGATCTGCAGATGCCGATACAGAGTACCGATCCGGCGAACTGAGTGGGCCCCGTTTCCAAATTGTGTCCTCTGCCATGACTTAGTGAATGTAACTAATAGTGGAAACCTGATATTTATAATGACATTGAAGAAGGAACTGTGTTTAATGTGGATCATTAAGTTTGACCGATATACTGATCTGCTCAGTGTGGATCGGTGCATCCCTGCCCAGAACTCCAGGGACCCTGATTTACTGTGTGTTAAGTGGTTTGTGCTAACTGTGAATTTATTTGGAAATATGCCACACTGGCCTTCATGTGCCTTATAACCTAATCTTTAAACCCTGTTTTGAAGAGGGTCCCTGTGTCAAAAATCCAGTTTTAAAACCTTCATTATTTCAGTTTTGAGCTTATATGTCGCATTATTCTTAAACTAATGTGTTTAATCACGTTACATCAGGGCCAATCAAAGAAAAACTGTACATGTTGTGGAAGGAACAGGGGCCCCTGGAACCCCTAGCAAGTTAATCCTGCCGTGCACTTGTGCAAAAAAACCAAACTTTAATACCCGAGTTTTGCTTGGAATCTAATTTAGAAATGTAAAATCATAAAATTGTATGGCCATATCATCACAATACCATTCCACTGAAAGTCGACAGCGATGTTGAGTTATCACCCAGCGCTGGCATGTGCGAATGAATGATATCTGTTTCCTTAGATAACGTTGGTGCTAATAGCCCAAACATAATAAACCCATACTGACTGAGTTATCCACATCACCACCGGCCATTTCACAACAAAACCATCAGTCATAACCAATAATCCTCTCCTTCCATTCTCGCCTCTTTGCTCCTCTGCACAGTCGGAGGCTCAGCGGGGAGTTCTGTAAATCACTGTTAAACACCAACACTGCTTTCACACACAGTTGAATCGGCCGGCTGGGCTCTTGCAGATACTTTCAGGGTTGTGCACAAATATAGAGTACACATCATGCTTCCACATGTGTCCTTGGCTGAGCTTCAGATGCTGAGAGCTGCAGCGGCGTGTGCACTGACCCATGGGCTTAAGAGGAACGAGTGGAAAGCTATTGATTTCTGTTATCATAGACATGCGCCCACATTCACACGCACGCTGCTCTTTCTCACATGCTTTCGTTTTCTGTTTTTTTCCCATCAGGAGTGTTTCAAAAGCGTTGGTAGCATGTTTGCACACTCGTCAACCTTCACGAATGATCAAAACAGAGAGTCAGAGAGTTTGACAGACGTCTGATGAGAGAAGCCCACACGTCTTTTTGTTTCTGTGCAGCTTTTCATATTAAAACTGCTCAGCTGCTGATGTTTAATTCAACAATTATCTTGTTGTGGGTGGGTTTCTCTGAAAAGTTGACTAACGTTCCTCTCTCCGGTTTTGTCTCTTGTTTAAGTGGAACCTGGTCTGTGACTCAGCCTGGAAGGTGCACATTGCCAAGTTCTCTTTGCTGGTGGGCTCCATATTTGGCTACCTAGTGATGGGTGTCATGGCTGACTGGTAAGCTGCCTGTTTTATGTCTGTTTTGTGCCTCTAAACAGCTTGTTAGTTAACCCTAAAACATCCATTCATCTACAGGTATCTAACCATGCAGATAGTTTTGGTTTTATTTAGGTTTCGGGATATTGGTCTCTGAGATTTCTGCCTTCACCCCAAAACAACGGAGGTGCCTGAAGTTTTGTTTATGCGGTAAAACCTTGAAAATAATAATAAGACTGAGGGGGCTTTCACATCAGGGGTGAAACACTGTGTACCATACAGGCTGGGACGCTGGAAGTCATTCAGAGTTGGGGGTGCTGAGAGAAAGTCTATATCATGACGTCATATTAAATGCTGCGCAACATTCATGTTTTTTGGGGGGGGGGTTTGTATTAATTTAACTGGCAAACAGCATTTTACACCAGCTTTAGAACGTTTTACGCTACAACAGACAGCAAACCAACATACTGTGTGTCAAAGCAGCATCATATTCAGCTGTGGACAGTTCACACACGGATTGCAGGTTTATTCCTCATCAGAAGACGATTTATTATTGACTGAGCTACAGCCACAACATACGGGTAGCAATAGAACAAGGCACCTGACCTGTATAATACACACACACACACACACACGCACACACACAGCAACCGACAACAATAATAACAGAATTCATTGAAGGCCGCACTCCAACACTCCACACTACAGAGACGTCCTCTTGCTCTCGTTTGAAGCATGTCGCACTACCAGATCTGTGACAGAAACAAGAAATAACGGAGAACACAGATTCTTCTTTGAGACATGCTGAAGCGCAGTAATGATACCTGACCCACCATTACCGGTTACTTGTATCCATGATCCTTCGCGCCAATCTACGTGCTCTGAGCCTGTGCATCAGATACACAGAAAATACACTGAATGTTTGGAAATGAAATCAAATATCATAAAATAATTTTAAAAAAAGGGTGGATTTCAACCAATTACTGAACAACAATGTTTTATAGACTGCCTACGCTACAATGCTACTCTCAAAAATGTAAGTTTTTTATTGATTTGTTTAGTAAACTTTATTGCCTTGCAGTCACAGCCCCCCGCCAGTAGGGGGTGCTGCAGCCCCCTCAGCACCCCTACTTCCAGCGTCCCTGCATACAGGTGAAAAACAACTTTACTAATGTGAAAGCTGAGCGGCTGAGGAGTGGAGAGGGGGGGATAGTACTCAGGGCGTGGTACGATGCAATCTGTGACGCTGCACTTTGGCACAGTGGTGCATAGAGCTAAATGCTAACAGGCTTTAGCAAGTATAATGTTTACCATGTTCACTATCTTAGTTTAGCTTGTTAGCTAACATTTGCTAATGTCATTAGTTTTGCAGGTATTTAGTTAAATTAAAACTTTGATCTGATGGTGGTGCTAAAATAAAAGTCAGGGAATCATCAAAGTTATTTCAGTTCATCCTGTGGAGCACATGAATGTCTGTACCAAATGTCATGGAAATACACCCAATAGCTGCTGAGACATTTGTGCCAATCCATCTAGTAGATGTGGATATATTTAACTGGATAAGTAAAAACTCTGACCTGCTGGTGGCGCTAGAGGAAATATCAAGGGATCAACAAAGTCTTCAGGAGCTTTCCTCTGGGGACCATGAATATCTGTACCAAATTTCATGCCAATCCACCTGATATTTGTTGACATATTTCAGACATTTCCATCCCTAGAGCCACGCTACTAGTGTGTCTAAAAATTCAACAGCAACAACCCTTTCCCGAAATAATGGGCAAGTCGTATTTATCAAACTCTTTCAACCGGACAAACTTGTCGTAAATTGCTTGTTTCAGCCGTCACCCGTTCATGAGGACGTGCGTCATCTACGTCCCTAAAATCTCCGTGTGTGGGCAAGTTTCACTCACAGAAAAAGTCACCAAAGAGTAAAAAGAAGAGCAGAGCTTCAAGTCCTGCTGTCAGAAATCAGCAGACATGAAGATAACAGATGACGCGTAGCAATTAGAAAATATTAATAGCACAGCTGTCAACGACACGTCACCAGAGCAGAGCCGCACTGTGACGGATATAAAGAGTGAACGGTTTGAAAACGTCTTTCTAAAGCAAAGGGGCTCCGTGACTAATATGAGAGGTGGTCAAGGGGATGTGAAAGTCTCGGAGATGGCAGAGAGAATACTGTATTATAGCTCACAGTAGGTGATGTTACACTGTCAGGTGTTATAACAGAGGATGGTACCGGACAGAGACCTGCATAAAGAGCGAGAGGCAACAACTACTGAACTGTATAAGTTACTGTGCCGAAATATGGCAATAAAAAAAATAAAAGAAATCTAAAAACCTGTCAGTAAATTGGCAGCCATGATGATGATGATGATGTGGTGAACAGAATATTCATTTTGCATCAAGTCTGTCTTAGTTATATATTTTATTTTAGGTAATTTCTGTATCATATTTTAAACTCTGAATTCATTCAGATTAAGGCATTAGGGTTTTTAAGTTAAGTGTGTTTTTCCCCCTGTGGAGAAAGGCAGACTGTCTGCACATAATTCGTACCAAAGGTCTGGACCATTTGAGAATATCGTTCGTACTGAAGAGAAAATTCTAAGTAGGAGAAAATTGGTGAATGCCACAAATTCGCTCAAATCACTCGTACACTGTCAACAGGGACAATTTCTTTGGTCCTGTGCAGGAGTTACCAGGAGATTGTTTTGAGATTGATATTAAATGATTTAAATGACGTTTTTTTAAAGCTGTGAGCACCACAAACAAAATGTTGTTCACAAGTTGGTGCGGAGGCAGAAATCTCAGAGACAGATATGTGAAAACATGGACAATTAAATAAAATCAAATCTATCTGTGTGGCTAAGTAAGAAAATATGTTTATTATTTGTAACTGGGTGAACTGACCCTTTAAGTCACGTCTGCAGCGAACGTGTGAACCACCTAAACTGCCTCGTGGGAAGAAAAAGTCCCTGCATTGTGTTTGGGATCAGTAACCATGGAAACAATGTAAAGAAATGTGCAGGCCAAGGAGGCCTCAGCTCTGACCCTGAGGCCATTGACCTACTGACCCCCCCCCGCCGCCTTAAACCAGGAAGTCCACAGAGTCCGAAGGAAACAATGGCTGGATTGGTCTCTTTCACCCGGCTGCACATCAAAAGCTTCATTTCTCAGTTTGTGACAGTTTTTTTAAACACTCTGCTACATCTTTCTCCTTCTGCTTCTCTCCGTTTCTAAGGTTTGGTCGACACCCAGTGTTGATTCTCTCGGTGCTTTTCATGCTGGTGTTTGGTCTGAGTGTTGCCTTCTCTGTAAACGTCACCATGTTCAGCACCTTGCGCTTCTTTGAGGGTTTCTGCTTGGCGGGCCTCGCTCTCTCCCTCTACGTGCTCAGTAAGTACATGCTTTCACATCCTCGTGCCTGTCTGCTTTTTTAAAATTTCTGCTTTCCTCATTCTTGCTCTGTGCTTTATTGTGTTTATTTGATTTAATCATTTCTGCCTGAGCAGTATGGATCCCCGGGACAGGACGTAGAGGAAAACATTTTAGTTCAACTTTTGCGTTCTCTCGCAAAACTTTTGAGAAATATTTTGCTCATGTCTCACCAGCAACAACAATCCCTGCAAACTTTATCCTCACATTATGATATTTAATGTTTTCACCTTGTATATTGTTATTTAATTGTTGTCCTTTATGAAGTAATATTATGGGTGTCTAGGAATGGATACCCTCTACCTCCTTCTGCTTCTTAAAAAGTTTTACTGGGTTTTTTTTTATGATTAAAATGTCCAGTTTTTTTAGTTATTAGTTTCCAATATTTGCTTGGTCAGACATTTAATGTCTGTCTTTATCTTGATAAAGGGTGGTGGACTCTAAAAACACCAGGCACTATTAGTTTTTAGCTGTTCCTGGTGCAATAAATGTATTGTGAATTGTCAATAAAATGAAATAAATAAATCAGGGACTGATAGAAGTAAGACCAGAGCTTTATCATTCCATCACTGACAAAGTCTGATATCTTATATTAAAATGTTGTCAATAAACCAAAACTGAATCAAAAAAGTAACCTTGAATCCACAGAAATGTTAGAATAATAAATCAAACGCAGCCTACAGTTGTGACATTTTGAGTACATGGACTTAATTATATGTTGATTACATACCAAATTACAGTACTTTCAAGCTAATTTAACAATTTAACATTAACTGCTTTAACTCTTAAGGTTTGTGGTGCAAATTGGTGCAGAGACTTCACAAATGTTTTGTGAGAGAGCACAAAAGCAGGTCTGTTTCCTCCCTCCTCATCTAAAATATTTCCCTCTATGTCCCCTCTGTAGCTCTGCATAATAGCCCACGTGTTTTTAATGACACCAAACTGGCTGATAGTGTTTTCATTTTTCCCGAAAATGCTCCCACTGCATTCCCCACCGTCCCCTCTCCCTGCTGCCGTCCACCTCTTTCTCACCCTCTGTAGGCCTCCTCTCTTTCAGGCCAGTCGGAGATTAGTCATACATTATGCATGAAGAGGAGGGCAGACTTTGAGCTGGGGTGGTGGGGCGGGTTTTGTCCCTCTCAGCGGGGGTTTCTGATAAATCTCTGCTGAACTGCTTCTAAAAACAAACAAACAAAATGGACGCCTCCAAGCCGTCTGCAGAGAGACTCCTGAGAGTTGAATTAAATCTGTGACGTACACAAAGGCAAACCAAACACAAAATAACATTTTGTGTCCCTTTAAGTCAAATTTATACCCATCTTATATCATGGCTATACTGGAACACTGTAACAGAAGTATGGCTGGACTCATAGAGGGATATTGGGATTAATATTATTGATTACCACAGGGAAAATTGGGTCATTACAAAGAATAAAATCCAGTGTTTATTTATTACATTAATGTATTTGACATCATTCAATAATATTTAAATATAATCACGACACTCAGCTTTAATCTGCATTATTAAGAACCAAGTCTGGTATATCAGAGCTTTCAGAAAATTCAGATTTTCTCAGTAATTATGGAAACTTCAACATGACATAAATGCATTTAAATGTCAGGTCAGTCAGCAAAAGTATGTTTGTGTGTGTGTGTAGTTGCTGACAGAGCTCTCTTTTTAATTTCGGTTCCTCTCGTGGTGCTAAAAGCTGCAGTTTGGCCGATTAATCTTGTTCTCAGTGGTTTCTTCTCAGCATTGTCACATACTTGACGTTACTGTGAATCCAGTGCATGTTTCCTCCTCTCTCTTTGCATCTGTCTCTAGTCTCTTTTTTTGTCTTTTTTTTTTTTACTAATTTTTCTGCTGTTATTACAGGCGGTTTACCAAACAAAAACTCCTGTAATGGGAGGCAATTTCAATATTTCACTTGTTTGTGGGCTCAGTGTTGACAAATGATGGGATAAGTAACTGTGTGTGTGTGTGTGTGTGTGTGTGTGTGTGTGTGTGAGAGAACAGATTGTATGCATGCACTTTGAAGTGCAACACAAAAAGGTGTAGTGTGTGAGGTGTTTGCTGGTTGTGTGAGGTGTGGATGAATACAGCAGGAGGAACAGGCAGCTCGCTGCCACAGAATGACTCGCTTTGAAGTTAAACTCACAGTATGACGGCAGATAATAGACACTGCCATCCCATTAACAGTAAAAAACCCCAAAACAAAACATGTAGAATAACAGCACACAGTGTATCATGAAGACATTTGAAGCTTCCAATAAACACATCCTCAAAGACTGAATGCATACTGTACTAACAGTATGCCAACAGAGGTACAGTAGTCACCCTGCAGGACAGAAACAGTGCAGTCGATCAGTATTTTGGCAGCGACACGTTGTTTTGTTGTGTTGGCTCTGTTGTAGTTCAGTACATTGGATTTGAAATGAAAAGGTGACTATGAGGTTGAAGTGCTGATGTTTAGCTTTCACCCATACTGGATCAACACTGGACTCATAGCATCTTTTTAAACACAGTCCCCCAGTTTTACGACAATGTAGCAGGACAGTGATCCCGAGCATACAAACAAGGCCACCAAGGAGTGCATCATCAACATTTTACTGCTGGTTATTATTATATATTTATATTATTATATATTATTATTATATATTTTTATTGCTTTTATCATCATTTATGCTTTTTTGGTTGTTTTGGTGTGCGTTAGTCTCTAAATCCATTTTTAACATCCTACGTTTTGTCAAACGCTTGTAAAGCACTTTGAATTACATTTGATTTGTTTGAAAGGTTCTGTATAAATACATTTTGATTAATTGATTGAGCAAATTAACAGTGTATCCCTTTTCATATATAGTCCCTCCATTTTAAGGGACCAAAAGTAATTGGACAAGTGATATACACTTAAATAAAGATGTCATGTTTAAAGGGAAATTCTAGTTTATTACAACAAGGGTTAATTTTAGTCATTTTAAACCATTATTCCTATCGGTAATAATAAGACTGTACTCACTAAGCGTACAGCACCTGGTGTTCCCAGGCAGTCTCCCATCCAAGTACTAACGAGGGCCAAGTCCTTCTTAGTTTACCAGATCATACAGGATCGGGCGTAAGATCTGGGAATGCGACAACATCGCTAAAAAGAAACACCAGCAGTCAGAGGATCACACAGGTTGTAAACAAGCCAGCAGTCAATCTTATCGAAACAACAAATCGACCTCCTTGTTCCACTTTGACCTACTGTACTTACCATAGTTGTGTGCTCACAGTTTTCTTGTGCAATGGGGGACCGTCCAGACCTGAACGTCTTTCTAGTTTCAGGGTTTTTTGCCTTCCGTCTGCTGGTCTTCAGCAGGTGAAACACATGATCAGTTGGGCGGAGGGTCATGTGACTGACTTTGCCAGTCAAAAACATGTTAGTTTCCTTGGTTGCAATGTGTGTATGTTAAGTATCATTATCCTGCTGCTAAAAATGGGGGACTGTGTATAAAACGGGCCAGATGTTTACACCCATTACGGATGCAAACACCCTCAAATTAAAGCTGAAAGCCGGCACTTTAACATCACAGTCACTGTTTCATTTCAGATCTAACGTGCAGAAATACAGAGCCAACATTCTCAAAACATATCAGTCCTAAAACTGTACTGTAATGTAGAATAATGTTTAAACACAGCAGAGTCTGTTAGACTGCTGAGTGCTAAAGAGGCTTCAGCGGGAAACAGATCAGATAGAGAAACTATGCAAAAATATGCATGTAGCACGCATATACTGTATTATGGATGATTGTACAGTAAGCATGCATGTGTACGTGCTGTGGTTGCTCTGTTCCATCTGTATAATTGTGCCTATCTCCCCACAAAAAAAGATGCTTTCTGCCTGCCTTTTCTTTCCCTCCGTCACTGTAAATCCAGCAGCTCTCTGGCCCGTTCCATTTTCACTCTATGCTTCCCTCGACTCTCCTCTGCCCCATCCACCCCATCCTCCTCCTCCTCCTTCTCTCTCTCACTGCCATTTTATTACTACCAGCTCTCTCGCCCTCACGTTCTCATTTTCTTGAGGCTCATTTGAAATCTCTCATCGTTCGGTTATCTGCAGCACGCAGCGCATAATAAACTCCACTGGAGCAGCCAGCAGAAGCTTTAGTTTGCTCTGCTAATGTAAATGTGTTCATGTGTGTGTGAGTGTGTGTTTTGTTCATATTTGGTTGTTGCACCAATTCTGCACGGGTTTATTAGTTTGTAAATTAGCACCTACCTCAGGGCCGTCCTCTGGGAGCTGTAAGGAAAGAGCTTCCGTCTCCTCATACCCTTTTCCTTGTTTGTCTCTACATGTGAGGACCACATAATCCCATCTTGCTATCATGACTGTCCATTATCCAAACTCATCTGGAAAATATTATCATGTTAATACAAATGTTGTTTTTGCAAGAAAGTATTTTAAGACAAACCATTAAGGTTCACTGAAAATCTGTCTTTTGAGTATTAAATACTCACCCTGTGTTGGCTTGAAAGGTTGCTCCTTCACAGCTTGGATTTACAGCAGTTACAATGGCGACTCAAAGTCACAGCAAAAGAAGCATCAAACGTCCATAAAAAACTCTCAAACCACCACATAATCCGCGTCTCTGCCATTGATCCATGAGCTCAATATGTTCCCAACAATCATTGCCTCCTGTGGAGCTTCAGAGCTCTGAGGAGGCGATGGCGTGATACAGAGGTAGTGTATTTATCTCTGTTCTGATCTGAGACTTGGACTTGAACATAAGGAAGTGAGACGTGACTTGGACTTCACGGCTGAGAGACTTGACATAGCGGGTGTAGTGGCCCAAAAACAGGGCCTGCGTTTGGTGGGAGCGTGTTGTTTCAGGTACCAGGGAGACAATGAAATGTGATCCAGGAAGTCCAGTTGAAGTATTAGATCCATGAGTTTGAAATGCTTATCAGACACCAAAACACTGCAGCTGTTTATATCATTATGAGGAAGGAATTTTTAAAAAGTTATTATGGCAGATATCATTTAATCTTCTGTTGCGACGATCTCCAGGTGAACAAGATAGATGTGGCATTCATGTTACAAAGCGAATGTGCACTCGCGAATATTTGATTGGCAACTGCAGCACCTTTCTGGATGATTCAGCATTGCGTTCCAGTGGCAGTTGAGCTAGGTTCACCTCTGCGTTGGCACCCCCACTGCGTCGACGGACTGGCCTCATTCAAATTAATAAGGGGGCTGTGGTTTTTCATGCTGAGATAAACTCGGCCTTGAATGCGTCCTTGACTGCCAATAGACTTGACTTGAAGCATCAAAGCAAAATCATTGAAGTCCCAGGTTTTGACTTGGTAAAATCCTGGAACAATAAAACATTAGAGTTGCACTTTACTTGCAATTTTCTAAGACTTGTCAGTTGACCTGGAATACCCTTCAAGGACTTGAGACTTGTTCAGACACATATTTGACTTGAACTTGCTGCAAAAGACAGACTTGAGAACAGTTCTGGGTTGGAACAAACACTGGCAGAGGAGTAGATTAAGCTGCAGGAGTTTCTTTAAAAAGTTTCTGTACATGTTTTGGTATGTTTTTCCCACAAAATTGTGTCAAGATTTAAATTCATTGTACATGCTGAGAATCCCAGCTGACTAGAGCAGCTGTAGCAAGCTGCAAACTCTTTCGGAGCCACTTTTCAAGGCCTACAGGGAGTGAGCGTTTGGTACTGAAAAGATGGGTTTTCGGTAAAGGAGGTTTGCATGGTCCCAAAGGAATTAGGCTGCAGTTGCTTTTACACCAGTGAGACAAGGTTAATATCTTTGCCTCTTCCTCTCTGTCTCTGCTCCATAGAGACTCGTAGGAAATGACAAAAACATGCAGTATATGTAGTTGTGTCTGTGTGTGTCTGTGTGTGTGTGTGTGTGTGTGTGTGTGTGTGTTGTTATGAGCTGGGGGAAAGACTGCTGCTGACTCAGCCGGGGAGAAGTACTGTCCTGTCATGCTGTGCCCTTGTCAAGCCTTCTGTTTCCCAACCCTGCCTCTCTATGAAGTCATGCACCAAAGGCAGCAACAGAAGACTATTTTCATTGTGGATTAATCTAGTTTTTAAAATCCCAGAAAAAATGCCAGAAAATTGTGAAAAATTTACATGTTTTCGGAGCCGAATGTAACATCTTCATATTGCTTATTTTGGTCCAAATCTCAAAGGTTTTCAATTTACAATGATATAAAACAGAAAAACCTCACATTTAAGAAGCTGGAACTAGCTAATGTTTGGCATGTTTATCCATGCTAGCAGCATGGTTCTAGGGTTGGAAATGACGGTCTATAGGTCAGTTGGTCGGTCAACCACTTTGGTCCAGATTGAAATGTCTCAACAACTATAAACTGAATTGCCGTCAAATTAAGTACAGACAATCGTGTCCCCACCAGGATGAACTGTAATAACTTTGGTGATCCTCTGACTTCTCTGGCGCCACCAGCAGCTCAAAATCTTTCATAGACCAAACAATTATTTGATCTATAAAATGTCCCAATTTTTCACAAATACAATTTCCTGACGCCCAATGTGACGTCTTCCAATTGCTTGTTTTGGCCAACCAACAGTCCAAACCCCAAAGATAGCCAGTTTGGTTCCCAGACAATGTATCCTAATGACTTTGGTGATCCCCTTCTAGCTCCATCATCAGGTAAAATATCTATGTCGTCCAATACTTTGGTGTATGACCTGCAAAACTAATGACATTCCCATCAGCCTCATATGAATATGTATATATATGGTGAACATTGAAAGTACGTTAGCATGTTAACGTTGGTGTTTAGCTCAGTTCTGTCAGAGCTGCTTGTCAGATGGTCTTCTTAACCCCCCTCCCCCCGAACACCTCGGGCGTCAGATTAGGGGGGGGCTGTGTCTGACCATTTCTGTAACTTTTTGAAACCAATCAATCTGACATTGACACCCACTTCACGCAGTGACTGGCCAGCTGTGTGGAGGTGAGGAAGGAGCCAGGGTTTGAACTTCTCTCTCTAGATCTCTTTTTTTATTCTTGACACGACTACTTCTGTCACCTTTTCAGTTGTTCGGTTGTACAAATGCGTTCCAGGAAAGACAGTGTGAAAATTATTATTTAAATACGGCGTCTCCCCCCTCTCTATGAAGGACGTCTTTTCACTCGGCCTTTGAGTGTAGACGTGCGGAAAAACTATGAACACTTTTCATTTCCAACATAATGGGAACAAGTTCTGATCGAGTGTAACCCGGCCCTTCCCCTTGAGACTATAAATTACTTAAAAAATTAATTGATCAGCACTACGTTTCTCCCTCTCTGCAAATCTAAATCTAAAGTGCATATCACCCCCTGCATCCACATCATACACACACTCAAACACAGACTGTGGTTCTCTCTCTGAACTCATGCTGTTAGAAAGCCAATTGTCTCTCCACCCTGTTCTCATGCCCCAGGCAAGGTTATCAAGGGAGCAAGCAGACAACAGAAAGTGTGTGTGGTGGTGCTGTCAGCCATTTGCCATCAAAGATTAGTGTGGACATTAGATCAGCTGCTTTTTGTTGCTTGCTCTTTGTTTTTAGCTTCCCCCTTTCTTCCATTATAGTTTTTGTTTTCCTCACCCCTCTGCAAGTGTTCGCTTTCAGATGTAAAGACAGTGGAGAAGCTGCTCGGTGAAAGGAAGAGGAGGAGGAGGTGGAGGAGGGAGAGGAAGGGGGCAAGGAGGGTGGGTAGAGGTGGGGGATGGTGGCTTTACAAAGGGTGAGGGAGGCACTTCAGCCCCGATGAGCAAGAGTGTGTGTGTGTGTGTGTGTGTGTGGGGGGGGGGGGGGTCAGCCCACAGGGGGGGGCAGTGAGATAATCAGCACAAGGAGAACCATTCTCCCACTCAGCTGGAACAAAAGGTCTTTGCCAGTGTGTGTGTGTGTGTGTGTGTGTGTGTGTGTGTGTTGATATCCCAGTAGAGTCAGTGGGTTTAGAAACCTCCCCGGAGAGTTGGGGAGTGGTTTTTGTTTTGCGAGGTAGGTTTAGGGATGCATTACCTTTGCAGAGGTACAGTTGATTTCTCTAGTCTGTGTGTGTGTGTGTGTGTGTGTGTGTGTGTGTGTGTGTGTGTGTGTGTGTGTGTGTGTGTGTCAGTCTGATCCATACCTATTGACTGCTGTGGACAGACAGTGCACAGAGAGACAGTGTTGTGTGGTTTGTCAGAACAGACAGACGGGGAGACAGCAGTACATGTACAGTACAGTACATGTAAACAAGCACTGTACTTAAAAGTATGATTTTGAGGTACTTGTAATACTACACTTTGATTTTATGTTACCTCATACTTGCATCTACTTCACTACATTTCAGAGGGCAATATTAGATGTTTCACTGACAGCTTTAACTGTCAGTGAAACTAATCTGACAGCTTTAACTACTAGTTACTGTGCAGATAAAGGTTTCACATACAAAACATTAATTAGCATCGAATAATGTATGAAGAATTCTTGTATCTCAAAAAATATAATACTACTTAAAGCTGCATTCTTTCTTCTTTGTCTTTCCTGATATCAGACAGATTTGTTGACTTGTTACACTCCATTTCCGTCTTCAGTCTGACGTCCTAATCAATCACTAGAGACCAACGTAACCGCCTGAATCTAACATCATTTTAAGTCGACACTGATGCGTAGCCGTGCCAACATACTGGTTTTGCCAGGGTTTTAAGAGTGGAGTGGAGCGACGTGAAAACAAACTATGATGTTGGGCGATATTGAGAAGACACGCCGTTTGGATTTCAAAGTAATTGGTGCTTTTAATCGATTTAGAACAGCCTCAATAGCAGCGTCTATCTTGTCTATAGCGATTGCATGGATGTATAATGAGACCTGGATATGGCGCCGCCGCCCAGCCTTGCTTCCAATTTTTCCCAGTGGCCACTTGCGGTATTGCAGCTGCCCAAAAAGCATTCTCCCCACAGACCACCATAATAAAAGAGACATTTGTAAAATTGTTGACAGGAAACCTCGAACTGCAAACAAGGTCCATAGAGGTTTTAGATTTGTAAGACTTTCCTCAAGCAGAGAAAAGCGATTTAAAAATCTGTAACGTAATCTTTCACAATGTAAAGTCTATGGGCGAGCGGGAACACGCGGGCGGCACCAGCAGGAGAAACACTACTGCGCATATTCAGGGGGCTGCATACCCCGGAAGTAAACCAACATTTCAGGTGCACTGACATTCACTTTTATCTTAATAAAGTGGTTTAGGTCATCTGGCTACACTGTCACACCCGCTACTCGTGTCTCCTGCCCCGTTGGATCGTAACAAACCATAAGTAAACATTTGAGCGCGACACTTTTACATTGTGGTATTACTACTTTTATTCAAGTAAAAGGTCTAAATATTTTTTACACTAATGGCTGTGTCATCCTTCTTTGATGCATAAAGAGGGTAAAGAGAGAGGGGCAGACAGGCAGGTTAAGGATTATGGGTCAGTGTAATTTCCGTCATCTGTTTTGGTTCCTGCAGGGAAGGTTTTCAGAGACATTAACTCTAAAGCTGTCTGTCTGGAGCTGAAGGCAACAGAGATGAAGGGATTTCCAGTAATACCTTTCTCAGCCTTCTTGCTTGTGTTCTAACAGACTAATTTTCCCGTCTTCCTCTTATCTGAAAATCTGTCATCTTTCGGTCTCTTCCTTTCCTTCCCTCCGCCTTTCTCCGTGTGTTTTTTTCTCTGTCTCTCTGCCTCCCTCTTGCTTGCTAGTCTTTATTATCATTCCTGCGGTGATTCCACTGGTGAATGGAAGGGCTTTTTCGTGTCATTTGGGGGGGAAAGTAATTTGTATTCTGCCCCACTCTTTCTAATTTCTCCTCTCCCTGCTGTTCCCTTTCATCCCCCTCTCTCTCTTCTTCTCCACAATAAAAAGTGATGGCACATGAGGCCAGGTTAGTGAGTCCCCCCCCCCCTCACTCACCCACAATGGTCACCTTCAAAAAGACCTTGCCATATGGACCAGGCCATCTGGACTGTACCATGTTACAGGCAGTAGGGGAGGGGATGGGAGCCCAGATGGAGGGAAATGAAGGGACGGTTACAGCGAAACGCTAACCGAGCAGCTGAACCCTCTCAGAAGCCTTGACGTGTAGTCCATCCTAAGTTCATAAAGAGGTCTGGTGTTAAACTAGTGAGTTCTCCTGGGAAAGATCAGTAATAGGAGTCCTTAATAATTCAGAGAGGAAATTCAATACTGGCCCAACCATTAAACAAACACACACATCACACTCTTCCCGGCCATTAAGGCTGCTGCTTAGTTTATGATGGTAATCACATCCACAGACACATCCACACACATACAGCTTATACATAATTTACTCGTCTCCACTGGTGCACCAACAATACAACAGTCTGTATTTTATGTGGAACTAAATCTTCCTCTTTCTCTCCTCTCTCTGCGTCTTTATTTTAGGGATCGAGCTTTGTTTGCCAGCCTGGCGTTTCTCCATGACCATGGTGGCCAGTTTTCTGATGGTGGGCGGGCAGCTACTGATGCCAGGGGTGGCCGCTCTGTGCCGCAATTGGCCGGACCGGGATGACTGGCAGGTCCTGCAGATCGTCATAATCAGCCCTTTCGTTCTGATGCTGCCCTACGTCTGGTGAGTCCCACCCTCTGAGGACTTTCACACCGAGGAGGCAGATTCTTGTAGCGCTGAACCAGGCGATGGCTTGTACAGTACACACTGCACTACACAGTACTGAGCACACTCTGCTTCTACTCACAAACAATACTCTCTTTCTCCTGTCGTTTGTCTTCTTCCCCCTGTCTGTTTCTTCTTCTTGCTTTCGCAACACATTCTGTTCTCATCCTTCTTTGTCTGCTCTCCATGTCCTTCCCATCCCTCTCTCCCTTTCTCTCACTCTGCAGGATTTTTCCCGAGTCGTTGCGCTGGTTGCTGGCCACCCAGCACTACAGGCGGTCGAAAGCCATGATGCTGCGCATCGCCAGAAAGAACCAGGTTGACATGACAACCGAGCCGAGTGGAGTTCTTACAGGTGAGGAAGATTTCAGGAGGGACGTGATCCAAAATCCATTTCGCTATGAATGCATACTTTCTTTTGCTTTATTCACTTCACAATGCACATTATTTTAATTCGTCATCAATGTAATGTTGCAGCTGCTTCTTGGTGTGTGATGAAATGGACATGCAACGAACACAAAGACACTGACTCACATACAAAGAGTCAAAGATTTCCTTTTCATGTGTACAAACATTTCCCAACTCTATATGATGAAATACCGTTGCAATCAGACAAACACATACGTGCTCCTTTAGATCTTTAGAGATCTTCTCACTGGAAGATCAATAAAGTCAGACTTCTGTCTAAGGCTGCTACTAATTATTATTTTCAATCGAGTTTAATCTGTCAGTTGCTGTTGTGATTCATCATTACATTAGAAAATGTCAGAGAATAGTGAAAACTGCCCATCACAATATCTTAGAGCCCAAAGTCACAACTTCAAATTGGTTGTTTTGTCTCATCAACAGAACAAAACACAAAAATATTCAACTTACAATAAAAAAAGTGGATCATTGTCTTGCAACCGTGCAGTCCTTAAAAAATTGACATGTTGTTAAATTTCCTTCACCTAGATCTCTCCTCTCTCTGCCACCGACACCTCTTCCTCTCCTGTCTTGGTGATTCATTCCCTGTTTCTGTCTCTCCCAGTGGCCAAGCAGACAGATAGATGATGAGAGTGGGCAGAGGGATGTGCTATATCTATCTAAAAGGCCCCACAGCACATTAGCTTGTCTGTGCTAAAGGTCCCTTAGCGGCCGGCCTCTCATTACCTTCTGAAAGGAAAGGTCTCAAGGTATGCGTTTCATGTTTCCTACCAGAGCTGGAGCAGGAGCTGCACAAGAAACCCCAGAGGACCTGCATTGTCAAGATGATGAGCACCAGGAACCTGTGGAAAAACATTGTGGTGCTGTGTGTCAACTCGTAAGTGTGTCGCGTTTGTGGCTGGGCTTGTACAGTTCCTTTTCAAATCAAAGCCATGAGCATGAGTTACACATGAGCTCATCCCCCCCCAGAGAGAAATGAAGACATGTATGTGAGTGTAAACCTTCCCTCGCCCCGTGGCAGACGCATGTCTCAGGTACCACCTCCCTGTCCGCTTTCTTATTGTTTCTTTGTGTGTTGTTTGTGCAGGCTGACAGGTTATGGGATCCACCACTGTTTCGCCCGCAGTATGATGGACCCGGAGGCCCAGCCCACTGCTTTGTGCCACGCGGACTATTACACCATGGCTGGCATCGCCGTGGCAACCTGCCTGGCGGTTTGCCCCGCGGTGGGGTTGATGGGTCGGCGTGGAGGGCTGCTCACCTTCATGATCATAACAGCCCTGGCATCGCTACTACAGCTGGGTTTACTCAACTGTGAGTAATCGTCACACAGAACAATACACAGCAGGACTGGTTGACTGTTCGCTAAGTCCTGCAGCCTTTAGCGTTCTAGAGTTGCACACATGCAGTTTATAACGATGAAACTCACTCCCTCAATTCGTTATAAAACCCTGCATAAGGATCTTAACTATAGACTTGATGTTTGATGATATCGTGCTAACTTAGTCTTTTTAGCATCATTACAGCACTAAGGCTAATATTTACAAGTTCTGGGTAAAAAGTCAGCATTTTCACCAGTGATCCATGTGGAAGACTTGGAAATAGAGGAGCAGCAAGATTAAGCTAGTTAGCCCTAGTGTCATTCTGTGGCATTATAAGGAAAAGACGTAACGTGATGATTACTCTAGAAGAAACACACTTAGGTAAGACACAAATATGCGATTCATGATAAGTTATTGTATTTTCGAGTAACCACTGAGTTTGGCAACTTTATCTAAAGCCAGTAGCAGGACAGAGCTGCGGAAGTTACCCTAAACGTGGATATAATGTTAGCATCATCCAGAACCAGCTCTCAGTGGATTTGTTAGTCCTGGAAGAGGCTTTTTCTAATACAACCCAAAAACTAATGCACATACCTAATGTTCTGCTATCCCTTGGCCTTGGAAGTAATGCCAGGTTACATGCTTATTAGCCAGGCATGGCCCTTACACTTTTGCTCTTGTGTTTTGTTTCGTCTTTTAAAAAGGCAGGAAAAAAAACTCCAAACTGTTTGGATGGTGGATTTTTTGAAGTTTCTTTCTGTGCTCTAGTAAGAATTGGCATGTTGAGAATACCCTGAAGCTTTGACACACCTGCTGTGCATAGTTTACGGTTGTTGAGCTATGATTGGACGACTGCTCTTCTGGGAAAGGTTTAGCAAAAGTTCCAGTCAGAAAAATCCGTTCAGAAAGTCACGAAAAACCATCTTGGACGCACATTACAAAACAGAAAATTGACATTTAACAGTAAACTGAGTTGTAATGCACTCTCACATTTTGCATGACATCCTCGTGTCATTAAACAGCCTGCAGTTCAGCTCTCAGTCTAATAGGAGCCTCCCCTCATTCTCCCTTGTTTGACCTACATATGCATTACAGTAGTCATTATTTCAGGCTTCAGCGGTAAACTGTTCAGAGTTCTCCTGAAGGCTTTTTTAATCTGCTTGTTTTGAGTGAGCACTGTGCTGCCCTTCGTGCTTACTAATGACACGCTCTCCTCTCTTTCACTCTCCAATGCTCGCTGACGGGATGCAGTGATTGGGAAGTATAGCCTTCGCCATGACACAGGTACAGCCACAGTTTGGTGATTTGTGATATAAAATGATTAATTTAAATATTAATTGTTTTGAACTATCATATACTGTCTAATTTTAAGGTTCCTGTGCCATATTCTAATTTGTGTCCCTGGCCTTATTTTGAATTATCTGCCGTTTGTGTTTCATGTTGGGTGTTACTTACATTTTCTTGTCTTCCTTTGGGCAGTTCTGCGAGACTCTCTGAACAGGAAATTCTCGGTGGCCTTCTCCATCATCGGCATGTTCTCCTCTCACGCAGTCAGCACACTCAGTATATTCTTTTGTGCTGAAATCACTCCTACCGTCATCAGGTGAGCCTGGATGGTCATAAACACGCAATACAACACTTAGAGGGGTGAGGATTCAGACCCCGTTTGACAATTCAACAAGCACTTCCTTTGAAGCATACTGATGTCTTAAGAGTTCGTGTTTAGTTTTAGTCACGCCAGACTACCTTGGTAATGGATCTACTACACTTTCTCTCTGTGCAGGGGTGGAGGGCTGGGCCTGGTCCTGGCCAGTGCCGGCTTCGGCATGCTCACCGCACCGATCATGGAGCTCCACAACCAGAAGGGCTACTTCCTGCATCACGTGATCTTCGCCTGCTGCACCCTGCTGTGCATCATCTGCCTGCTGCTGCTGCCCGAGCCGCGGGGCCAGCCGCTGCCGGAGAGCCTGGCTGATGGAGAGACCTTCACCCGTCAGACCCTGCTCCATCCAGGAGAGCAGCACCTCCTTCTCGCCAAGAGTGACGGGGACTACTCCCGCGTCCACGACACACCGTTACACCTCTCAGCCACTGGGGGCGCTACAGTGGCAGTAGCCACCGCTCTGGCAGCAGTTCCTGCCACATACGCCCTGGCGACTGGTGGAGAGGTTATTGGAAATCGTGCCATAGCCAATGGGGTGTGAGCATCATAGCAATAGTCTGATACTGTGCTATTACTGGCTCAAGCATTAACAGAATGGTCATTGAACTTGTGAAACAAACTTTTAAGGGAAAAAAGAATCGTTCGGATGAACCCGATGACCTCATGTAATGGTGAGGTTTGAGATGGTGACGATAGTAAATTCGTGTAGTTTGTAGTGACGATGATTCATTCAGGAGTTGCCAAAAAATACTGTACTGGACTAAGTTTATCAGTGTGTGTTAAATAATATGGAAGTCTTCAGTGGTGTTGGTGATTTTCTTGCACTGCCGTCTGCTCTCTCGAGAATGATTTACAGGTGAAAGAAGCAGATGCAGGCAAGTGATGCGGCAAAGTAGAGCTGACTAGCTTTCAATAATGTGTGCTCTGTGAGTTTTCTGTTTGTTTTTACTCGTTGAGAGAGGATTTCACTGCATCTTATAATCCTTTCTAAGTTATTTTGCACTAAATGTCAGAGACACAATCAAGTGTTTGTGATTTTCAGCCAACACACTGGACATCCAGGGATTGGCTAAACCACTACCACTCTTTTTGCATGAAAGGGCACAAATAGTTTTACATGTTTTTTCTTATTTGTGGTCCCTATAGTAGAAGTCCAATGTGGCACTTTATCCTCAGAGGTGAGGTCAGTGTAGACACTGATTTTTAAAGAAAGCATTACTGCTGTTGGCGTGGGTGTATGATGGTTGTCTGACGTGAAGAACAGCCGGAGACCTTGGCAGACTGTATGTGTAGCCTATAGATAGAGACTGTGGGTAACGCTAAACAAATCTGAGAGTTGAACGGACATTAGAGTGACCAGTCAGTGTACTACTGTATGTCTTATGACACATCTCAGCATTTAAATGGCTTTATCAAGATGGCTCTGTTTTTTGTTTTGTTTTTTAAAAACAGAGAATGTAATTTAAGAAAACCAGTATTTATTTTGTCATGCTGCCAAGGGCAATTTGTTGCTTGAAATACCTCCTTAATTAGCAAATCTTTCCACTCCAACTCTCACTCCTTGTTTTCTGTGCTGTGGTAATGTTGTAATCCTGCTCCTAGGATGTGTAACTCTAGCCAGAAAGCACAATATTTTACAGTTTTTTCTAAATAAACATTTGTGAAGATTAGAATTAGAGCAGCGAAGTCTGCATAGACCTGGCCTAGTTGTGATTAGTGTACATTTATACACTTTACTATGTAGGTATCCCTTAGGACTGCATAAAAACGTAAGGTATGTATACATGTGCCATTCATTCATAATGTATGGACCATCAACCCTACTTTTATAGGATATAAGCACATTGAATAGATAAACCAACCCATAAACCATGTTTGTCCAAATGTACCTGAATCCACAGATTCAGACATCCTCCATTTTTAAAAATCATATTTAGTACACAGCACGTATTTTGAACACCATGTATGGTTTGCTAGTTTGTATGTTTTCAACAGTTAAACACTCGGAGAAAAGGAAAAAAAAATAACTCAACCACTAATGCTGTTTTCTAAGTGTTATTTTTTTAATATGATGCATTTGTACAAAAAGCCATAGGCCTACATGTTTTGATAATAAACCACTTAATTTATTATGTCAATAAAAGAACACTCCATGTGGCCGTTTGTGGTTATTGTGTTGGGAGTACGATTACAGTATCGGAAGGAGTATGTCAACTCCAAAGAACAGGAGAAGCGCCTGCTCCTTTATGTTGCCCTTCTTCCTTCATGCCCTCAATAAACAATCAAACGTGTTCAAAAGTGATCAGGGTGAAGCTCCAGCTCCTTTTTGATCCTGTTCTCCACCAAAAGACTGAGGTTGGAGTCTGTCATTGGAAGACTGTAACTCACAAATACCTGCTTTTTGGTCTTCTTTGCTGCAAAACAGACAGAAACAGACAGAAACAGACAATGATTTCACTTGTAGTTTAGATAAACACACAAAATGGTTTGCTATAGTATTCAATTAGTCGTGGAAGTTGTGGAGACTCAAGATAAATGTTTGTGCTCTGTCACTATTTTTAGGTTAATGGACCTTGTCAGTGTATTTGCATGTTTTAGCCAATTTATTACAATGTCTATTCTTTAATACCAACCATTTTCCATAGGATATTTGTGTGTTTTTCGCACATGGCAAGAAGCCACTGGTTTTAATTAAACTTGGGAAGGTATGAATATAAACTTGCGAAGACTTGAGACTCGCTTGGCATCTGTAACCTCTCATGGTGGACGTCATTATCGCTTTCATTTGTGTCTTTTGACTTGTGTTATCGTTTTCTGGTCACATAGCAGAGACTCTTCAAATCAATCTGCACTTGCAACTGCATTAACACACACTCCGACAACACTACAAGCAGACATGTTTACTGTGAAGGATGATCTAACTAAAGCAAGTTTCAAGACTCGGCATATTATGTGCTGAAATCAATGGATGAAAGGTCGGCAAAAGAAACACATTAAGAACAGAACTGTTAGCGGTAACGTTGATTATAAGTGATTTCTGGCAAATGGGCATACAAACATACAAAATCACTTTAATATCCACAAATAATGATCACATGACAGCTGAAAAGAGCTTGTCAGCTTTTTAATAATTTATTATAACTTTCTACATTAGCAGCAATAGACATATAGTTTCATGCAAAGTCACACATCATTACCTAATCTCTGTGCCAAGGAATTTGGAGCGGTATTGGATGGGTCCCCCATGACTAATGTAGATAAAGGCATTGAATCCTGCAGACAAAAAAATAAATAAAAATTAAGAAAACAACAGTTAGCTCTGACATCCAAAATAATATATTACTTTCTTAATATCTGTGTCAGCCCAGGTGCTCCCAAAGGTTTTCAAACTAAAGGCGACAGATCCCAAACACATTTTCTACCAGTGACTCCTGACTGAGGACGGCTTTGTCGTCTCTCTGGTTTGTGGTAAAGTCAGAGGATGTCAAGGAAAAACTGTACTGTACTTTGGGCAGCAGACGTCTTGTATTTTGCCAGCTAAGAACCCATTAACCAAGCAGTGGCGCTGTGCTGGAATAAAACTGAATCATAGCATCTTTAAGATTAGATTATGACGCCGGTCACAACATCTTGAGACAACATGACACTGCCTTCCTCTTAAAAAGGGGCAACAAAATCATATAAAAATCAATTTTTAAAACAAAATCTGTCCTACGTTTTGATTTATAACACTGCCCAAAGTGGCCCAATACTCCCAGAGATACACAGGACAGCAAAAGGATAAATACTACAGTGTAAAAAGTGCAGAAAGATCCCCCCAAAAATGGGATGTGGCCACAAATGAACACAGGAACTGAAAGTGTTTAAAACCATAAAGCATCCCATTAAACTCGCGATAATCCACAGAAGACGCTGTGAAAACTGTCGTGCTGAATAAAACACTAACTCCCTGCATAGCTGGACACCACTAGGGTCAAACGGGATAATGTGTTTTTTTTAATTATTAGGCAACTGTGTGGACCAAAACCTGAGAAAACCTGAGAAACCTGAGAAAACCTGAGAAACCTGAGAAAACCTGAGAAACCTGAGAAAACCTGAGAAAACCTGAGAAAACTGAGAAAACCTGAGAAAACCTGAGAAAACCTGAGAAAACCTGAGAAAACCTGAGAAACCTGAGAAAACCTGAGAAAACCTGAGAAAAGTAACATCAGCAAATTCCTGCAAGAGTTTTTATTTTACTGTTTATTTCTTTTTCAAACAGTTTTAATCTTGAACCTCTTTAAACACGTTTAATGCACCTGTATGTAAAGCTGCACGCTGCTATACAGATACCGTGTATTATTGTGAACTGGGTGAAGCCGGTCCCGGTCCCGGTCCGGTCCCGGTCCCGTTACACACTTTTGCATTCTGCGTTTAATATTTAATAAAAAGCACGCCTGGAGCCCGTGTGAAAACCCCCGTGATTTCATTTACCCCTAAATTATATGACACTTGCATGAAAAGGAAACCGCCGAGCCGAGCCGGGCCGAACCGGGCCGGGCCGGGCCGCAGGGTCACTCACGTGTCTGCTGCTCATCGAGACCGCCAGGTTGGACAGAACCGGAGCCGAGCCGACCCACAGGAAGAACCCGCCGCTCAGCTTCATGACGTGGAAGTGAACGACCTGCTCCAAAATCTTCTCCGAGAAGTTGTGCACCGTAACGGCACCAAACGCCGCTGCGCTCATTTTCTTCCGCGCAGCCACTTCCTGCTTAACGAATAACGGCAGCCCAGAGCAATCGATCATCGGCGTTCAGACGTGCGGCACAAGCACAACCGATCGTTAAAGACAATCAAGAATCAACTAATAAATCATTAACATTAGTCTAATAAAGTTAGCAGCTACTGTTGCTGCCTTTGTTTTATTGTGCTTTGTGAGGGACACAATTAACAACATTTAATAATATCTCAATCAATTACAGCAGATGTGACCGAGTTACATAATATGGGAAATAAGTCACCCACTTGCTTCTTAAGTCTTAAATTAAGTCTCTTCTGTCTGAACTATGAGTCAGCCTGGTTCTTCTCCACAAACTGATCAGACGTTGTTTCACTGTGTTAATTAATGGCTCAATCTTCCAGAAAGTCTTCCACCAGTTTGTTGAATTCATCAGCATACCTCAGGTGGAGATTGTGTTTGCCCTCTGGCATCAGGTGTAACCTAGATTTGGGACAAAAAAAAAAAAAGAAAAAGAAAAGGGGGTGTACACGCGTCACTTATGTAATTTCCTGAAATCGACTGAATTTGTGTGTGTGTGTGTGTGTGTCGTCTCACCGTGATCCCTTGATGTGTTTGAGGAGGCACTGTGGGTGGAAGCTGGGCACCATGGGGTCTTTCTCACCATGGATGATGAGGGTTGGACAGATGATTTGGGGCAGAAGCTCCATGCAGATACTCCCTGACCAGACGACATTAAAGTTAACATTGATGTTTTACTCTTTTTCATTAGAACAGCAGCAGAATTAAGGAGCACCTCATGTTCCTTGTGTATAAAAGCAGTAAGAGATCTTGTGGCAGAAATAAATTCCATCATCAGTCTAACTCACAGTAGTTATATTATCAACACTTTACCAACATCATCACCACAATAACTTCCTTTATAATTGCATTATGACTGCAAAACATTTCCCCTCCACCTCCTTATTTTATTATTTCTGATGGTTTTCAGTTTTAGATTGCTCAACCTCACTTGTGTAATGAGTCTGTAACAACATGAATTCAATACCTTCTGGTCTTTTTGCAAACTGTGCGACCCCATCCACCCAGGCCTCCCAGGTTTTAGCAAAGACTTCTGCTCCATACACCTCCTCCATGGGCTGCCTCATCCTCGCACTCCACTTGGAGACGTCACGCACTGCTACGTGTTCCCACAGAAACCCATTCACACACGCAATGCACAGTTCAGAAAGATTACACCACGCACAGTTCACACAGTTTCAGGACTACACTGGCAGCTACCCAAGACAAGGAAAAGTAGAGTGGGAGTACCATCGTAAAGCCCGAGGTCGTGCTGGGAAATAAAGGCATTGGATCCCCACACAACCATCTTGCTGATCAGGTCGGGGTTCTTCGCTGCTGCAATCAGAGCGGTGATTCCTCCGTCACTCCACCCCAGCAGAGAGAACTTGCCAAAGCCCAATGCCTGCCAATAAAATGAAAATACTATACATCACTAACATAGTGTATGTTGTCTCAAATGCACTAAATAATCAACATAAAGAGGTGAACTAGCTTCAGTTCCTTTAGCAATCAGACTTAATCGTCTGTCAGAAAAATACTAGAACATGCTTCCTGTATGTGGCACATAATGGAGTGACAATCAGCCACTCAGAGCAGTGAATAAATTAGACACTATTCAAGTCATATTTGACTGTTAATGCTTACATTTGTCCTCTGAAGACAGAGTACAGATCAGAATATTTTAAGGTATAACCTTTGCTTTAACGTTTGAAGAGGAACTGCTTATTTTCAGTCTATTAAGTGCATCATAAAGGATTATTATAGTGTTTTCACTATTATTCTGACACCAGTTATTAGCCGGTGCTTTTATTTAGCTGGCGTGACAAATGTAATGTACATTACATTACTTGTTCTTTTACACAATTATAATTTCCCACTTTTATTCTGAATGCCAGACGCATATTCCAGCATCTTAGTAAACTACGCAATTCGGATTGGTAATAACTATCGCCCTTGGCTAATCAGCAGACTGTTTAGACCTTCATCAGATCCACGGCATCCTTTGCATCCCTCTCAAAGAAGTCGGGGGGGAAGTCTCTGTCTGGGGGGCGGGATTGTCCGTAACCACGGGGATCCCAGCCCACTACAGTGAAGCGTTCCTTATTCAGAGACTTCAGCTGAGGTCCAAAGTCAGTCCGAGTGCTTCCTGTTGTCAAAGAGACCTAAAATGTTTTCACAAGCTCAGGGGAATGTACACATATAGGACATGAGTCACAGATACTGTATGTGTCATCACAGATTGCCAGAAAGTCTCTCCTCTAGACGTGTGTTGTTGTATTTACCCAGAGCACCAGGAAGCAACAGCACAGCGTGTTTCCCTCTGCCTGTCTGCTCGTAGTACAGATCCACTCCATTAACATGCTGCCTGCCTGAGGCCACTGAGGAGCTGCAGGGGAGCAGACAGGTAGACTGTGGCAGTAATGGTCATAGTGATGGAAAAACATTGGCTTTTATTTAACAGTCGCAGTAAAAACCACACATGACAAAACAATTCTTTATAACAATTACAGCAGTCATATAGTACAGCAGTAATAACATGACAATACTGTATCTTTCTTGTGTTAAATGGGCCTAAAGTGAGTTTAATGTGAGTGAATGTGATACATGCTCAACACCACGTCCCCCATAGCCCTCAGTGACAGCTTCTGTTTTAAACAATCCTGTACTTCTGACAGAATCTTGATGTTTGACATTGTTGTATTCTTGTTCCCTGCACTACTTCCTGGGTCCACTGTAAATGTGATGGTATTTTGTCATTTGTTTCTGTACTTGCAGCTTGGGGCAGTTTCACAGTTTGAACCTCCAGGTCATTGTGACCTGCTGTTAAACATGACTCGTGCTGTGAGGAGGGCCTCTGTACTTCTTGTTCTGTACTGCTTTGCGGACTGCTTTGATGGAGTGGCACCCAGTTACGAAATGCTTCAGATGTGGAGAAGTCTTGTGGACTTAGGCAGGTATTGTGCAGGTATTCAGAAAGTCCTGAAGGATAAGATACTGTAGGATTTGGCAGGACGTCTTCCCCTGATAGCAAAAGCTGTTCATTGAACACTGAGTTGAGGTTGGTTGAGGGTGAAAAATCTTTTCTAAATGCTATTTATATTGTAAAAATGACTTATTAGAGATGACAGAATTACATTTATTTTGCTAAGAAATGTGATTTAAACCTATGCATGATCAATTATCCCAATTCTTGAACTACAACAACGCTGTGGGTATAACTTTGAAGAGTTTTGGGCCACTTTTCTATTCATTTTTTATTTCATATTTGGGAATGTTTTAGTAGTGAGGACTTGTAGATTTACCCATATGGTTTCTGCCTTTTTATTCATTTTTAATATAACCTTTTACATTGTAGAGAGGCTAAACAAAACTATACTATGTAATAATACTAACTGCAGTGCGTTTCTTTATAGATTAGAAACATTTCAGCAGTATTATTTCGTGCACAGTGTAAATGGTGCACTGCCTGGACATATTACGCCATCTAGTGGTTTTAAATCAAACCCGTCTTTCTGCAAAGAGGACGAACGTGTTAAAAGCAGTGCCAGGCATTTCCTGTTTTCTTACTGCAGCACTCCGTGGCTAAAGTCCATATTTGAGGAAATGCGCATATAAACGTGCAAATACCACAGTTAACACAGTGCAGACAGTTACCAGTACGGCCGGATCGCTGTCATGGCAGTTCTGCATTTAAAGAAACGTCCTCCGAGTAACAACAACGCCATTCCCCACACGTCCACACAGACGAAGCGCTTCTCTTCTGCAGGTCTGCTTCAGGTGGTTAAAGCCTGAACAAAGTCTCTCTCTGCCTGGAGATCATGCAATCCTGCACTGCACGGGTTTTTCAGGGAACCCAGGAAGCTGCAGTCGGTTTGGCACTTTCCACATCGTCTTTATTGACACAAAATTTAAAGCGAAAGTACGAAAACGAGCCGAAAGTCAACATTCACGTAAAGTTTATTATCGGAATATGAAACAGGCTACACTGGTGAAATGTTTCAATAACACATTATGTCACATGTTCCTTGATTTCCTAATAATTTCCGAGTTAGTTTCCTTGTATGTAATTTGGAACAGGGAAAATAGAGACAATGTGATGCAGTAAATGTAGTTAGTTGTGTTATTGCTTTCCAGAGGAATTTCCCTGTTAGTGAAGTTCCATATAAACCAGACTATTCCCCGAATATTCAGTCATTATTTATTTAATATTGGAAACTTCTTATACTTTGAGATGTTGGTTTGCCTGTTTGCTGCCTGTAGTTCTGCAGGTTCAGCTGCTGTGCGCCGACTAGAAGACACCTGGTTACACTGGCAAATAAGAGAAACTGATTTATTGGAAATGAACCAACAGGACTCTGCCTCCATTTCACACATTGTTAACATACCAGTCATTTCTAGGAAACGTCCTATGAGTACAGTTACAGTACAGTTAGAGTGTATTTTAAAGGCCCTTCTGGGGACAGGCATTGGAAATTAGCAGTAGCTATAAATGCTGTGATACATTGCATTGGATATTTGTTGTGCAATTCTCTATGTTGTATCTGCCCCATCAAACAAACATGAAATCTATCGATCATGTTCACAATGACCATGCTGATGTTTAGCAGGCATAATTTCACCTTCTTAGTTTAGCGTGTTATCATGCTAACATTTGTCGATTTGGCACTAAAAACAAAGTACAGCTGAGACTTGTGGGAATGTCATTAGTTCTGCAGGGAGTTCATCCTCCGAGGACCATGAATGTCTGTTCCAAACTTCATGGCAAACCATTTAAATAGCTGTTGAGACATTTGACTCTGGGGACCATGAATATCTGCACAAACATTCATAGCAATCAAATAGTGAGATATTCAGTCTGGATTCAGACATTGCCAAAACACCAAATGTTCTCTGCTTTTCTTTGTTTTATATCACTGTAAACTGAATATTTTGGGAGTTTTGGACTGTTGATCAAACAAAACAAGCCATTCAAAGACATCACCTTGGGCATTTTTCATTATTTTCTGGCATTTAAAAGACTAACCATTTAATCAATAAGTCAAGAAAATAGAAAAATGAATCTATGATGAAAATGACTGTTAGTTGCAGCCTTAGAATAACCGTCTATAAGGACTTTACAGTGTGGTACTGTTTTGTTGTAGCAGACCTGGCACGTACGGATTATCTTCTAGGTGTAACAAACAAACTGGCATCAAACTTGAGGGTAACTCCGGAGTTAATGCATCCTCTTTCTCTTTTAAAGACCAATTTAATCATCAATATCTCACATCCTTTAGCAGCTGTGCAACACATCCCCCACACCATCCTCCAACACACACAGACACACACCTACACAAAGTGATGCTCTGACAAAGGTGTTTTTTTATACACCATCTATTCAAAAAGGCGCTTGTGTCTAATGAGCGATGAGTCTGTTTATCAATGGGTTTGAGACCTTGTTCCCTGAGGCAGGCAGCTTTTTGTAAACGCCTCCACTCTCCTCTGCCTGTCAGCGTCTGAGCTGTGCCACACACTGAACCACACAGGAACACAAGACAACACAAGACGACAAAGCTGGGCTAAAAATACCGCGATCGCCTCAGAGCGATGTGTTGAAGATGTAGCAGAATTTACTGGAAATGCTGCGACTGAAGTAGAATCAAGCGAATGTCCACTTGAGAATCAACACATCATTTAAAATTAAGAGGGGAATTTTTACTTCTAAGACAAAATACAGTTCATGAGCAATTCTCATAAAATTAGGAAATGTCATGAAGTATTAAGCTGATAAAACAACATTAAATGTGAGGATTTGCTGCTTTTCCCTTTTTATATAATAACTGAGTATCTTTTGAGGTTTTTTTTTCGAGAGATGGCAATGTTAGTATGTTGCCTGGTCGGTCCACCACTTCGGTCCAGACTGAAATAAATTGGCAACTGTTGGATGGATTGCTATGAAATTAGGTACAGACATTCATGGTCCCCGGGGGATGAATCCTACTGACTTTGGTGATCCCCTGACCTTTCCTCTGGAGCCACCAGCTGGCCAAATTTTTACATATTCATTTACTAACTTTAATTCATCTACTACATGGTACAGAAATTTTAAAAAAAAAATACCTCAAACACCTCAAAGTGATGTGTCATAAGATGTAGCAGAGTTTACTGGAAATACAGTAGCTGAAAGTCCACTGAGAATCGACACATAAGTTAAAGCCCCTGAAAACATGGTCTCGAATCTGAAGTATTTCTCTATAAAATAAAATATTCATCATTAAATGTGCAACAATCAACGTTAAAGTTTGGAAAGAACATTGTTAGTTATTATTTATTATTAGTGTAGTGCTCAAAAATCAGCTTATCAGCTTCATCAGGATTGTGTGGGTACGGTTTGATCAGGTTGTATTGACCTGGCACGATAAGCAAACATGCCCATGACCGCGTCACATTTTGATATTGAAATATTGAATTTCAAATATTGCTAAATTCTGATTGGTGTACAGGAAAGTGTGTGACATCACCTTTATTTTTCAAACCTCTTTCCACCCACTTCAAACCAGCGAGAAGAGCACAGACGAACTGAAAAATACAGAAAATCTTTCATGTGAAATAACGGAAACGATTTGAACTTCATCATAGTAAGAAGTTGGTTGTTTTAAGGGCTTTTACGCTAAATGGGGGAAGTCTTAGTTCTAAGACTAAATTATCTGCATTGAGATTTATTGCAAGTGGCATTCTGAGCCTCATTGGGGAGTTCTCCTTGTACGGTATAACACCTCAGCAGATAGTGACAGCCAGGCATGATCTGTTCTCTGCTGGCCCTCAACCATCTTTGTCTGGCTGGTATGTGCCCATCCACAGTCCCATGACCCACTCCTGGTCTAAATATAAATATCCAAGCAGGGTGTTCCACTGCTAAGGTCACATTACGTCATCCCCCAAGCAGCATATTCTCACTCAAGTAGCACTCATAGGACGTGAGTTTTGAACGTGTCGCAGTCTTGATGATATCCTGGGCCACGCAGAAAAGTCATCAGGGGTGGTTCGAAAACGATGTGATGCAGATTGTCTTCCTGGGGAGAGGGCTCGAGTTTAAAAACCTGGTGAAAAAAAATCAAAATTGTTTCATATACTTGATGTGCTTCTTTCGAGACTTTTGGCTGACATGGGTAATGGAATAAACAAGGTACAGTATCAAATCTCTACACCTAAAGGATTCAAAAACTTGAATTACCTGTCATACTTGTACATCCTTGTTGTACTTTTTTTTAATAACCTCTGTGTCCTTTTGACTCATTTTCTAACTTCCTTTAGGTCCTGCCTAATCTTTATCTCGGAAATATCAAGGGTAAGATGTCCCGCCTCTTGTCATTTGAGTCAAGAATTGATTTAATTTCAGGATAATGTAGCAGAGTATGTTTCAGTTCCTCATACGGAGAGGCATGTGGTGAGATGCTACACTGAGCTCAGTTTCTATAGAGTGGAGAGGTCACAGTGTACAGCAGAATGATTGAAGTAGCGTATTTTGATGTGAAAAAATAAATTACACTGTGTTTTTTGCTTCCATGCGTGTGTGTGGGGGTTGGTGCGTAAGTCTCTGTCAGCAGCTGGAGGAAGGCCGTGTGAGGGTTAGTGTGGGAGGGGGTGTCCCAAGGTGCGGGGGTGTCCCTGGTTTGAACCGTATTCGACATCTTTCCATAAAGCAGCAAATGCAATCATTAGGTTGCTCTTTTAAAAAAACTTTTTTTTTTTTTTATTTGTGCACACAGGAAATGTCTTAAAAATATGGAGCGCTTTTTTTAGACATGACATGTTCAGGGAACCACTGTAAAATAGGAAATCTGACACCTTTCATGTAAACCAGGCCTTTGATCGCCTTCTGTCTACTTTGCGAGCAAGTATGAGGAAGAGTAAAACTCTGTAAGACCTTCACAGTGTAGACACCGTGTGCCCGTCCTGCCCTACACAGGTAGAACAGAGTTTAGTGTTAGCTTTGTTTTTATTCTGCATAACGGTTGGATTTAGCTACTGCCTCATTTTGTTATGTGAAATGACACTGAATTACAAAGATGTCAGTTTATCATAAAGGATATTTATAGGGAAATAGTCTATCAATAAGTAAATTTAGTTTTAGCTTTAGCAGAGGCTTTCTCACCAGCTAACAGAGCTACATTACATTATACATTATACACTACATTATACATTTCTATGATATAATCATTTTTATATGGTAAAACAGACTCCAAAAACTCAGATTCCCATATTTCTTAACTTAGTTTTGACCAAATAGGTAGTGACTGTGATTTGGCTTTGTAGGGCAGAGTCAGTGGTCTGTGCTCAGCAGAAAGACACTTCTCTGTTACCAGCTTTGTTCTCCTGTCAGCACCTCGACACACCATAAAAATATTTATTTCATGAGGAACACACATTTTATGACCTTCAAGTTACAGTGAAAGTCACACAATCAGATTGTGTTTCCTCTGCAAGTATCTTAAGGATTTATATTAAGTACTCGTATATTTATCTATTTTCCTATCTATTTATTTATATAAACTATCACTATGTGTGAAATTGGGGTTATTTATTTGATTTGGCTGGCAGGGGGGCTCAGTACAGACATCTTCTTCATCTCAGCATCCTGCAAACTTGCAAAGCATGAGAAAAAAGTGCTCAAGACACATCTGTCCAAGGTAGAAAACATTTGGCTTCCTTTTGAAGAACAAAATTTGATTAAAACAATTACTGTTTCTTGCTTCTGGCCCAAGCTGCTGGACTGTTTTAGAAACACATGGTTTTCCGGTTTTTCTTTCAGTTCAAGACAAGAGCAACACTTTTAAGCCATAAGGCCACATTTGCTTGGGAGACAAAAGAGGAGGGGGGTTGTTGTTGGGTAGTAAAGGCTTAATTTAGGTTGGACCTTACATGGGGTGATTTGTGATTGGATGGAAAGAATATTTGACATTTCTTGATTTTCTTTGCGGTCCACAGATGCACGAGACAAGGAGCTGTTGGCGCAGCACAACATCACCCACATCCTGTCCATCCATGACACAGCTGCACCCTTCCTGGAGGTGAGCTGTCTTCTCTGAGTCTTACATCGGCCTGTGTGACACTCTGACCCCAACATTAAGCAGGCCATAAAGTACACAACCTCCCCTGAACTCACCACGGTTGTTTGTCCCCCTCAGTGTCCCGGCTGCTTAGTACTCGTTCTGAAAGTGTTAAATGTTGGCAGCAGACCTCAGCTGCCACACTGCCTTTTCCTGACTTAATATCTTCATTAGGGCTGTAAGTAACAAATACTTTCAATATCGATTAATCTGTTGATTCATTTTCCAATTAATTGATTAATTGTTTAGTCTGAAAAATGTTCCAAGGTGACTTCACACATTTGAGAAGCTGGAACCAGCATTTTATTCGTCATTTTATTTCTTGAAAACTGACTTAAACACATCATTTATCAAATTGTTAATTATCTAATGATTGACTAATTGATTAATCATCTAATTGTTTGAGCTCTAATCTTCACTATACCTTTGTTATCCTCCGAGGTATCATCTTCAACAATCTATTTATTATTATATGAGGTCGTTGTAGTTGTGTTTTGACAGGATACGTGAGAAGAAAAAAGGGTGTAATGTAAGTATTATCCTTTACACAAAAGGCTGTTGAAATGGACCACTTCAATTGGTGTGAAAGTCAGATGTTCTTATTTTCAATTTTGCACGGAAAGTCCTTTTGTCTTGCATCAGTCGAGACCTGGAATTCACCAAGTTTCACCAAGTAAGCAGTTGACTGTGATGCTTCAGTATTGTGTTGGATCCCAGTGAATATGTGAACATGTGTATGTTGTTTTCAGTCTGTAATGCAGCTGCAATTATATACTGGAAGATATTTTTCACAGTGGTTTAGCTCAGCAGCTTGAAGTCCATAAAGTCTTGAAAGTGGAACTACATTAAAAAAGGTTTCTGGCTTTTCAGATTTCACATTCAGACACAGCAATTTGTGTATGAAAGAATGGGGAAGGTGTTTTTCTTGTGTGTACGTGAGCAAGTGAGTGTGAGAGGGAGAGAAAGAGGTGATCTTACTGTGAGAGCCTGGTAGGTTGAAAGTAGAAATTTGCTCTCACTGATTTCCATTTGGTAACAGATGTAAGAACATACCTCCTGTACAACTGCAACACCTGTTATTGGAGAAATAAAGTTTAATTTAGCAGTTTAATTTAGCTGAGATGTTGTCCTTTCAGAATAACAATTAATGACCCACTGAATTTGAATTTAATTGTTATTTTATTAGGGTGAAATTTTCTGTTTGACTCGTTTTTGAAAATCTTGATCTTCAGTGTCCGCTTTCACAACTTTCATCTTTTCTTGTTGAAAGCGAGCATGAAAAGTGCTCAGAGATTTCTGTACACTTTCTCCATCCACCATGGATGTTTCATTGAACGCTGACAAGAAACAGCAACTTGTATTACAGTATCACTACCCAAACTGGTCAACCACCAAAACTTTTTTAAATGGGGCTTGAAATCATGTCTGTTCAAGTTCAAAGTCAAGTTCTTCATTGTCAAATGCACAAAAATTACAGTGAAGCAGTCGTTGATGTTCAATGAAATCCTTAGATCTCAGGCTCCCTCCAACAGTGCTCGTACAAATATGTAAAAAAAGAAGTCACGTAAGTAAAATCTAATTGCAATCTAAGACATAAAATAGTGCAACAGCCATAATACAGATAGCCGAGTGGTTAGGGCGCATAGTCTACTACATGGGTGCAAATGCCCTGAGCAGCGAGTCCCCAGTTCATCATTCCCCTACTCTCTTTCCCCACATTTCCTGTTTCTCTCCACTATCACTATCAAAAAAAAAAGGCATAAAATGCCTATAAAATGAAGTGTACAGTTACAGTAAAATGTATAAACTGTAATTTAAACAGTAGACAGGTATACACATAAATGTACTGTGATGAATAAACAGCTTATAGACAGGCAGTAAAATAAATATATATACTGGGATGTAAACAGTAAGTAACCAGGTAAAGCAGGTGGAACCAGTGCAGTAGAATATGTGCTTCCCTTCATTCAGCAGCTCATTAATCCCAGCTGCTGCACAAATCACAAATCTAGGACTGTTCTTGCGTTTATGTACGTACGGATGCTGCAGCTTTTTGAGTTGTTGCATAATGCTGACTCAGGCTTGTTTTACCAGTGTAGGCCAAATGGCCAGATGGGATGGTTTATTTGCATACCTAACAGTCAAACTGTTCACTGATTGATTTCTTGGAAGACGACACGATGGTTCCTGAGAGAGGAAGGTAGAATTTGCAACCACCAAGTCTCGATGGTCGGCTGTGCCATTAACTGTACAGTATGTGCTGCTAATTAACATACTGCAAAATAAAATGGCAGTTTTATGCCTCTTTGCAAATAAAGAAAATTAAAATCTGCGCTTATCCATCATTTGCATGCACATTTGGGGAATGTATTTATGCTTTCTGTCTGTCTGGGTTTGATTGTACAGATCACTGAGTCATGGTCATGATGAGTTTTGAGAGCGATGGTGCAAAGATATAAGTGGACTTCTTCATATTTGTTTGCCTGACGTGACTTTTTCTGTCAAAAACAAGTAACATGCTCCTTCAACATGTGCATGTCGGTTAGTGTGTGTGAGTTTGTCTGTGGTTGGTGTGTGCGAGGCGAACCTGTCTGGAGGACTTCCAGAACTCGGTGTGTCCCAGAGGGCTCTGGGGTTTTTGCAACAGTGCAGTCATAACGGGACAAGGTAGTTTCTGTCCACTGCATGTACCATCAGCTGCCAGGTGCACAGTACGAAAAAAACACACAAATAGACACACACACGCACACACACACAGGCGAACATCGTTATGTCATGACCAGGGTCAGAGGGGCAAGGTTTCAGGGGCCGTCCCATACACCCAAAAACAGGAAGTGTGTTAGACCCAGTGTTCAAACAGATGACCTGACAGGATGAAAACCCTTCATACACTTTAACTGTTGTACATTAATTAATTCAACAGGTTTATCTGCAGAAAATGTCTAACCCCCCCCCCCCCCCTTCGCCCTCTAGGACATGACGTACCTGTGCATATCTGCTGCTGACCACTCTAAGCAAAACCTGTAAGTACTTATATGATATATATAGTATATAAGCAGTATGTATACATGTGAGGTCTGCTATGTTTAAAAGTTCTTCAATATTGGATATCTATCTATCATCTGATGTATCTGTGGCAAGGGTAAATGTAAAAAAAAAAATAAAAGGAAAAAACTCCAACAAGAGTCTAATTTTAATTTTCACAGTTTAACGATACAGAATGTCTGTATAAAATGTACTTTTCTTATGAACATATTTTATTTATGAAAGTATTTTATATAAAAGTATTCTCATTTAGAATATTTATTTGAAAAAAACAACAACATACTGTATACAGTCCCATTCCTGATTGAATAATGTAAAGCAAAACTTTATGGCAAGTTTACAACTATCAATAAATCGTACAATTTCCAATTACTTCTAGTTGGAGGTCCAGCAGTTGATATTTGATGGAATAAACACTGCAGAATAACTAATCAGTACTTTATTAAGTTGAATTAATAAAATGTTTAAAATGTTTAAGTAAATTTTAATTCAGTGTGTTTAATGTGATTACTTTACCAGGACTCAGTACTTCAGAGACAGCATCATGTTCATCCACGAGTCCCGACTGAAAGGAGAGGGCTGCCTGGTCCACTGGTGAGAGAAAATAAATCACATTGTTCATTATTTATTTATTTATTAACGTACTTAATCTTAAAATCACATGCTAAAACAATACTTCAGTCTGGCTTACTTGAGTTAAAGGGATTTTGAAAATAACATATTCCTTTTATGTCTTGTTGTTTTAACTGAACTTCATTATTTACTGCCTATTTTTTAAATTTAAAAATCGACGACATGAACTCATAATATACTGTACATCAGAGTAAATGCTACGAAACTGGTGTCATTTGCATATGAGGATGTTGAAAGGAAGAAGCCTAAATATTAGTTGATTTTTTGTTTAGAATGATGAGTGTTTGCCTCAAGGTGTTCACTGACTGGAAGTCCTCATATTTTATTAACCCAATTTTCATTTTCAACCACATCACTGTCACCAAACTGGACAAGTTTGGTTAATGCTTTCATTGTACATTTCATCACCTTTCATCTTTTCTCATATCAAACATGCAGAATCAAGCATTTAACCACAGCTTTAGGAAAAAAGGGGTTTCACTTCTTTGTACACTAAACAAGAGAATCTGAAGATGTGATCATCACTACAACTACAACCATGCTGTGATGCTCGGTGCTCTCAGTGTCGCAGGAGTGTCCCGCAGCGTGACTCTGGTGGTGGCTTACATCATGACGGTGACGGGCCGCGGCTGGGTGGAGACTCTGGCGGCGGTGAGGGCGGCTCGGCCGTGTGCAGGCCCGAACCTGGGCTTCCTTCGGCAGCTGGAGGAGTTTGAAAACACTGAACTGACAGAGGTGAGTGACACCATGCTGATCTCACTTAAAGTTATGATCATTAAGATTTCATTATATCAAACTTTTTCAGGAGTAGCCATTCAATGCATTTGTGTAATGGCCACTCATTGTTACAGAGTCTGCAATTCCTATGTGGGATTCAGATTTTGTATCCATGCATAAGAATTTCACAGGAAGTGATGCAAACACGTATTGGACTTGATGCGAAAGTCTGTGCATCTGATTATGAGTTCAGTATTACTGTGTCGGACGACATTGTTGACTGTCTTCTTTATTAAAACTATGTGACGTGATGAATGCTCTTGGCCAGCGTTTCACTGCCTCCTCTGTTTGAAAGTTTCAAACCTGTTCCACTGATATAATATGAAGATATATATTGTGTCTCAATTCATGGGCTGCATCCTTCTAAGGACGTGGTCTATGAAGGACTGCAAAGGCCAAACTGAGTGATGTATATTCCTGTTTGCGTCACCAGCGTCACGAGGCAACCTTGACAGATGCAGTTGAGGTCTGAGGTTTTTAAGGCCCCTTGGTTTTTTAACATTTGTATCATTAGCAATTCGAGTGAGTTGAAACCCAATACTTACATTTGAAAGTGTAATCCTGCTCGGCTGCTGTTGAAGGTACGTTTGGGGACGCCATATTCTCTTGTGATGCACAATGAATCTTGGGATAGGTTGGGCCGTGAAGATTTGGGAAAAGAAGGCCACATTCGGAGGAGCCTTCGAAATGGGACCGCCTAGTCATGCCGCAGTGACACAGTCTGTCTTCAAATGTGGCCTTTGAAGAATGTAGCATCTGAACTGAGACACAGCTATAGATGAAGACAGTTAACAGTGAAGAGGCAGACAGGAAGCAGGGGGAGAGAGACGGGGGTGTGACATGCAACAAAGGTCTAAAATCAAACTGTGGACGTTGTGGTTACATTATGTGGCATGAGCTGCAACCATTCAGCTACCAGGGCGCTCAAGCCGGTTTCACTTCTGACCACAACCAGCATCACCCCTAGGTGTGTTTGGGTGTGGTCAGAAGTGTGGGATGTTAAAGGGATGTTAAGTTGCTCTTTTTAGGCTTGTCTACTGCCCCTAGTGGACAATAAACGCATCATTTTGAACACTGAACATTGGTAACTATATCACTAAAAATATAATACCCTAAAAAGCCAGGGAATGCTTGAAACGGATTTCGGAGCTGTTCTGAATGGCCACAGATGAAGGTCAGGTGAAAAGCCGGCTGTCATAGAGACGTGATGGAAAATGTGATCAAAACTTTCACACAGCATCGCCTCAAAACCATTCATTCATTCTCGTTCACACACACACACAAAGAAAAGTTACAAAGGTTGTTGTGTGAAGCATGAAAAAGTTTGAGAGAAAAGTTCAAACCACTTCCGCACAGCCAATTGTCGGTTTCGCAAAGTTACAATTCGGACATCTGAAGAGCGTGTTGAGAGGCGGTTTCAGTCGCTGTTTGACGATCTGACAAGCGTGGCATTCGAAGCATACTGACTCCATAAAACATACTTGACCTTATCGGCTACCACCAGTAACCATGGGCGTTGCCAAACCCAACTTTAACGACCCTCCTATCTGTCTGTATTTTCCCTCATCTGACTCACTTTTACTCTAGACTCTGTCTGCTCTGCCCCTCCAGTATCGGGCCTGGTGGAAGGACAGGTACGGGAAGAACTCGTTCAATGATGAGGAGGAGATGGAAACCCTTTTAACTCGGAAATCTAACAGCGGCAGCGACGCCATGACGACCAGCATCGCTCCTACGCTGGCAACAAGTGGCACTTGTCTTTCCTGAACTCGAGCAGCCGAGGTCTGACTGTACGTGGGCTTCTGCTCGGACCATTAAACCTGCTGAGACCAGACCTTTTGAACTCTTTCTGTATCGATATGATGTCTTGAATCTCGTGTTTCCAGAATGGCGAAGTCGTCATGTGATGGAGGGGAGGGGGGGGGGGGGGGTTTATGTCATTATCTGAGTCCCCCCCTCGTCATGTCATGTCCTTGCCTCTAACTGTCAAAACAACATGCAAGGGCAGTCAAGCATGAGGCCAAGGAAATGTGTACATACAGTCCACAGTGAGAACACACATTTAGCAGTGTGCACTCCCCCTGTCAGTTATGTTATGCTGTGTCTTCCACTTGAAATATGAGTATTACTTTCTGTAGACGGTGTGGAAGCTGAAGAACACCGTATCTTCCAGTAAAACAGTGTCAGAAGCTGTTTTTATTTGTTTATACATCACAGTTTTATTCCTTAATTGATGTTTATTTTTGTTTGTATTGTAAAAAGTGTGCAAGACTCTCAGTTATGCCTTTACAAGAAGGATTAACAGTAATTTACACATGTGAATCTACATTTTATTTGATTAAATATCCATTAACATGAGAATTAATTCGTCAAGTGATCTTTATATTCTTTAGTGATTCTTTATACATTTAGAGCAGTGGCTCCTAACCTGGGGCTGCACAAAATGTTAATATGTTTAGACTTTGTTGTGAGTTACTGGATAACTTTAGGCATTTCAGGCCTTTTTTTCATAACATATTCAAACAAAACAAGGAAAACAAAATCAGTCTCTGGTTGAACTGGTCAGTGGTGAAAGAAAAGAAGTATTTAGATCCTTTTACTCAAGTAAAAGTAGTAATACCAGAACGTAAAAACACTCCATTACAAGTAAACGCCCCGCATTTAAAATCCGGACGCATTAATCTGTTTGCAGTATTTTAATGTTGTAGTTTAATCTATAACAATAAATTATATTTTATATCATTTCATTAAGTAACTGTAGCTGTTAGATCAATGTAGTGCAGTATAAAGTATTTCCATCTGAAATTTAGTGAAGAAGTATAAAGTAGCATACTGAAGTATCTCGTTTATATATATTGTATAATGTTTTTGTGATTGTTCTTAATGTTAGAGTTATTGTTGTCAGACGTTTTATTCATTTTTGTTTGTTTCGCTGGTTAACACTGTTTTGATCTAGTTTCTGTGAGGCTGCATTGCTGCATTAAAGGTGCCATTCAAATAAAGTTATTATTAGAAGTACAACTGTCTTTAAATTTGTGTAAATGTACTTATAGTTACATCCCAGCACTGCAGCTGGTGACAGAGGTGAGACGTAGACATTGTTTTGTTTTAAGGACAAAAAGCAGTGGTAGAATTGTAACTAAGTACATTTACTCAAGTACTGCACTTAAGTTAAATTATGAGGTACCTGTACTTTACTTAGTATTTCTACTTTATGCATCTACTCAACTACATTTAATATTGTACTTTTTACTCCACGACATTTATCTGACAGATGTGATCGGTTTATGAAATATGATGCACTGTTGCAGTTAAACTAAACTGAACTACACAACTTAATGCTCATACTTAAGTATAAACAGTAACTTAAGTACAGTTTCACTCATATCAAGTACTTGTACTTACATCTCCATTTTATTATACTTCTACTACTTTTCAGAGGGAAATATTGTACTTTGTATACCCACTACATTCATCTGACATCTGTAGATAGAAGATTTTACATTAGAAACATATTCTGCATTGTTATAGAAAAACCAATCAATAGTGTATTAAATGGTTAAAATTAGCTCCACCTCGACCTGCTCTATTACAGTGTTTCTTATAGGTTAATGATTATCAAATAGCCAATATATACTGCAGAATAAATACTTCTACTTTTCAAACTTTGAGCACAATTAGATTTTTCTACTTTTACTTAAGTAAGGTTTTGAATGCTGGACTGTTTTACTTGTTACTGAGTAAGTAAAGGATCTGGATACTTCTTCCAGCACTGCCAGAAAGGTTGTGAATTACTGATTCTTTTTTTATTGATTTGTATTTTGTATGGAACTTGTAAAGAACCTACATTTCTCAGGCTCTTTATGCTGTAGGAACTCGACACTGTGTTCACTCAGCAACTTATTTCACAGTATTTGTCTCTCTGTAATAATTCTATACTAATATGACACAGTTTATAATAATCTTATCTGGTAGGCTGTTCCTGTCGGTATCATCACAGCTGTTCTCTATAATCTTCCACTGGGAACAAATGTTTTTGTGCATCACTTCTACTGCAGGACCACTCTACAGTTACTTTTCGTAAAGCTTTATCATTTCAAAGAATTGTTTTCGTCTCCGTCCCTAGATTTTCCACGTGTGCGGGTGTGTGACACTTCTCACTGACGCCGGCAGGGTTTCCCCCGGTGTCTTACTGGAGATCGGCTGCTGTGTGTGCGCAGATAAGCTTCGCAGGAGAGGCAGGCAGGCCGCAGCAGCAGGTGCGCCCTCCTCAGCATCCCCGGCTGTGTCTCCGCCCTCTGTGCTCGCTATAGGCTGGAGGATTTAAGCGAGCCCGCCGTAATGATGAGGGCTTTCTGAGACTTGATTGATTTCAAAACTTGACGGGTTTCGAGTTTCGCAGGTAAGACCACTTCGATGCGGCTCCAAAGCGCGCATTAAGGGCAAGTTAGTCTGCGTGGGAGATCAGGAGGGGGGTTAACCGTATATGCGTTTTACTGAACTTGGATAGACTCATCCTTCTCTGCTAAACTTTCAAAACACATATCAGCACATTTCACTGAATTACAGGACCTAACGGTGGAGTTGTTGCATGCGTCTGTTTGGACAGAGATGAACCAAGAGTTGGATTACGGAGGCTCCGGGAGCAGCGGGAACGGAAAGCTGCGCCAGTGGCTGATCGAGCAGGTGGACTGCGGCAAATATCCCGGTCTGGTGTGGGAAAACGACGAGAAGAGCATCTTCAGGATACCATGGAAACACGCCGGGAAACAGGACTACAACCGGGATGAGGATGCCGCGCTTTTCAAGGTAAAACACCCGCATCCTCCAGCCTGAATACGCAATGTGGCTGTCTTTCAGTATAAAAGACGAAAACAGTAGAAACTGACAAAACCCATCGTTTCAAAAGCGTTTAAAGTCTCACAAAGATTCAAAGTGATATAAAGGGAGACTATGACAAATAATACAAATGATATATTTTATCATTATGATGTTTTTCACATAACTTATGCAAGATTAATAACTCAATCATAAGACATTTAGTTCGAGTTTTAAATGTTTTAATGGATTATGTAAAGCACTTTGCATTGTCTGTGCAATATAAAGAAGGCTGCAACGATTCTTTTCATTATCGATTAGTCTGCCGATTACTTTGTTCTTTGATGTTTGGTCTATTAAATGTCAGAAAAGGGTTAAAAATGCCCGACACACGTTCCCAGAGCCAAAGATGACTTCTTTAAAATGCGTGTTTTGTCTGTCTCAAAGACAACGAGTTTAATATTAAATAAGACATATAAAGAAAAACGGGAAATCTTTTCTCACATTTGAGACACTGAAAATTGTTGCCAATTCATTTTAATCAAGTTGTTTTAGCTCTCTCTCTATATATAAATCATAAATAATAAGCTCTATAATGAACTTTCCTTTTCTTGCGTGGATGTGTACTACCTTGAAAAACTTCTGCAGGCTCCGCAGTACATGCAGGAGTTCAGTCTGGAGAACTGGTTGTCTCAACCTGTCAGGCTAAGCTTTAGGAAGTGTTTTATTTTTCAAAGTTTTACCGGTGACCTGTCTGCAGGCCTGGGCGCTGTTTAAAGGCAAGTTTCGGGAGGGGATCGACAAGCCGGACCCGCCGACCTGGAAGACTCGCCTCCGCTGCGCCCTCAACAAGAGCAATGACTTTGAGGAGCTCGTGGAGAGGAGCCAGTTGGACATCTCAGACCCGTACAAAGTCTACCGCATCATCCCCGAGGGCGCCAAGAAAAGTCAGTCCCACCTCAAACTCCTCACATATGGAGCTTTTAAGCGCGCTGATTTGTGGCACAGCACGAGCTGAATGGCAGATCAAAGTCTTGAAATTAACCAAAGAGGGTGAACTTTTTTTTTGACATGCATGTTTTTAATGCAGTTATGATTATTACTTGTTCTGCTGAACTGGGTTTTGGAAATTCTCTGGTGGTCGATAAAGGTCACTGACTCCTCAGTGCGGTAATAAACGTTCTGAAGAGCCGTGAAGGTCATGCTGCATGATGTCAACAGATGTAGGCTTTTGTTCTTTTCTGTGCAGAGTGCTGTATGTCAGATTTGTTCTTTCCTGTCTTGCATTTAGGACCCCGACAGGAGGACAGTCCTCTGAGTCCAATGAGCTATCAGGTGCACCCCTCCTACCCAGCCCTGCAGACTCAGGTGATTTTCATACGCATGCAAATGAGGGGGGTTGGCTTGAGAGAGAGAGAGAGAGAGAGAGAGAGAGAGAGAGAGAGAGGTTGGATGTGCACCAGAAACAGTGGATGAGAAAGCATATTGTGCATGCATGAATGACCTTGGATAGCCTACACCAGATGCTAAGTGGAGGTTTATGAGTTGCATCCCAGAGTCTCACTAATGCTGACTTCATGTGCTGTTGGAAATGTTGAAATTCCAAGAAAATCATCACACAAGACCAGGAGAGTGTCCTATTTGTCTATGTTGTCCAAGTGACAATTTAGGCAGTGCAAATCTCGTAAAAACCACGTGAATAACAGGTGTTTTTTTTTTAATTTGTTAAGACATGTTATGTATGTTTGTACCAGGGCCATAACCAGGATTTTAGAAATAGTTGTGCCAGGAATTCCCCCAGTGCAATGCCACCATCCAAATGTTTATAGTCACCAAAAAAGAATTACTTTAATTTACATTATCTACATTATTTTAAAAGTTGCTGCTCAGAGCCCTTCTGCACGCCTTTATTTAATTTAGTTACTTTTTAAAAATCATTTTCTGTCTAAAAATAGTCAAATTTTAACATAGTGACTGTCAAAATATCTCCATCAGCTTTGACAAAAAGGACGTTGTCTGTATTTGTGGAATGTAAACTATTAACTTCACTAATTACTAACAATCAAAATATCTTTAATAGGTTTTAAAATGTATTACCATTTAATCCTGGCTGGTGCTGCGCTCCCTTAATGCTCCTTAAAAAAGACACTCGACTATACAAAGACTCTCCAGTTGCAGGAAGTAGGATTACATTAACTTTGCATGTCATTTGTGTCCCTGTGTAGGTGCCACAGTACGTGCCCACAGCAGAGTGTGGCTGGAGAGATTACTGTCAGGAGCCGGCCTCCCTGCCCGAGCTGCCCTTCACTCAGTGTCCCTGTCCCCCCCGCAGCCTGCCGTGGCAGGGCCCGTCCATGGAGAATGGTACGTCAGTCAGTATTCATACACAAGCACCTAAATGTAATTTTTTTCTGTGCTTGTGTTGAGCTCTCGTCTGTTCCTCTGTGTGTGCAGGATATCAGCTCAGAGCCTCCATTTACTCGTATGGTCCAGCTGATAGCCAGCCGTCGCCTTTTTCACTGGACGCCAGCATCAGATCAGCAGAGGCGCTCTCAGGTAAACAAGAACTTTCATTTCACTTTTCACTTTTTGTCTCTGCACGCTATGAAGAAGGTGTGTGTGTGTGGGGGGGGCTACTGTTGGTCAAGCTGACATCCTCAACTGAGCATTAGATGTGATTTCAATGTGTCATATAGAAAGATGCATCTGTTTAAGTTTAACTTTTAAACTATGTTGCCTAATTTCAACCTACATCCATTTAGACTGCAGAGAGGATAACACGGCTCTGATATTTGTTAAACTTGGAAGGTTAATGCCACTGCACAATGTTTTGCCAATCCTAAATAATATGCTGATTGGCCTAATGAGGGCGCTATAATTAAAGGTAAAAGAAATATTGCAAATATTTTTACTGTACATTGACGTTAAGGTTCAGTATCACCGTTACATCAACCCTGTAGGCTGGCGTCACTGTACGCTACCTGCCCAGAAACAAAACCTGGGGGTGGCTGTGTTACTGCCCCCTAGTGGCCAGAAATGAATTCATGCAGCTTTAATGAAAACGGGAGGGGTGGCACTGTGTTTTGGCATCAAGAAAATACAATACGTCTGATGGAGGCACTAGCTTAAACTAACTTCAGTGTAAGGTCAAAAAGTTTTTGGTGATTCTTCAGACATGGCTGGTCTGACTTCAATGAAATCTGAAAACACTGATTGGACAGAAGGGGGCACTCTAATTAAAGTTCAACATTTCATAGTTCAAAGTGACACAAATCTTACCTGTTTGCTGCTACTGGCTGGGGAACTACAAACCTTAGGATGCAGCAGCATGTAGGCCAATAAAATAATTTGTCACATGAAAAAACATCCAACTTTCCAACCTCCAGCTCCATTTATAACTTATATGCAACATCAGCACCTCTAAATAGCTTAATAATAAATAAGTGAAGGCCTACAACCGGTAAACTGAGCACGTTTAAAACTAGATTGTGCATGCCGATATTTGGTAGACACTGGAATAATTACATAAAATCACTTTGGACTTCAGTAGGGTTGGAACAAATCTTTCTTGAACAAGTGAAGGTTTGGCATTTTTGCTTGAAGAATGATCGATTATCAAAACGTTTATTGATGCATTTTCTGCCAGCCGACTAATCGATTATTCCCTTAATCGCAGTTAGATTTATTTTCATCCAAACATACAGTAGCTCACAGTAACCTCACGATTCAAGCTAAAATCGTGAACCTGATGGATGTGACGTGTGCAAAGAGATCAGCGTCTGAAATATTTGACATTGCAGATAAACTCCCAAAGACAACACACTGCACTGCTCAACAGTGTTCAACACTACACTGAGAAACATTTGAAAAGATGAATGCATCAGAAAATGTGAAGAAAACATACTCAGTGACCTCTACCTGTGTCCAACAGACATCCGCCTGCATGTGTCTGTTTATTTCCGGGACACTCTGGTGAGGGAGGTGACCGTCTCCAATCCGGAGGGGTGCCACATCACTCCGTGCTCCCCAGAGAAGCTCTACCTGCAGACTGGACATGCTGAGGTGATCCCCCTGCCTGTGGACAGTCTCTCATCCCAGAGGAGGACAGACGAGTGTTCGCCGAGTCCCCCGTCCGCCCTGGAGAGGGGAGTGTTACTGTGGATGGGCTCAGACGGACTCTACGCTCGGAGGCTGTGTCAGAGCAGAGTGTACTGGCAGGGAGGACTGTCCCAGTACGGAGACAAGCCCAACAAACTGGAGAGAGAGGTCACCTGTAAGCTCCTCCACACGCAGGACTACCTTACAGGTGAGACAGCAGAAACGGATTCATTCATTCAAGATTTGTTTATGATAACTTGTCTGTGATCTATAAGTCTATGAAATGTCATAAAGTAGGTAAAAATCCCATCACAGTTTCCTAAAGCGCCAAGGTGACATCTTCAATTCAGCAGTCCACATCCAGAGACATTCAATTTGTAAAGATATTAAACACCAAATATTCACATTTAAGATGCTGGAAGCAGCAAACGTTTGGCATTTTGGATTATCATATGTGTTTGTTGATCCGTTTTCTTCTACATTAAAGCATGTTGCAACACTCCTCTCCACCCCGTGCTTTAATCCCAACGTTTTCGGCTAGCTTGCCTTCATAAGCATGGTGCACTGGAGAGGAGTTGTGCGAAATATTGTAAGTTTGATGGACTTTTGTTGAAACTTACACAAAAGTTGGAAATCAATTTGTTTTCTGTCAATAAAGTAGGGCTGGATAATGTTTGAACATTTTCAACACTAGTGCCGATATGATACTGAAACAAACTTTTGAGTTTTACTTGCTTTCAGAAATGATTACAAATGGTTTTTATAGTGCAGCAGACTGAATATCTTTTCACCCAGATGGTTGAGAGTCTTTGAGGGTTCTGGAAATACCTTCAGAAAAGCAGAAAGTGTTGTTAATCAACCAACTGTTGTTGTTGTTTTTTTTAAAGTTTATTATCAAAAAACTACAGCTCATTTGCTGTGAAACAAAACGCCTCATAAGTCAATATCACTTAGCAGCTGTGGTGGACAAACTTTCTAAAGTAATGTCTCATGATGAGGCGACAGTCACATGACTTCTTCACAGCCACATCATCCCCGCCCACATGCTAGGACAGCCCCAGCTGTGGAGAAGTCTAACAGCTAATTGTATTTGCATACATGGTGTGACCAGGACTTTCCATTCGAATCACCCCAAAGGTCATGCCACTTCAAGTGAATTTCTTCTGAATTCATTCGAATTTGACTGTTCAGATGTATTTTAGATATCAAAGCTAACAGTGATTTGATCTCCTCTCCTTCCTGACTATCAGAGATCCAGAGTTACGGGCTCCACGGTCGGCAGCCGCCTCGTTTCCAGGTCGTGCTGAGTTTTGGAGACGAGTGTCTGGACCCGCAGAGACAAAGGCGGACTCTCATGGTCCAGGTGACTGTCCATACTGTAATTCTAACCCTCATATTAAAGCACTGTTTGATTAGTCCTACCTCACATCTCCTCACTGTACTTCCTCGCACATGCAGATTACTTTTATTTTTGGCTTTGAAAAGTGAAAAATAGGATTTGAAAGTAAAAACCTAAGATTTGAAAGTCTGTAAGAGCTTCTTCGTTGTCATAATGTTTGCTTTGTTTCAAAACTTTAAATTCAGTTTCTGAACGAGTGCTGCAGAGTCTCAGCACTCGCCTGGTTCCAGACCTCTGAATCGCCGCCCACATCTGGGATTTAAAGTTAAAATGAAGGAGCAATTCAGTCTGATTATCAGGCTAATTTAATAAATCCCCTCTGAAAGAATCCAATCTGCTATTTAAAGCTTCAGATGATGGGATTTCTGACAGTGTTTCAACCTGGAAAGATCTGAAACCCAGAAAAAACAGAAACAACCCAAACAAACCAAAAAGTGGAGGTTCAGCTAATTGTGCTGCAGCCTTTCTTGGCTGTTAGCGCTGCTGTTCCAGCCAGATAATGAGACTGAATGGCCAGTTTGTTTTCACGGGTTGTTATTTTGCCCTAACCAATCAGCAGCGAGTGATGTTATTTGTCCCACTGTCGCCATCTTCAGGTCGACACAGAAGCTGCAGTAGCGGTTTGTCAGAAGAAGTTGCTTTTCATGTCAATCGAAGAAATACGCAGATTAGAGCTTAAACGACTAGTTGATTAATCAATTTAGTGGATCAACAGTGAAAACACCAAACATTCCCTGGTTCCGACCTCTCCACTGAGAGAATTCGCTGCTTTTCTTTGTCTTATTTGATAGTAAACTGAATATTTTTAGGTTTTGGAGTGTTTTTCCAACCAGGGAAACAGCCGTCAATGAGCCCAACAATGGACCCATTTCATTCTCTGACAAAATCAAAGAGATGTAGACAGTTATTCAGAGGCCTGAACTATTATTCAGGCTATTATCATTAGTTCCCTTAGTGCCGTTGCGTTTCGTTATAGCACAAGACAGGTTTACCGTCAATAGTTCCCCTTTTAAAAAGCTGAAAGAGCAGATTTTAACTCAAACAGGTGTGTTGAATCTCTGCTGGACCCGTTCAGAAACTTTGAATTTAAAATGAGAATAAAAAATATCATTCTTAACCTTGGAAACAGTATTTTGACGACAAAAAAAATCTACTTAAGGTCCACGTACTAGCTTTTCTCCGGAGCTTTCGACCGTCCTCTTCAATGGTTGGAGTTTGTTCATCTGCCCGCGGTAACAGATACCTGTTCTCATGTGACCAAAGTGCCCGCAGTGACGTGCTATCTCCATAACAACCGAGCAAGACCACGAGTTACAGTTGAAAGCTTTAAAAAACCTGAATTTAAAGTTCTTTCAAGTGTTATTTTTTACACTTTCAAATCCTGTTTTTCACTTTAAACCCCGGTTTAAACTTTCAAACCCTCCTTTTTAGGCTTTCAAATATTAAGTTTTGATGTTTTGATGCCGATCTGAGCTCATAGAAAGTACCTGCAATGGAAAATGGTGACAGTTTAAAGCCTTTCACTCACCTCTCTGACCTTTGCATGTTTCAGGTGGAGCCGCTGTTTGCCAGGCAGCTCCTGTACTACGCCCAGCAGATGGGCGGCCACTACTACCGCAGCTACGAGCACCCGGGAGTCACGGACCACTTAAACACCTCTGAGGACTTCCAGAGGGCCATCACATCACATCACCACAGCAGCAGCCTGCAGGAGTGATCTCAGTAGGTTCAAGTGACTGTGAAAACTTCAAGATGCAGCAATGACCTTTCACACAGGAGACCCTGAGACAAGAGGACAAACCTGGACAGTGTTATACATAAAATGATGGACATTTAGTGGCAGTTACTGTTTGCCCTGTAGGGTTCTGTGTGTGTTTGTCAGTGTGTGTGGCCGGAGCCAAAGTTATTTTACTTATTGTATTTGTAGGGCACCATGAATATTTTCCATACTCACTATGCAAAGAAAACTGACAGCTTAGGTGATTGTACTGTAGAAAACTGTGTGGTGAATTTTAGTGCCTTAAGGGGCTAGTTAGGCATTTGGGGAAATACGCTTTTTCACTTTCTTGCTGAGAGTTAGACGAGAAGGTCGACACCACTCTCAAGTCTGTACACTAAACATGAAGCTGGAGCCAGCTTAGCTTAGCACAAAGACTGGAAACGGGGGGAAACAGCTAGCCTCTGTCCAAAGGTAACAAAATCAGGCAGAATTTTTACCTTCAGAATGAGCCACGCTAGCTGTTACCTTAGCGGTTTTTATGCTAAGCTAAGCTGATCGTCTCCTGGCAGTAGCTTCATATTTGCTGTACAGATGTGAGAGTGGTGTGGAGCTTCTTCTAAATAATTTTGAATCTTTTGTTGCTAGGAGACACTATCACCACAATTTAAGAAATTATGAATGAAGTCTGGTGCCTGGCTGTGTTTGTGTGAGGAAACTCTCAGGGAGCTGATCTTAAATAAGCTTTTTCAACTCAATTTTGTATCAAATATTTCACTTACATGATATATTTTTTAAAATTTAAGTGTCATACATCAAATCTGAGAAAGAGTTGAAGTGAATGTTTGGAGTTTTGTTTTTGTTGCCTTGAATGAGCACATTTCTGTTCTAAAAAACAATAAATGGCTTGTGTGTAAAGAGTGACGACCTTTGTTCGTAAGTGTGTGAGCGCTTCATGTCAGCACTATGTGTGAGTGTCTGAACAGGAAGTGTGGTTCAGATGCAGGATGAGGCTGGTTAATCAAACACTTCATTATCACAAACAATGTGATGACATCACGAGGGGAGGAGAAAGAGGAAGAGGTCGGCCACGCTTTCCGCGCCGCGCTGGAGAGAAAGCCTTCCTGGCTTCTACTCGCAGATTAGAGTCTGTTTCCACTTCCATGGAAAAGAATCACAAAAAAACCCCCACAAATACATTTGTCACTGCCGCGAAATAATTTACAAGAAGAGCAAGGAAGATGTCCTCACTCGATAAGGGTGCTTGTGAAAAACAAGCCACTGCCTGAAGTTACCAGACTTTGTAAACAGAACATTAGAGCTGCAACTAATGATTATTTTCATTACGTGTTCATTATGGTTTTGATTAACAGATTCATTGTTAAATCCATAAAATGTAAGAAAATAGTAAAAATGATGACTATGACAACTTCTCAGGGCCTGAGGTGACATCAAAATCTCAAAGACAGCAAATTTATTACGACATAAACCAGAGAAAAGCAGCAAATTCTGACATTTTGAAGGCTGGAACTAGTGAATGTTTGTTGCATGCTGTTGCATTTTTTTGTTTACTAAATGACTTGAAACGATTGTTTGCTATCAATTAATCTTACGTCAATCGAGTCATCGATGAATTATCTAAGCATGTCAGCACTACACTGCATGTTTCTTAATACACACTTAAAATAGAGCTAATATCCTGTAAATTAAAGGATAGTCTGGTGATGTTCTATATTTTTCTTATTGTCAACAAATCCCATCAAAAGACCAAAACCAACAATGAACTGATCAATAAGTATCGTCTGTGAATCCGAAGCCTTTATATATATTCCTGTGCCACAGTCGACACTACACCTGCTGCCAGAAAAATTCACTAGAGCACCAAATGAATCCGCTGCTGAAAACAGTCCCCAACAAATGCACCATTTCCTCCTGTTTGAGTGATGTTTCATAAGAACTACAGCGACCAGCTGGTTTAGGAAATGACTGAGCCTTTAAAATAATGAAAATGTCCACACTGCAAGAACTGGGAACAATCATAGATCTTAGAACGCCGTTTTGAGGGACTTTCTTAGCTCCTATTTTAGAGTAGGTACTTTCCCAGCACAAGAGGAACCTTGAATGACATAAGTGTGCGTTTATTGGTCTGAGACATAGACTGTATATAAAGATGGACAACATGACAGCTCCCCAAAAGTGAAGCCAAAACATCTTGATCGCCCCCTGGTGGCTGGCTGCAGTACAGGTCATGGTGTGCCCGCGATTGGTTTGGGTGGGACCTCGATACCGCGGCTCCACCACGGACCACTACTGCGCAGACTCTGGCTCCAAATGACGTCACCAGCGCAAGATGGCAGCTCCCGTATCCGGGATATTTTGGCTTCATTTTTGTACAGCGGGAGGAAGTGGAGACGCGTCGGCCATCTTTATATACAGTCTGTGGGTCAGACACATGAGCCAATGCAACCGCCATCTTCATAACAGACAGTAGCCTTACAAAACGGACCAAAACACGAACAAATGGGCCGACAGTGAGGTCCACGCTTTATCGAGCGTATATACAACGGAGGGTGTGTGTGACGTTGTGAGTGACGTTGCTATGCCAACTGCCGGCCGGCTTACGTCACTTCAGCGTTGGCGGTGCGAACGCACACAGAAAAACAGCCCTTGAAGGTATGCAGTTCTCGGGGGAGCTCCCCAGAACCGTTTGGTCCGAAAACATCTATTGTTGGTTTTAGTCTTTTCATAGAATTTGTTGTCAGTAAAATAATCTAGAATGTCGCCAAACTTACCCTTTAAATACAAAGAATTTGAGACTTTGACATTTCTGCTAATACCAATAATTGGAAATCTTGGCTGATATGGATACAGATATCTTATCTAACTGTCCTGATCTTTTGTGGAACGTTACATCTTTTCAAAGGAGACGACCCAAATGACTTTTAACTGAAATGTAGAAAACATCATCAAACGTCTTGCTGTTTTCCTACAGCAGGCGGATCCTTGAACGCCACCTGCTACCTCAGGTGAAAACATGTTTTTGTAAATTTCAAAAAGTGAAGGAAAAAATCTGCTTTCTTTGGTCGTCCCTCAAACTTTAAGAAATGCACAGAAAGTCAGATATGAACTCTTTATCCATGTGGAATTCATCAATAATTGTTTCATTTTAACAGGTAAAATTATCAAAATTATTTCACTAGCGCATCGAAAATTATGCCTGAAATATTGCACCAATATATTTGTCATTATTTCTGATGTCACAATACTATTAACATACTTTAACAATAATTGCTTGATAGCAAAAAAGGGCAACACTTTAATTCAACACCCCCCCCACCACCACCACCACCACTTTTTAAGCATTAATAAGCACTATAACAATAATAAATGATTTATAGCAAACTATACTGTAGTTGAAAGAAGATTTAAATGTTTAATAATGTATTTGTTAACAACTATAACTCTTCGTATGGGTGACCATAAGTTGAGGTTGGTGTATAAACATAATGAATGACAATACAGTAAAACACAGCTGCAATTATATAAAATAGCCTTCAGTCTTCAGAGAAGTCAGAATTCTTGACAAATACTGTACATTAATGAACACTTAAAATGTCCTTATATCAGCTTACAACTACGTTGTAGTGTGTTATAAACCATTCATTAAATGCTTATATAATGCTTATAAATGCTAAATATGGGGGGTTAAAGTGTTACCCATAAAAGACATTGAAATATAGGTCAACCCAGTCACAAAAACAGCTCACTCTGATCGACAGCGAAGGTGAGCTCAATCAGATTTTCTCTGATGTGTCAAACTTCTCCACTCTGTTGATTACCCACTCACGGTGAAAAAACTAAAAGTCACATCAAAGTCTAAATGTGTTTTGCAGGTTTTGTCATCTTCTCTCCTGAATGGAACAGAGTGCTGGCGAATAAAAATAACCAAAAACAAAAAAAAAAAAGACAGCAAAAACTCCCCCTTCTCACCTCTGTTACTGTAAACAGAGAGCTGGCGGAGAACGGATAAGGCTTTTAGGCTTTGAACTTATTTTGTGAATGAATCCGTGGGAGGACAGAGAGCTAAGTTTAGAACGCAGAGAACCAAAACAACTCCTGCCTGCCCTGCATGGCTTTCCCCTAAATGTAGATGGGAAACCAGTGCAGAGCAGAAGGTCTGAGGTGCATGAAACCCAGACAATAACAGAAAGTGGTAGCCGAAAGATGACTGAAACGTGCAGGTGTACCTTGTACATTCAGAAGTTGAGAATGAATGGGTCAACTCCTGCTACAGCACAACAGCGCGTCCTCACCGTCCTCAGATAACCTCGTGTGGTTTGTGGGCGTGTTGCCGTCTCTTCTCGGTGACTAGACCAGCCACGAACACAAACTTTCTGTCACCAATTACAGCCTCTTCTGTTCGCTGCCCTGAGTAACGGCCTGCACCGTCCCCACCCTGCACACGCCCTGTGCTCGCTTCTCCTCCCTGAGAGCTGGCTAGACGCTGAAACGCCAGACAGCGTGAGTGAAGTGGTGAGCTGGAGCTCCAGAGATGAATGGCTGAACCCGCTGGTTTGAACCAAGGCGCACACGGACCCAACTGTCTGCAAATATGCACCCATGCAAAACGGTTCACTCGAGTGCAACACATGGATCTGTAGACAAGTTTAGATGGCAACACTCGTGTGTGGTTGTTTTGCAGATTTTTCACAGGGTTGAACATCATTAACACCAGTACAACTTTATCTCCAATATGACACAACAGCTCTGCAATGAAATGAAAGCTGCATTTGTGAAGCTTTTAATATTCCTTCTTTGAGACTGTATCTGAGAGGAACCTCTCTGTATGTACAAGGAGGTATTAATATATTATGTGAGGTTTGTATTGGTGTAACATGCAGGTTATACTTTCTTTTGCACTTTGACCCCAGAGAGAAACATTTTGCTGAACTGTACGCTCGAATACCCAGATATTTGGACTACATGGACAAGTATTTTTAAGAAAATGTCACAATACCAAGTAATCTAATACGACACCACAAATTAAATTTGCATTGTTTAAATTACTGTGGAGTTGAATTAGCATTTCTTGATATACATACTAATTTCAGGATGAATTTGATTGATTTTAGGCTGGTTAATGTACCCTGATACAAGATTTACTGTAACAATAATAATTTTGCAATACCATACCATTTGTAGATCAACGTCTTCAATAACATAGTTCCAAAAAAGAACACATTAATGCAATAATACAGAATTTGTGATGATAACCAAAGGACAACAGACTGTATTGGAATAAGGAGAAACTTAAGTAAGAGATCACACTGTTATTTAGCTCCACCAAAAAGATTAGGTTCTCTTTTTCATGTGTTTGTCAGTTGGTTAGCAGGATATTGACGACTCACCACCCAGCGGATACCTGGAAGAAATTTAGGCCAGGGGCCAAACAACAAGCACTTTACATTCTGACTCATAACTCTTGAATAGTGATGTGTAAAAGCAAAATCAGCCATTTCGAAGGACTCCAAAAATAAAAGCAGCTGTCAGCCAATCAGCATGACTGTCTATCTCTACTGTAGATACACTTTGATTCAGATCTAGAGCCACATGCTGAGGCATGCGTGGCCTTTGCAGAGGCCTAAGTATAAAAGGTAATAGTTGGGCATCTCCTGCATTATACCTTGAAAATGAAGAAATAAATATAATAAATGAAGTACTACTGTACATGAAGAAGCCATCTGAAGGAACCTAAACTTCTGTACTTTCCGTACAGCGCAGCAAGTCTCTCAGATAGTCACCAATCATTGCTGAAACTTTTAAGCCAGATTCAACACTTTCAGTTCCATGACAACTAAGAAAATGAAGAGACACGGTCAGAAACACCTGAACAAGCAAGTAAGTGGACCTTGAGTTGAAGTTGTTGTTGAACATAGGTGTCATTTACACTGGGGACGTCCCCAACACTTTTGGAAATGGCAGATTTTGTCCCCACCACTTAACCTTAAAAGCATAATTTGTTACAAAATGTTCTGAAAAATAGCTTTCACCAAGAACGCTTTGAGAAAGGTTTATTTGCACAATAAGAAAACATACAAAGTTCATGCATTGTCCAACGACGACTTTGGATGACTGTTACTTGTGCGGTCGACGTTGCGTTTTATGCTGAGTATTTTCGTATTGTCGACTCTGTAGTAGCCTATGCTGCAATTTCTTTTGCCAAACCCGCCGTAATTGTCGACTCTGACCTCATACCAATCCCCCATTACATTGCCTAAAATTGCATATGCATATCAAAAAATGTTTTTTCATCTGCGTCCTTATGTCCCCACCACTTTTCAACACAAACTGACGCCCTTGGCATGAACTCATATCACCTTAACAGTGAATTTTCTTACTTTACTGGGCAGCAGAGATGGCACAGTACAAAGCATCAACAGCAACTTTAAATCTCCAAGTGATCAGGACACATATTTCAGTCTGAGCAGAGCCTACGCCCCGCTGCTGACCCTCAAGTCTCTTGAAACAAGCCAGTAAGCCATTTGTGCACTGTGTGATAGCTACATGAGTGGCCGTATGTGATTAGCATAACCAAGATGACTGGGACTGTCCTGCACAGTAACAATGAAATCAACTCATTTAGTGTCTTTGAGATTAGATGAATAGACATTTGTGTCCAAACTAGTGAAGCAGAAATTGAAAGTGACACTGAAAAAAAGCCATAACTGAAAAGACAAGAGATAAAGTTCCTTTGCTGATTACACATAGATAAGAAACAAAGAGTGCAGTTTAGTGGTAGATTGAGTTTATCTCTTTAAAGGCTGGATGCAGGAGGGCTGGAAGCAGGTGAGCTGGAGCTGCATGCTGCTTTTAAACTTGTTCAACAGCTCTTCCAATAACCTGGCGGAAGAGACAAAAACAAACATGTGAAATGAATCTTTAAAGCATGAAGCAAACACACAATCACTTTTATTAGTAACATGGACCAGTATGAGACTCACTTCTTATCAGCTCCACTGTGTAGCTGGGGAAGGCCGTCCAAAGCCAGTTTGAAGCTGGCGCTGGAAACGAGACGCTCAGTTAAAACGCGTTTATTAACACTGGAAACCAGAAAATACACTTCAGAATAAATCTGTGTGTGTATCCAGGCATGCACACACGAACACATACATGTATGCACACACACGCACACCACAGTGCGTGCACACAGCAGAACCAGATTACTTTCACTTCCTTTCCATAACCCACCAAGTAACATAAATAGGGATTGTAGTGAGGGATGTGTGACTGCTAAGATTTATGTTTGTGACATTCGTTACCATAAATCACTGGGCACATATGTGAGTTCCTGTCTGTGCCACTGTGTGTGTGTGTGTGTGTGTGCTGCACTTACTTGCTTTCAGCGTTTAGGAAAGCGGCTATGGCGTCTCTCAGAGAACAGAGTTCAAGTCGAGCCTGAGGACGATGCAGGGCGAGGTTCATAAAAAAAAAAGAAAAAAAAAATAGGGCAACAGCGCAGATGAAATCAAATGAACTTGTCAGCAGTTGGTAGCCTGAACTGGAATTTGGCATTATCAGAAACGACAGGTAAATCCCCGACAAATGTAGGGGTCGACTTATGAGTCAGGGTCTTACTAAGACTGATAAACTGCTCTATAAATGTGTGTGTGCGTTTCACCGTGTGTACCTGCAGGGCTCCATTCTTGCTGAAGGAGGACACGCACTGCATAAGACGACACATCTCGTCTGCAACTGACTCGACAATTTTAGACAAAACCCGAGGTACCAGGTCCTTAGACACTGTGAAGACCTGAGACAGAGAAAGTTGGTGATGAAAGGAGAAGACGGAGGGTGAGGAGACAAAAAAACACTGGGTAAACGCAGGGTTTGATAAAAAGACCAATCAAAAGAACAAGAGAAGTGTTCATGGTGTGTAAGGAGTGTGCAGGTCGTTTGTACCTCAGCATGAACTGTGATGATGTTGACCAGAGCTTCCTTCAGGTAGTTCCTTACACCTGAGGGAGAAGAAGGCACAACATGAACGAAAATAATCCAGGTAGACAGGATGACGAGATGCTAAGAGAGCTACATGGAAACAAATTCAAAATTTCTATCACCATGCAGACACACCTCAGGCTTAAACATCAGTCATTAAAGGGGGAGTGTGTGGAGCTACAGGCAGGTCTGACAGGCCTAAAGTGCAACACACACACACAAACACACACACACACACACACACACACACACACACACACACACACACACACACACACACACGTGTCAATTGATGCCTAGTCAAGGTACAGTAGCCGGGATGTGCCAATCAGGGGAGTGAACGTAATGTGCAATAGAGCGCTGCAGGAATGATGTATTTTTGTAGGCCAAGTTAGCATCGCCCTGGTTCCCTCCACAAAAAGCCAATGGGATTTTTCCATTGGAGTTTGGATTATTGCAGAAAATAAACTCTGTGGAAAACAAAAGTTTATGATACTTACACGTTTTGTTCAGCAGGATAATCTTCACAAATGAACACCACTTTGATGATTTTTTAAGCTTAAAGTCAATCTCCAGAAGTAAAAAGCTAACGTTAGACTATAAACCACCTACACCACGGTCACATGACTTCAGCGTCTCCACCACTGAGCTTCCAGCACTGACCTCTTCTACAAAAGCCTTTGGGAAAGTTTGAGTTAGAACAGTTTGCAGTATAAACCCAACGAGGCTGTAAAGGCGGACGAGTGAGTCGATGAGTTTAATGTCCCCGACAACCTCTGTAGTCTCATTTAGACTCTTGTTAGCAACCGACTTTTTTAAGACACGGAAAAGCTTCAAAATTCACGAGTGGAGTATTTACTGACAGATTTTATGTCGCAGAACAAAACGTGAAAGTCTCTTCAGCTTGTGTTAACCACAGACCTTATTTCAGGCATCGAACCAAAAACCAATTCAAGAAACCCACTGACTTCCAGACGAGGGAACAGGAAGAGCTAACATGCTAACTCATTCCTGCAGCACTCTATAGGACAGCGGTGTACCCTGAGCTGCTGGTGTGTGACTGGGCCTGTAGGAAAAACATCGGGCGAAGGTGCTTCAACGAGCATCGCCAAGGGTTTACGGCAATAACTTCTGTTCTTACATGTCCTTTTGCGTGTTTGGATGAATGGATTTTGTGGACATTTTTAGATCTCTAAAAGAAAGGTATGAAAGGAAGTATCATGTTTGGAGTCGTACTGGCAGTAGTACTGACAGAAAGATTTCACAGGATACCTGGATAAAATAGAAGCTCATGACCAAAAACAGCCATGTTTGATTATTCGTGATTCAGAAGATTTTCAGAGTTGCAGTGATCCAGGGAAAAGAAACTCGGCACACTGAAGGTAAATAATGCAAAGGTTTTATACTACACAGCTCTGCCCACACCAGTATCCTGTCATCAGGTTTTATTTAAGCCAACTGTATATACAACGATAAACGGTGAATGTAAGTGGCTGTTCGGTGAAATCTTCATAATTTGAATGATTAAAAATGTATCTGGACCAACGTCATTTGAGCTATAAATGTGACTAAGCGAGAAGACTTATTCATCATCATCATTGCTTCATGGTGTGTTTGACTCTAAAAAACAGTAATAACAAGCTGCCCCCCCCAAAGATCAAAATAATGGTAATAGATGGAGCAGGAAGTGTGGCTATGCAAGAATTTTTCATAAAAAAAAAAACCAAACGATTATTTTGACTTTCCACTGTTGTGTGAGGAGAAAGAGACAAGAGAGAGAGTATAGTTAATGTGTCACCTAGAAGTTTAAAATCTAACATTTAATAAACTCTAACAATGAAACAACCAGAGGCAACAACACACTGCCAAGTACTGAAACTGGATTTTTAATGCCTTGCAGCACCCACACACCAACATGAGTCCCACACAAAAAAGTGCAACAAGTGAAAGCATCATATCCTAGACCTGTGGTTTGGTGTCCAAAATGTTCCTCTTTCACATGCAGCACCAAACACACAAACTCACACCAGCAGGAACAAACCTGAGCAAGGCCCAGCTTTCGATCAATGCTGCCTTTTAAAAGCCGTGTAATAAGCTAATTCACACACACTCCAACACCTTGCTTCACATCCTGTGCAAAGGTAAACCACATATACACATTTAAGTTTCACCTGGTGTTTGGAGTGCATCTGTGAGACTTCAACTCATGAACACACACATCGCTGCACACCCACGGCCAAACACAAAGGCCATGACTCTTTTAGGGGGACCAACACAATGATCTCAGTGGTGTTTACAGTAAGCCATCAAAGAGCAGTACTTTACACATGACACATGAGAACCACAACAACACAGATCACACCTGATATGTCAAGACTCCATCCTACAAGACTGTTAGGGGCTAATTTATGATATTACCGGGGTCAGCTAGTGGTTGCAGCGGGTGATTTCCCCCGTACATCCCAGTTTTTATCATCGTGACACAGAAGGAGAGCGTACGGACTGAGAACCTTTCACTGAGCGTGCTTCTGGTGAGGCCGTGCTGTTCGGTACCTGTAGGGGTTTGGCAGTCTCTCCAGTCAAAGTATCCAGCGTAGATGCCGGGCTCCAGAGAGCCTGCGATCGGGTCTGCACGTCTCTCGATGTAGGCCTCAAAGAGTTTTCTATCCAGCTCTCGAACAGCGTCCACACTCACCTGGCAGGTCAAGGACACACAATGTTACCACAACAAAATGGAGACAAAAAGTACATCTTCTTTATTGACACTTCTAAGTCTAAGCAGGGTTTGATACGCTGACTGTACAGAGGAGCGCCGCTGAGGCATTTTGGTAAACCACCAAGATGGCTGCCACTGATGTGGAAAAGTTCTGAACCTGCTATCGCGTCAGTGTTAAACGAACTGGACGGTATATTTTCTCTAAAAGAAGAAAAAACAACTGCACTTAACGCTGTTGTTGATAAGAAAGATGTGTTTTCCGTACTTCCGACAGCTCTGATTGGTTGTGGGTCTATCCAATTGCATCCAAGGCATTTTCGCCAGCTGATAACACCCCTTGGAAATCTCAAATGAACTGAGATGTCAGGCTAGATATTTTGCACGGCAACTGTTGACTGGTGGCAAAATGGTAAAGACTGCACTGACACAGCGCTTTTCTGCCTTAGCACACAAAGAACTCAATCACCTGTTCACACACACAGACATGCCCCAATGGCGGCCGAGCTGCCATGCAAGGCCCTGGCCTAGCCATCAGGAGCAACGGGGTTTTCAGTGTCTAGCTCACGGACGAGGAGCCGGCGCTCAAACCACCAACCCCACCATTAATGGAGGATTAATTGACCTCCTGAGCCACAGCCAAATGTCAGAAAATGATGTAAAATACCCATCACAAGTTCCAAGAGTTCCAGAGTTCTTCAAATTGCTTGTTTTGTCTGACCAACAGTCCAAATCCCAAAGAGATTCATTTACAATGATAGAAAACTGAACAAAGCATCAAACTGTCACATTTCAGAAGCTGGAAACAGAAAATGTTTTGACATTTTTCTTTGATAAACAACTTAAATGGTTAATTTATTTTGTTGATTGACTTATCAATTAAGCATTCCAACACTAACAATATGACCAGCAAAATCACATAATGATGTTCAATAAATGTAATGAACCATGTCCCACTCTCATGCCTTACATTAGCAAGTCCTCAAACGTGTGAAACAAAAACTTCAATGACTTCAATTATTTTCTTGGAATTATTTATGTGGGCAACAGAAGTCATGATAATATCATCACTCTATGTTTCCCATGAAAGTCAAGTGATAAATAAATGATAATATTGAGTTATCACTCAGTATGCGATGGGAGATGCTTTAACTTTTAACTGCACATCCTGTTTGTAACATTTAACTGCTTTAGTGCTGCTTCAGATGACAGGTGTAGAGAATCTGACTTTACACGTCAAAATTGCAATATTTTACAGCTTTTTGCTGGTACAGCTGTGCCGTACAGTGGGGCCGCTGCATGGAAGATGCATTATGGGGGATTTCTTATTTTTCAAAGCTCTGTTAACAGCTGTGTTAATATTTGAAGATGAAAATCTAGACACACTGTCACCCATCTCTTGCTGACTAAATATTAAAAAGACAAGATAAGTTAAAGTCTAAATCGATCTTTCAAAGAAAATATTCACCTGTTTTTACAGGAAAACCAACCGAACAATTCTTTGCTTTGTGATTCAGCCATTAGTCATCGTGTGCAGTTGTGCGTGTCTGTGAGATGAAGAGAACGGAGTGAAAATGTGGAACTGAGCTTCCAAGACAATGACCTTTACTTCTTTTTTTAAAGAAAAGAGTCATAACTCTGCTTAGAAGAAAGCGAGGGACCTTCAGCATCTCTCATCAGCTTGGTTTTTAGTGACAACACAACACACTTCTCATCAACAGTAAGACAGCGCTGAGCACCTTTCAGTTATTTTAAACACAGCTGCTGTTAATGCAGAGCTACACTGACCCGTGTGATCTTCTCGGTCCCCGTGAAGCCGTGTTTCTCAAAGTGATCGGCCAGGTTCAGGAAGGTGCGTCTCTCCAGGTATTGGCAGTTACTGAGGATGATCAGTAGACGCTGCTCCTATACACACAAAAACACATGGTTTATACTTTTATACTTGTGAGGACTCTTAGAGACATAATGCATTCTCTAGCCCCTGACCTTAACCACTTACCCTAACTTTAACCTTAACCCTTAAACAAAATCTTTGTCCTCCATTTTCAAATATGTACTAACTTTCCAACATGTCTTTACTTTCCTAAAATATCCTTAATTTCTAAACATGCTTGCTTAACTAAATCACCCCACTTTCCTAAAATGTCCTCACTTTTCAGAATTGTCTACACTTTACTTAAATGGCCTAACTTCACTAAATTGTCCTCACTTAGCTAAAATGTTCTCGCTTTCCAAAATGACCCCAATTTCCAAACTTGTCCTCACTTTTCTAAAATGTCTTCACTTTCCAAATTTGTCCTCTTTTCCACATGTCCCTGCTTTCCACAGTTTCCCTCCATTGTTGTCATCACTTTCCAAAAATGTCCTCAATCAACTAAACTGTTGTCTCTTGGAAAAACCTCCTTGCTCCTTATGATGTTCTCATGTCCGAAATCACCCTGACTTTTCAAAAAAGTCCTCACTTAGCTAAAGTGTTCTCAGCTTCCTAAAATGTTCTCACATTTCAGTAATATCTTCACGTCTTGTCCTCACTCTTCTAATATATACTAACTCTCCAAACTTGTCCTCTTCTCTACATGTCCTCCCGTTTCTTCCCTGTCTTTCCAAGAAATGTCCTCTTTCTAAAAATGTCCTCACTTCCTAAAATGAATCACTTGAAAAAACTGACTAAAACCTCACTACCTAAAATCTTCTCACTTTGCTAAAACACCTTCAGTTCTCAAAATGTCCTCACTTGCCAAACACAGTCCCTCTTTTCCTATGTCCTTTGTGAAAATGCCCCAATTTCCAAAATGTCCTAATTTTCCAAAATAATTCCTAATCTTCTAAAATGTTCTGCCTCTCCAAAAGTGTCCCCACTTTTGAAACTTGTCCTCATTTGCCTAATATGTCCTCACTTTCCAAAATGTCCTCACTTTCAAGGCCTATAACTCCCAAACAAATAAGTACAAGAGACACAAACCCACAACAATGCATACAGATTAACAAACATGAGCACACAAACACTGACAGGAGCGATGACAGAATGGTTAGCCTACATTTTGACAACCACAGATGATGTTGTCACTGGGAGCAATTTGTTTTTCACACTCGCTCTAACCAAGACTGCAGGCCTACAGACAAGACAAGAGACTTCAGTGGGCTGATGTGAGCTGATATCTATCTAGTAATGACAGCCAGGTACCGTCCTCATTTGTATGTGGTGGTTTCGAGCTTGCCAACTTGAGTGACACCAGTCTTAACTCTGGTCAGCTGCACTCAGTCGTGTCTGGCTGCCTAACCCCTGCTACACATATTTGGTCAGGGGAAACCCCATCTGCACCTTGCTCTATTTCCCTTTACCAGAAGCACTCTACGCCCTGCTCTTCCTCCTCCTCCTCCTCGTCCCCCCCCCCCCCTGCACTTTACCCCCTTCACTAACATCTCAAACAAGTTACAGGAAATGAGGACGTATCTGCTTCTTGTCCACAACCAGGAAACAGCCTGATAACATTTAGTGGTTTGAATGAGTGAGACACGTGTTTGTCTGATTGTGTAAAGGAGGGAGCCCACGTTTTGGTGACGCCAGATGTGGGATTTCAGGTGCATTACCCCAAACAGTTTAAAGGAAATAATAATAAAAAAAACGCATCTTTACACACTTACAGATGTTGGACTGAAGCCCTCTTGAACACCACGAAACCGATCTGGAGAGGACAGGTCCACTGAAATGTTGCTGCACACACAGGAAAGACTTTAACAAGTTTTCAGAGTGGAGCACACTTTAATCGAAGATATAAAAAAGCCATCCAAGTACTTACTGAGATGCATCAGTGTCTCCATCTGTTTTAGTGCTCAGCTGCTCCAAGCACTTTATGAAAACCTGAGTTGAACACATGGACACACTTGTCAGGCATGGCATGAAAAACACACCACTGAGGCGCCATACTCATATCTTACTTTACATGATAAACTCACTCAGTTCACGACAGATTCAAATCCTAGACAGCTTACACAAGGTGATAAAGTGCTTCAGTGGACAGTGCTATGTACTATAAGATGCAATCATTCCTCTGGCGCCTATACACTGCGAAAACAGCAGTTTTGCATGTTTACTGTATGTCACACTGTGTGAGATGGCGCAAATGAAATCTTGGTGGCAATCTGTGTCAGACTGAATGATATCAGTTTAGCACTACAGTGTAAAAACGTTCGTACAGCTTTTTAAGAGTAAAATTCAAGCACTTTCAAGGTACCTAAACTAAAAATGTCCAGACTCTCGAAGCCTTTATCATCACATCTAAATTGTTACTATAAATGCCAGGAGAGAACAGACAAAAATGACGACGGGATCATTTCATTTCAAATATTAAATGATTTTTGGTTTACATGAGTGATTGTGTCGATGAAACACCACATCTTGTTGAAAATAAAGCATTTTTCAAGGAATATATTTGAATTCAAGCATATTCCTAACCTTGAAAACACAACGGTTAAAATTAAGCATTTTCCAAACTTTCAGGACTTTGTACGAACCCTGTAAAAGCAGAAACACGTCATCAACTTGAGCTGCTGTCATTTATTTTTAAAAGTAGCAAAACGATCAACAAGGTTTGGTGCTGGCATCAAAAAATCTTGTAAGAGGAGAAGAGTGTGGCCAGGGAAAAGACAACAATATGGCATACCGCATGTTTTTAGCAGTAACATTACTCTACCTTGCCAGTGTATTCTGTGTCATTTCATGGTGTATTTTAAGTGGTTGGTTTATAGATGTGGATTATAGCACGGGTCCTATATATCTGACACTGTAAGCATTTCTGATGCAGGCCCTGTCTTTGGTTGTCAAAGCTCTAAAATCTGACAATATGGAATAAAGTTCATGCTGCATATCCATATCCTTTATTCTTGGACAGCCAAAGATCACAGTGTCAAGGTCCTTTAAACAGAGGATTAAGAGCTAAAATCGTGGGTCAGCTGCATGTTAAATGGGTTTGGGATGTCCAGTTTTTCAGAATTTCAGGATTACATATAAACCCAGTTGAGTTATATACTGCTTTTTTGTTTTGTTCCTTAATGTCACCACATCTGTCATTTTGGCTGCAGGCTGACAGATCTTACCTTCATGATGCTCACACTGAGCTCTGTGGCCTGGTCCTGGACCTGGTCCAACTGCAGCACCTGAAGAAAAGACAGTGAAACAACATCACAAAACTATCCGAATAAAGGTACTGAAAATCAGAGGTTGTGGTATTCTTTGTTTTGTGTGTTTTTATTGCCATGTTATGTTGTGTTTATTCCTAAAAGTTTATTAAGCACAATCTCATACAACTGATTGTGCAACCAATAAGTTAACTGAGGAGGCTACAGTGGTGATTATGATCATTGCATTGATGATTGCAGGTGATTATCTCACATTGATTTCTCCTGGTTTGATCTCCAGGGGTTCTTTGAGAGACTGCAGCATCTGAACCATGCACTGTTCGAACTGTGAAGGCTGCAAAAAAAATAAATAAATAAAACATGAGGAAGAGAACACAGATTACAAAAACTGGCTCCTGAAATTATCCTGCAATTTTTAACTGCATCATATGGGGTCGGCAACCACACGCTTCCTGCGGGAGATCGTACCCGCTCAACCTGAGTTATATAGTGCAAGAACAGGCGTTTGGGGCGCGGCGTGGGAAAGAAAGAGGAGCCATTCTCCCAATTAGAAGTCAATGTACCATCAAAATGATTTTGAAGCTGATTGTTTAAAGTAAAATAGTTGCATAACGTTACTTTAATGGTCAGAGGGGATGCTCTACTATACAGAAGATACAAATGTTAGCAAAAGATAATTTCTTTCTTGTGTTTGAACAGAAAAAGGTCTTGCAACGCTGCTGAGTAAAAAGTGAAAAATGATCACTTAAAGTGCAACACTGATGTCAGAGACACACTCAAAGATAGGCACAATTTGCAGGAGTATGTATATCCATCATTTCTCACAATGATATGATGTACTGCTTGATGCAATAACACATCCTTACCAGGCTGGTGATTCCCTCATTATCTACGACCCAGTCCTCCTTCTCAGCGAGCCTCTTGACATCTGAGCGTGTAAAAAGCATAAATATTAATCGAAAGGGCAATTGCATGAAACCTCTTGACAGTTTACTGAAGTCACAGAGAAAAAAAAAAACCTCTCTATATATGAAGTGTGATCACTTTCATACAGGGTCATTACAAATGAAAATATAAACAGAATTAAGGGTTTCTCAGGGAAAACCACAGCATGAAATAAAATCAAACTCCTTCTGTCGAGACCACAATTTGATGTGAGTGTGGCGGAAAGTTAAGTGAAAACCAGTCACTCTTCTCAAAATGACCATGCCTAACCACAAGCGAAACCAAGCATGTCTGGTTTTAGTCTCATAACACTTTCTCCATTACTACCCTGGAAGTTGTACGAGGTACAAGGTGACAGTTGAGGACAGTGACCGCCAAATACTCAATGGAGGAATGCAGCAAAAACAGATATGTGTCTGTGTTGGGTTTGTACAAAAGAATGGTGTTATTATACATCTTCAGTTTCAATTTTTTAAAAGTTCTGTTGCTGTGTCCCAAATCCATACGACATATTACTTGTATAATATAGTATGTACTATATACCAGAGGTGGGACCAAGTCATTGATTTGCAAGTCACAAATAAGTCTTTGCACTCAAGTCCCGAATCAAGACTGACGAGTCCCCAGTCCTAAACTTTGAGTTTCGAGTCCTAAACAAGTCATTATTTGTTCTTCACCAAATGTAATGCCATTTTAACAACAGAGTAATAATATGTAAAGTATTTTCAAGTGAAAATGCTCAAGTCCAAGTGAAGTTGCAAGTCTTCTTTGATTTTGTCTAGTCGAATCTAAAGTCATCAAATTTGTGACTCAAGTCTGACTCCAGTCCAAGTCATGTGACTCGAGTCCACACCTCTGCTATATACTAATTGTTATAAAGTACTGTTTTGGAGATAGTACACAAGAAACCAATGTACTTTACCATCTCTGCAAACAGGAAACGATACAATACATACACCAACGGTTGACAATCAAACTGCAACTTCAGAATGACAATTACACTCCTAAGAGAAAGCTACGTGTGTTTCTAAAGATTTAATATTCATACTTTAGTTTTCCAAGATCTTCCTAGAGCATGCTCAAAAATCAAGTGATTTTTTTTTAGTATCGTATGCATACTGACTGTTTTAGTATACTTTTAGTACACTTATACTTAGTTTTCCAGTGCAAACACATGCAATCAAAATCGGCTTAGAATTAGTATGTAGTTTAGAATTTGGACACAGCCCTTGTTTTCTTTTTAATAATTAAAATATACACATACATAATAAAAAATATTAAAAAATCTAATACACCAAAATCCAAGTGAAAACAGAATTATAAAAACACCACTCGCAGCACAAATGATCTAGTTTTCATGTAGAGTTTAAGTATCTTTTACCAACTAAGATGACTTTGGTGCACAATCAGCAGCTTATTTGCATTTTGTTAATAACATAATGTGCCTGAGGAGATAAAGTTTTTAGAAACTGATCTTTTGAAAATCTTGTTAATTTTCAATGAAGATCCCTTACAACCTAATAAGATAAGCCTTACTTCTACCCTCTTCCTTCCATTACTGTTCCTGCTCACCGAGTCCTCCCTCACCTTCTGTAGTGTGCAGCAGAGTCACCATGAGGCAGTGGACTCTCAACTCCAGCAGCAGATCCTGGATCACCTGCAGCAAATCATTTGGGATCTCCAGAGCAGACAGAGCCTCATGGCAACCCCTGGACGAGAGACAAGACAGGCAACAGAGAAACAGAAAGAGAGAGAGAGAGAGAGAGGGAGGTCATTAAATGGTATGGCAGGCATGAAGTTCAAAATTCCTGCACATAACCGTGTCAGAACGCATATTCAAACAATCATTGTGAGAACCTGACGGTGTGTATGATTTGTGTAAGCCAGGCTCCGGTGAGCTCTGTCTTGTTCTCCCAGCCTCCGTAAAGACTCAGCTCCGCCTGTGTCAGGGTGGTGGGGAGAAGAGCCCCACGAACAAGCTTCACCAGCCGATGGGTCATCTCCTCAATCATTTTCTATGAAACACACAGCACACGTACAAACACCAGGTTTAGGTGGCATTTATTTCAAAAAACAACTGTGGTGAGTAAGTAATTTTTCTGTAAACGGTCACAATGAAGCTTTACTTTAAAGTCATTCTGTCTCTGTCTGGCATTCTTCTTGGATTTTTCCACCTGTCCAGATTTCTCTCCAGTCTGCAGAAAAAAACAAGAAACACTATTGTTTAATATTATCTGCAAAGTGAAACAAGGCACCCAGTCATCCAGATCAATAACTTTTTAAACAATTTCTTTTGTTTTGCCTTCATTACATAGTTGAGAGCGTAGAGGCAGACAGGAGACATCGAGGGAGAAAGAGGGTTATGACGAGCAACAAAAGGTCCCCGGACAGAATCAACGCTGGGACATTGCAGTAATATGATATGTGTCGTAACCACTAGGCCACCGGGACGCCTCCAAATCAATGACTTTTAATTATAATACCACCACCGGGCCAAACACTGTATTGACACAGTGTGGTGGTTTATCATTTCACCATTTATTTACAGCTTTTTAACATGTTAACATCTAATAGAGAACAATAGAGTCCCAAATTTCATGTTTTAGTGCTTTTGTTTGACCAATCAAATTCAGTTTCCAGAAACTAGAACACAGTATGTAGACGGACCGGCTCTCAATGTTTTGTTGAAAATAACCAAGTGGTGTCATGGTATTATGAATGAATACAGGTCTGTAATGTAGAGCTGCTGTGAAAAAAGATGTTACTCTTGTTTGTTTTTTTAACCATAAAGTTAAAAGGGCCCGTCCAAAAAAAACTATTTTCTAATTGTTACCAGTTTTCATAGGGAATATACCTGTAGACATTATACAGGGACACTGTTTCTGGAAAGATGTGTTGCTGTGGATTTACTCTGAGCCCCACAATTTAAATTCCAATCACCTCCATTGTTTTGGGGTGGAGGGAGAAATCTCAAAAAAGGAGATCAAACTATCTGAATGGCCAGATACCACAAGGGATACCACGGGAAAAATGTTTTTGTGACTGGGGTGAACCCATCTGTTCACGTGTGTTGTATGCAGTACTTTTATATATAATTTACCTCATTATAAATATTACCTCACTAAAAAGACTTCCATTAACATAAGAGATCCAGAGTTTCCAGAAGTTGGGCAACTGACCGATCACCACATCTGACAACTTCTCCACAAACTGCACCTGCTGCGGGGTTTCAAAGCGCCAAGCTGGAACAAAGACACACGTAATGTATTACACAACCCCACACTGACACACAATACTTATCTATGCTTTTCTGAAAGGTTATGGGGGGCTTAAAGGATGAGCTAGCAAACCGCGCTGACTTGAAAATATCAGAGTGCTTCTGTAATTCAAAGAATCACAGAACAGAATATCTAACTTCCAGGCACACCAGGCCCCAATTGTTTGTTTGTACTTTTACTGTACTGTCTGATGTAAGGAGACACGCTGCAGTTCTCTTACGCATGACTGTTACATAGTGCAATTCCCCGAAGCACTGTATATGGCAGAAAGTGTTACACACACAAACAAATGCACAGTCAGAGTGAGGCTCAGACAGGGAAGCCCCTCCTGAGTACCGAGAGTGTGGGTGAGCCGTAATATGATTGCGGTACTCACTGCTGGGTCGTGGTGTTCGCAGGCTGCCCCCTCTCTTCAGAGACGCAGTGTGGCTGAGCCTGCCGAGGCCTGATGGACGGATATCCCCCTCTGGGTCCAGAGCTCCGACACCCACTGACAGACATAACGAAAGTAGGAGAGGGGAGGGGGGGTGGGGTACAAGAGATGAGAAATGAACTCGGAGGAAAAAGAAACACATACTTCAGATATCAAATAATCAAATAAGCCATTTTCATAATTCCACATTCCTCAATAAGCTCAGCAGGCTTTCACACCAAACAATCCTCCCTCGCCCCTCTCGGCCTTTCTTTATTTGTGTTCTGATCCATCTCTGCCGTGGCCCACAGCTGAGAGAATGTCCCGTTGTTTCCAGGGTGAGGAAACAGAGCTGTGGGCTTTGTGAGCACTGGGGTGAAGTGGGTTTACGTCGGCCACACTGGGCTCAGTTACGTCGGATCCTTAGGTCGAGCGCTAGAGCTCCACTAGATGGCAACGGGGAGCTTTGAAGCAGCGGCGAATGAGAAAGTGCTTCTGCAACCACACACTCCTATCTCAGCTAGTGAGATAACTTTAGTGCAATGAATCTGTGAGATAACTTTAGGATAACAGAAGATGGGGTGAAAGTTGACAAACAGGAATGAAAGTGAAACACTGCAGTGCTGAGAGGGGATCAAACTTACTACAATGAAAATGAAACTTAAAGTTCGTGCAACGCTGCAATACGCCTACATGTAGTTTGTCTAAACGAAGGGAAACAAATGGCCACATTTCCAAAACATGTCTCTGACACACACAGAGAAAAGTGTACTGGTGAGTCACAGAATGAATGTAGAGTGTAAGCAAGTATTGAGAAATCCCCAAGCAAAAGGAGCAAATGCGGTTGAGCCGGCCGTGCACACAGCTCATCCATCCAGTCTAGAAAATGTAAGGAAATTCTCAATTGAGTCAGATTATCTGTAAACACACAAGCTTTCTCACATTACACTTAGACAGACACACACACACACACATATAACATGTCTGTCTCTGCGATGTTTTCCTATCTTTTTACACGGATGAGAGCTGCTGTTGATCCAGGTGTGAGCTGAACCCCCCGGCGTCCTCAGAATGCACGTGTGTGTGTGTGTGTGTGTGTGTGTGTGAAAGTCTAGGTGTGAGTGCGCATGCGTGCTTTAAGGGTTCAAACCATTCGTTATGCTGCTGTGTTGTTTTCTTGCTAAAGGTTTGAAGGTTAAAATATAGGAACCGCCGTGTATGTGTGTTGAAGACACTCAGACGATGTGTGTCACCTCTGCTCGCTTCCTCATCAGGTCTGACTGATGCTTCTCTGCAGGTTGGATGAGTTCCTGTTCCCCAAGAGGCCACTGACCCTGACTGCACACGCGCCTGCTTTCTCTCTGAGCACGCACGCACACACACACACCTTATTGACTCCTGTTTAAATGTAGTTTCTTTTCCACGCAACAGAATATGACTAAGACTCATCATTTTTCATTGATTTTCACCAAAAATAATACACTGATTTTTTATTTTATTTTCACCCTTATTTTATGTCTTCAGAGACCCAAAAGTTGTTATGCTTCCTATGTTAGTAAAGTTATTTTGAGAAAATGAATCTGGTAACCAAAAGTAAAGACAAAAATGGGGCTGAAGTGAAACTGAGCTCCAGAATCCTTTCAAGACAGTAATAAAAGTGGTAAAACTCCCAGTGTTGCAGTCCTGCAAACTGTATTTTTAAAAGTAGATTTTCAGCTTGTTTTTTGCATCTTTTAGTTCTTTATTTTTCATTTTTTGTCCAAGTTTCACCAGGTTTTTTCAGATTAAACAGATAACAAAAAACTGATAAGTTCCTGGATTTCTTGGAGAAAAGTAAAACTTGAAATGACCCTCAAGAATATACCACCCCGCCCTGACACACATGCAAACACATGATTAACATGCTAATTGAAGTGTGATAATTAACACGTTTCTCCTATAGTGGTACTGACTGAGCCCAAAATCGAAACCGCATGTTTCCCAGTCAAATGTATGAACACTAGAATCCCTCTAATTGTTCACTGACAAACCTATTTTTCTATGAACAAAATTTCCAGCTAATTGTATTGATATTGGCAGAAGAAGCGCTGTTCAGGAAGTAAGAGTACTGCAGTTTATAATTGAAGCGGGCAGAGTCAGATTGCAGCACCAGGGCACGATGGGAGCGTTTAGACATACGGAAGCAACTTGCACTGCTCTGCTTCCTCACAAGAAAACTCAGGCTTCAGGCTTTTGTTTCAACAGAGATGGATGGGTCTATTTCACGTTTAAGGCAATTTATAGGGTAATTAATGGAATCATAACTACACCAGAACGGCCTCTGGCCTCATATTCTGGACTGAGAAACACAAGAAACAGAGAAAATGACATCAGTTACTGGCTGATGCATCACAGAGGAATAATCCCTGCCACGTGTGATGCTGACAATAGCATAAAAGATGGTTTATAAATACACTGAGCTGGTAAAAATGATACGAGGAGGAAGAGGAGGCCGCAAGCCGAGGGGTAGGCTGTGAGGTACCGGTAAGGGGGATTCTGGCTATTTGAGAGGAGGGGTGAGGGTGGGAGGGGGGTTGAGGGGAATGTAGTGGATGTGGTTTTATGATGGTGGCTGTTCACAGGCTGCCTGGGTGGAGGGACGTTTCAAGAGGCACGGGTTTCGTACTTGGGCGAGAGGTGAGCAGCAAAGACCAGGGATGATAAATAGCTACCAGGTGTGTGTGTGTGTGTGTGAGTGAGGGGAAGAGGTTGGGACAGGAGACAGGTGGCTGAGGCAAACAACAAGAGCATAAATGACATTAACAAAAGGATTGTGCGCACCTTTCTCTATGTGTGTATGCTTTTGTCATTATGTATATGAAGACTGGTTGGTCATTTCTTTAAAATTGTTTTGACGAGGTCCCTGTTGTGTTTGTGTGCCCTACTAGCACCCAAATCAAGCTACCATGTAGGGACATGCTGGGCTGTAAGGTGTTTTTGGTGGCCACAGTCAGAATTGCAGGTCACATGACAAACACTTTTCCTTGGATGAAACAGCAGTGAATATATTTTTCTGAGCATCACAAACTCTCCAACATGACTTTTTGTGTTATCAGAAGTTGATCTATTAGGCCATTCAATTCCAAGATTCATATATCAGCCAGAGAAGGACTCTACTGAGCATGCTCTATGTGCCCAAAAAATTGGAAGCCTGAGAAACTTTTTTGCCATATGCACCCCAGTGAGCAAGCTTCATCCTGGAACATGATGTCCCATTCTGTTTATACATCCAAGACCCAAATGAGGATGCACATCTGTGCACGCGCATGTGGGTGACAAGATACACATTCCTGCTGACGGTCTTGTGTTATTCCACTGACTATTCCACTGGCAATTATTGGCGTTAACAAACCAAGAAACTAGCAATGCACCAGCAAACGGCAGAGAAGAAGAGGACCTTTAACATGGACGTTAATGCAGGTTTCAAAAATTCTTACATTTTGCAAATGTGTTGATGAGAAACACCGAATGTAAACAGAATTGTGTTTATTTATGAAAAAACTCCACAAGGTACCTTTAGAACGACCTACATTTACATTTTCCTTACAAGTGACCTCATGTGGTTGTGTGGTTTTCTAACCTTAACCAAGTAGCTTTAGTTGCCTAAACTTTATTCTCACATAGCCAGACCTATCTCCACACTTTGTTTTAGTGCTGGCTGAACCCATTACCATTCTGGAATGGGGGAAAAAAACGGTAACACGCAGATAGCGGAAGGGGAGGACAATCCCGACTGAAATAATCGGCCAATGGCAGGCTTATACCCACAGCCTACTTCCTGTGAGTCAGATTACCTAAACTTAAATAGAGCTTAACCATAGATGTGGCAGATCAGGAAACATCACATTTTGGAAGACACTGACAAATGACCTCTTATGTGTTTTGAGTAGGAGGACTTGTTGTGCGCAGTAAATCTGTTCATTTATGCGATGTCAGCATTGTATTGTATATATTGAATATTGTTTGGACCTAATGTTTCTCTTGAGTCACTTAAAGTTGTATTTTATATGTCTTCTACTGTTATATTAAAGTAAATAAACTAACTGTCAATGTGCATTTCTGTTTATGTGTTTCAGTGCATTTTTGCAAACCAGCAATTTTCAGAATAGCTGGGTTGCATGTGATGTGATTTGCATGCAATTTCTGATTCACTCCCTGCCACATGTTGCTCTGCTGTGGAATGCACGTGTGGACTGAAAAGGGGCCATCCCTGACATGATAATCAAGATGAAATTTAACTGTGGAGAGGCAGGGAGCAAACCAACCCCCAGATCCATCAAGCCTGTTACCCTTAGCATTAGACATGTTTATGTTCCAGCTGCACTATGTGAAGCAGCCACCCACTCACAATGCATTTGTATGGGTGCCTTTGTGTAAGTATGGGTGTAGGAGTGTGAGTGTATGTGCGCGTGTGTGTGTGTGTTTCTAAGCGTGGTTGGCGAATTGCTGTTCCTCCTGAGCAGACGGTTTCACATTCACATTTTTCTGCTGGCTGATTTAACAGAGGAACAGCTTAATTGGGGTTAATTGTTCCAATCCATCTGTGAAGCTGTGTGCGAGTGAGAACGAGAGTTTGTATGTGTGCGTGTGCAGTAACATGTCAAGCCCTGAAACCCAAATCCAAAGCCAATGCTCCCTCACTTTCATCTTATTCATACATTCATGAAAAAATAAACATGCGGGCCTCGAGCAGAACAGGCAGGGGAGGGCGGTGACAGAGAGGGGAATGCGAGGAGAGAGCTGGTAAGACGGAGAGGCAGCTGGCTTTCTCTCTATAAATTATCCACCAGCCACTTTATTGGAAACGCTAAATAGGGGCTTTTCACTTCTTGTGTAAGGCGAGTCAGCTCAGACATGTGTGATGTGTGTGCTTATGTGAGTTAGTCACCTCTCTGGCCACTGATGAACTCATCTCTGCAGTTTTGCATCAGCTGCAGGATCCACTTGTGCTGAGCGTAGATGCACAGCCATGCTGGGTCGCCTGGAGCATGCAGGTCAGACAGGTACCTGCACATGCACAAACACACAGGTGTGAAAAATTTACATTCAAAGAAGAAAAAAAGGCAAAGCCACACCTATTCTAGGGAGGCGCTGAGCTGCAGGTACAGTAGATATCAGAGGCAGGAAGAGAGAGCAGAAAACTCATATCTAAAGCAACAAATCAGATTTTAAAAAAGCATAAAGGGTACCACAATAAACTCCATAGTCCATAGAGAAGTCAGCCATAGCCAAAAAAGGCTTTCAGCATCCATATATCTACATTTTAGATACCAGAAAAGGTAAGTAAACATCACAAAGAAGAAAAAAATCAGGATGCTTAAATTCAAATTAAGCAATACAGCCTACAAAAGAATATAACTTTGCCTCAGAGACACAGATTATGTAAAAAATAAACATATAAATATTAATTGCAAATCAATATGAATCCTTTAAAGCTGCTACTGAAGGTGTAAGATTTTAAAATGTCCAACTTTGGTGCCCCCAAGTGGAAGCAGCAAAAAAGACAGAATCTGTCAATACACTGGTTGGGCCGTTATTATTTTAGTTAAGATTTTAGTTTATCACTGGTACTATTGTTATCTGCATATACGTTAGTCGATAAATAACAAGAAATTGCAGTACATAAATGCCAAAGTTTGAGGTCATTAGTTTAATTTCGTTTAAATTTTAATTATAAAATGTCCCGATCAGTACATATGTATACAAACATTTGCTTATGTTATCTGTAAATATCAGTAATATATCAATAAATACCTGTATCGGCCAGGCTCTAATCTAAATAATTCAAAAGATGCTATAATCACATAAAAATTCCACATAGTGGCTTTAAGTTGATGTGTAAAATATAAATGAAATAATATAGACAAACCCAGAGCACAAGAAATAATAGTGTGTACGGGGAAAAAAAATTTAACAAGAAAATATATTAATGCATCATGTAAAAAGACAATACAAAATCGAACATACAAAATTATAAAGCGAAAATAAATAATTAGGCGAAAAGACAAGAACATTTCATATTTTTGTCTGAATTCAAAATCAGAGATAAAAATTTTGCCCCGAACTCCACAAACACTTCACCCTCTTATCCATCTCTCTACCTGTAATCATCCGTCTCCCAGGAGTTTATTTCCTGGGCATCACTCAGTGACCTGTGGGATGTCAGATGACTCACTGTGAGCTGTGGCCTGGCTCCCTCTAATGTCACCCGATGAACCAGCCGCTCATTTGTTTCTCATTAGGTGGCATCTTTCAAAAGTTTGCGCAAGACTCACACACAAAAACACACACACATGCACACAGCTCCCACCATCCATGGCAAGAGTAAACAGGAGCTGAGTGGGCGTTCAGAGCCGTGCCTAATGCAGCAGGATGAAAGATGTTGCCGTGTGGTTGAGAACTGGTCTCTGTGATCCTGACAGGTTGGTCTTAACAATAATAAATCGGGAGAGACCACAAGTATGAACGGACAGAAGGATGGAGGGGAAAAAAGAGGGAAAGAAAGGCAGGGGAGAGGGAAAAATAGAACCAGAAACAAGAGAACAAGACAACAGAAAGCTGAGAAGATTAGTGAACACTGAGAGAAAAGTGAGAGGCAGACAGAGGAAAGTAGATGGAGGATGAAGTTCTGGTAAACGATGACAAAGATAGACATCAAAGAAACCAAAAGGAGTGTAACGAAGGAGTATAAGAGATATGATACACAGACTTTCTGCAATGTGTAGAGATTGTGTGACACGTGTAAAGACTGTGAAATGTAAAAAAAAAATTGCGTGGCATGTAGCTAATGAACCCGTCATGTAAAAACAAATCAAAGAGTATGAGATGTATACAGGAATACAGACAGATGGTATGAAATGGCCGTCGCAGGATTATAAAAATGTAAAGAGACCTGATGTATCTCTTCTGGTCGTGCAGTGTGGATGGGGTCTGCAGCAGTTTCTCCAATAAGAGGCTCCTCAGAGCGCCGATCCTCGTCTCCACCTCAGCATACACTAACAGGAAAACAATTTTATTCACAATCAGAATACTCAACACTACGAGACTATTTGAAACAGAGTGATATTTTACTTCATTTCAATAATTTGTTGAGGTAAAAGCCCAAGAAAGGAAAAATAAAATCTTTTACCTTTTTTGAAAACAGGAACCTCAGTATTGCCAAAGAGAGATTTGGCTTTCTCATAGTCATTGATCACCACATCGTAATCACCCTGAGAGAGAAAATCAGTTCAGTTAATAACACAGCCCACACTGTTTTTTTTAAACTTATCAATTGTGACACATGTAGCATATTCAAGCCTCTCTAGCTTTTTCTTTAAACAAATATACTGCACATGCTGGGGATAGATAGGAACAGCTTCAGACATCTAAGAGTAGCTGACGGCCATGTAACAAATGCATTTGACACAAAGATTGCATTTATTAAATGTAATAAGCACAGTTATTAAAATCATGACAATATTTGTTAAACACAGAAAAAGTGCTCAGGCTGAGAGGAAAATATATAATACAAGTTCAAGCTCACAAACAGTGATGCAACATAATGCAAAGACAAAAAAACTGTAGCCACAACAATTACTAGAGACTTTAACCAACACCTCTGTACTACTCACTGCCTTTTGAAGCCTGCGTTACAAGCAACAGATATAAAAATAACTTTTCTGCTACTTTGTTTCTAAAAAGTAGTTGTACCTAGGTTCTTGGTTTTTATTCATTTTTATGGTTGCTGTTCTCTTGGGTTATGTTTATATGTATATATTTATGTATTTGCGTGCTGAATGTCCTCTGTTGTATTTTTAATGGTTGCTGTCAGGACAGTTTTCCGTGGAGGGACAATAAAGTTAAGTAAAGTGAAATGAGATGAAGTTACACATGCTGGTGGACTTGTAATGGCATGGGAAGCTTCTCATGGGAGCCATTAGGTTTTATGATTGCTTTGCTGGGTCTTATAGTAACTTAGGAATATTAACCCACAGGATTCTGCGCACCCTACAGTGCAAAAGCCGCTCTCTGATTATGTTCCCATACTATTACATGGCAATGTCCTGTTATGACAGCTCAATTAACTCAAGATTAGTTTCATGAACACCGGGATGAAAACAATAGCCTCACAAATAACCAAACCTAAACACTCGCTAACACTATGCTAAGGGAAGTTCTGAGAGTGCAGATTTTCACCTCCTCCATCACTCAGAGAGCTGAAGCCTCTCCCTCTTGATGAATGATCCAATATCTCACTGCACACAGCTCAGGGCTCAAATGACGGCAATACAAGTGTACTGGCGTGGAGGCAAAGGGAAGCTGTATTTCTTTTGTATTAGGTACTCAATAGTCATACACGTGTTGGTGTTTCTATTGTTACATTTACATAAGTGTATGTAGACAGTACCTTTTGGATATTGCGTTCAATGTTGAGTGGCAGGTTGAAGAGAAACTTGAAACGTTGCAGGACGTTGAGTGCATTGCGTGTGGAGTCAGCTTTGTCTTTCCGCCCCAAGACCTCCTGGAAGAGGGTATCTGCAGTATCACTCGCTCCTACGAGAAAGACGGAGAGAGAAAGAGTGAGGGAGGGAGAGAGAGAGAGGCAGGAGAAAATGAGAAACTGGGATACTAGAAAAATAAATGTTGATACCACATTTCCCTTTTAATGTCAGCCTCTGGTTTTCTTCCTGCTCTGTGTGCTATCTGACACAGTAGAGACTGAGCTGCTAAGGAGAAAGTGACAGCTATCTCTTAGTCAGACAGCTTAGTGGAACCTTTGCACAAATAACTGGCTTCGTGGGTGGCCTCGGATGTGCTGTCGAATAGAAAAAAAAAAAAGTTCTTCCAATCAAAGAAAACCCCACCCCAAAAACAAAATCCCTGAAGGAAAAATAGCATGGGACTGAACAGAGGAATATTTCACATTTTTCACTTGCAAATCTGAGTTGTCATGAAACTAACATTCCTATTTTGTGATTGGCTGATTGGCGCTGTGTGTTTGACGTATGGGGTTTTGAGGGTGAACGGTGGCCTAAGCCCACTGGGCCATGGGCCCACAAGTCTGGGGCTGCGGGGATGAAAGCTACGTCCGGCTGGGAAGTTTATTTACTCTAGACTCCGGGAAAAGGACCTGCTTATTGACCCTCCATTAGAGGAGTCACATTATCATGTATGAGATGAGAGGGTGGGAACACAGGATCTACTCGTTAAAAAGGGGAACTTCTACAAAGGGGGTTGAACATACACAGTGTGCATGTGTTTGGTCAATGGACGGTGGATCAGCGTGTGATAACTGGTGGATGGTGCATCAGACTGTCTCTTCTCATAAGCACTTTGACTCTTTGCTCTTCGAGTTCTATTATTTATGTTAAAATCAACCAAAGGATATACTGTAAATATACCAATTCAATATAATGTGCAGGGAGAGAAAAACAACCCAAAAAGGTCTCTTTCATTACCTCTACCTAAAAAATATAATGTCAAACAATGCCACAGATACAGTAAATGTAGATTATATAAGAAAGAAAGACATTAAATAATATATTAAACAGGGTTTATAAAAAAAAAAGTGTCATAGGATTTGAGTGCAAGACCTTGCGATCAGTATGTGTGACTAAATAATCTCAACTCAAGGTCCACTTACTAAATTAATCAATTAAATTAAATCGTCAATGGAGAAATATTGGGAGAAAGATCTTCTGACGCACTATGGTCACATGATGTGGGCCAGTTCCATTCGCTGAAGCAGATTGTGAGACGCAGTTTTATTGCTCTGAAAAAGCTAGTAACTGAGCCTCGAGTTGAGATTATTTTGTCACATGTAAGAGCCCTGTATCCTACTGAGAATTGACCTTCGCCAGTAAGATATCTGGAAGAAGACTGATTGAGTGAGTGGGTCTGTGAAGTCGTTTAATGACCTGGTCTCTGAACTGTATCTTGCATGTGAAGGTACATCTTTGGGAAACATTAACATTATTGTAAGAAGCTGAAGTTTGTGAAATAAAAGAGCCAAAGGGGTGCAAGGATTTGAAAGGGCTGGGATTTTAAAAAAAACATTTGTGGAGGAGAAAATATTTTTGAAGGGTTGCTGAAAATGCTCTCGCCCATTCTATGTCACATTATGAAAAGTAAAGATAAATCATAGAATGATAAAGGCCAATTTATACCAACAGATTTTTAGATTTTAGACTTTTTTACTGACATAATGAATGAATTCTCATCAGTGATGAATGAATTTGCTTCTTCAGGAATCTTGAGCTGACTGGAAAGCTGTCAAACAACTAAAATAAAAGCCAAATGCACCCAAGATGGCAGTATTTAGCATTGAGTCTAAATTCAAATCATTCAATTTCTCAAACCAGCTTGGGATACAATACATGTCATTGTCATCAGCTATCAATGTATGAAATAACATATGAAATGGAGTCTTTATGTGCTAAGAGGATATGTTTTGGGGAAAAAGTGTACAGTAACATGGGGAGTGCAATAAATAAACACCATCTGCAGTTTCTCTTGGGGTTGGACTCTACATGAAAAGGTGCTTACTGTTAAGAATGTTTTCTAGTCGTTGGGTCATTGATCCCTCCACTCTCTCTGTACCATCAGACTCCAGTCTCTGGTGGATCGCTGCAACAGAAAAATCAGTATGAATTCATATTATAAAGGACTGTGATGGACAAAATACTGTGAAATCCACTTACATAACATCATAGGATGAATGTTGAGGTGGTAAGAAATGTGGACTAAGACAAAAAAAAAGTGGAAAACGGTTCTCTACACTGTAGAATAACCAACGTGCAATCCCCTGAGACAGGAACATTTTCAATTTCAGGAACCGAAGGTAAAACAATAAACAGGCCCTACCCCAGTGGTAGATGGGAGATAACCTCGCCGGTTCTCCGCCCACAGATGCTGCTATTGAACCCCCCCCCCCTTGTGCCTGTTCCCACGCAGAACAGAGGACCTGACCTTGTTCCAGTGGTGACTGTACTGGATCAATTCACCTCACCAAAGCCATTAACAGCACCGTTTTGTGGTCTTGGGACATTTGGAGCCCTTTGACCTGGAGGTAATGTGAATCTAAAATGTTTCAACTCTTTGAAAAATAACATTTGGGAGAGCAGAGCTGGAGGTCTGGATGCCAAAAATGACTGTTGCTCAGGGGAGGTGGGAGGAACTCTCTGATGGCTTGTATCCATCACTTAGCATGAAGAGCTTTACGCGGGAGAGGGAATTTGAAGAGGGAATGAGGGGAGAAAACAGAGAGAGAAAAAGAGGCAGAGCGAGTGGTGTGGCTACCCCAGTGAATAAATAAATGGTGTGCAGTAGTGGGCAGCTGGGTGCTGAGAGCTGCAGTGTGGGTTTATTGACAGAGTGGAAGAGAGGTGGAGAAGGCTTAGGAGAGGAGACCTTCTCATACATACTTGTGGAGCGATTCAAATATGCAACAAGCAGACATCTCAAGAATGAAGTTAAGAGACAGAAACATGGAAAAAAAAAAAAAAAAAGGACAAAGGATAACGATCCTCTCATTCCTCTTCTCTCCACTTCCCTGCCTTCCTTCTTCTCCCACAGTTGTTCCACTACAAATACTGGCTGTTAGCAGAGCTTGGAGACAGCAGAGGGAGCGGGAGGCAAAGTGAAGGGGGAGAGTTCTGTAAATAAATATGTGGGTCCATTCTGACAGACAGAAGCCTCAAGGCAGAAACTGAGGTATTCCTATAACACCCTGTTCAAACATGCCATTGCTTAATCAGTATGGACATCGATGGCCCTTTCGTGGACCTCTCACCTCTCGCCGACCAGCAGAAAACGCGGCCAGATGCAGGTTAGGACAAAGGCACACAGACGTGGGAGTGTATACGGGAGAGCACAGGATTGATAGGGCTGAACACACAGGAAGACGTGAAGCAGACCTGCAGGTCTGCTTCACGTTTTCCACACTCCCCCTTTGCCCTGTTGCCAGCTGTGTGTCCTCTGCATCTGTCACACACTGAAGGGCTGATGACGTCACAGCTAACCTAAACATCAGGTCAGAGTCCGGATAACACACGCAGGCAGGACCTGAGGAAGAGCTGCAGCTCCCGCTCCACTTCCTGGAACCGTTTAGAGAAAAAAAATGAATAAGAATAAAAATACAGTGTCCCTGGATTCTAAAGCTGGAGATGTTTTGACTCCTGCCGGGGCTGGGGGCTCGGGGAATAGGCCCTGGGAATCTGGCATTTTTGGAACACGGTAGCCATTCCGTTTCCTGCATCACTGGGAGACTTCCTTTTCACACAACAATGAAAAACCTCAAATTTCAACATTTCAGTAGAAACAACCCTGGGCTCCCTGTCAGTCAGTCAATCAGCTGGAACAGCTCTGACTCAGAAGCATGTCTCTATTTGTCACTGAGGCTCCACGACCAAACAGTCGCCATGCCAAAAAACTTTCCATTTCTTTCACCAGTCTGTGGTGGTTCACATGGACTGTTTAGAGGACTCTCACTGCAAAAAATCCCCTTCTGCGAACAAGCAAAATATTATATCAAACAAAAAATCTGCCAGTGGGGTAAGCAAAAATGACATGATGAGATTTTCTTGAAACAAGCATAACAATCAGCCCACTACAAAACACTACCTGACCTCAAAACTAGTAAGAATGACTTGATATAATCAATAACATATAGGTTAAATGCCCATTTGGCCTCACAACTTTCTACACCCAGTACCTAGGCCACCTGACAAAGGTAAAAGAAGCTTACATCTAGAAGATCCAACCTGTGACTTCATGTGAACCCTGTCTGACCCTGAGACCCTGTGTGAGTGATGCTGGATTACCTCTCTGGGTCAAAGCCTCAGGTACAGTAGTGTGTCTACCACTCTGCCCAGATTTAGGGTCCAATTTCCACTAATAGATTGGTAACACTTTGTCTTCATGTATGTCCTGGGTTGTCCACCCACCTTTATACATACTGGGATTTTAAAGTTAAAATATATCTTTTAAGAAGACTCTTTTCTGTTAAATTTGCACATCTCTTAATTTTTTTGTTTACTTAAAAGCTGTTGTACAATAAGATATGTGCTTGACATTTTAAACTTTTAACTTTTTCTCCCCTTGTAATTAAGGGTGCACCCATCCAACCTTTTTCTCCTGATACCAATTCTGATACCTCAACTCGGTATATGTGCTGATACAGATTCTTGGACAAATTTCCCCAAATTTAAAATCTGTACACCACCTTACCATCATTTTTATGTAAAGTAACATTGGGCCAGGAATTACTGTGGTGCTAAAAATGTAGTCTTACCGTGACTTAATAAACACAGCAGAAATTCTGAATTTCATAACTGAATGAAATGTGGATTGGTCAATCTGGTTGATAACAAATCTGCTTAACAAGGTCAGCATTAGACACCATACTGATCTGTTGGTGGTGCCATTTGGATAAATGCTGCTGCTAAAATAATGGACACTGATCTGGGTCCAGCTCATTCCTAATACCATGCAAATCTTTTGAGGCCTTCAACTTGATTTGCACTTCTTATTTGGAAGCTTTAAGAATACAACCCTAGCATAAAAGCTGTCTGGAGCTCCCAGTCTCGTTTTTCCATTTGCGAAACGCCGACATTAGCTAACTAACCCAAACAGCACTGTAATTAACAAGATTTGTGGTTTGCAGATGCAAAAGTCTAAACTGTGTGCTTAAGCACAGAGTTCATAGTTCATTAAAAAGAGACATGGGATTTTGTTTTGCTATTTCTGTTGGAGATGGTTAGCTGTACTGGAGAGCAATTAAGAAGCAATTAGTGGGGACAAGAAAAAGAGAGGGAGGAGGAGAAACTCCACGGATATTGAAGTCAGAGTCCTGCTGTTTGCTCTAAACATTTTCTATCCGCCTCATTTCTTTTCCCAAATTTGGCTTCTCTTCCTTGTTTCCACCTTGCCGGCAGCAGTACGCTTGCATTAAAAAACAACTCCAGACTTCTATTAAAGTCATCAATAAAAATCTCACATGCAAGCAGCACTGAAAATAAACAGGAGAGGAGACCAAAATGTCTTGATGGTGATTGAGAGGGCTGGAAGCACTACAGCAACTTCTATAACAGCAAATTCTGAACAAGGAGAACACACAAGCACCCCTGTTTTTTTTTTACAGCTAATTTCTTTTACATTTTCACAGCTACATCTCAGGTGAGGTTCACTTGGAACAACTCAGAACAACAGAGACCTGCCAGACGCTGCTGAGAGACAAAGAAAGGATTCACAGTTGCTCAGACAGCTGTGCTAACCAGGCCGGGCAGTGAGCTATTGCAGAGCTGTCTCGAGCTGGCTGGCTGCTAGCAGCATGCTGGCTGGTATGTCGGTTTGGCTGACCATACCTAGTATACAGAATATCTCCACTTGAGTTATCCATTCTGGGCTACCACTTCATTTTTTATGACTGAGAGCCAAATCTTGGCCGAGAAAGGATGTTGTGGTGCTGTAATGAGTCACGGTGAGAAGGCTTGAGTCAGGAAGTTTAAAAATGATCTTTTAAGTCAAGCTGCTGGCCCGAATATGAGACAATGTTTTTTGTGGAAACGTTTAAAAAGTGGGAGTCGTATGATATTTGAGGAGTAGACATTTAAGAATTCACAACTCTCTGAATAAAGTGAGTACCTGCTCTGATGTTACAGCGTGAGCCTGTTCCTTTATGCTGATGTTGTACTTTGGGTTATTTGTATCCTTACTGCTGATAAGTTAGCAAGTTTGTCGATCTTTAGTTATACTGTATCGGTTGTAGTAAGTCAGCCCTAGTGTTTAGTGAGCCTAGTTTCACCTACCAGAGCTTCTAATGGCTCCTGTACTTTATGTTAATATTAACTCTTCTGTTAGTTCTGTTTGTCAACACCGTCTCTTGAGGGGATTATTGGCTTGACAAATGCTCGACTATCAGTGTGTAGCTAACTTTGTCTGCTGGTTTTAGAGCTTTTTCACTGAAAAACAGCTGCCTGCTGCTGCAGACGTGGGTCATTATTCTCTGTGGTTTCATCACTACAAGCGAAACCTTTCACATGTAGTCATTTGAGCCATTGTTAATATAAAAATATTGATTAGTGTGGCTTTAATGGAAGTATATGATGTTTGACTTTAACAAGAGAAAAGGTTTTAAGGATGAGGATTAACTGTTTGGCAAATGTATAATGTTCAAACTTTCCCCAAACATTGCTAATTAAACCTTTGAAAATCACTACAAACCTTCCTCCCCTGGTTAATGTGGATTCTCCTTGAAATTAACCAAGATAATTAAAGACCACTGGATTATTGTTTGTCATGTTTGTTGGTTATTTTGTTTTAAATTATTTAAATTATGATTTTAAATTATGTTAAACATGCTGTATCTGCCCACTTAGTTTAACTCAAAGTGTTCCTTCTCTTCTAAAAGTCTTTATAAAAAAATGTGTTGTTGCAAAGCAAGTGGGGCAACTTATAATCAGGGTCATCTTACATTCAGGCCAAAATAGTAAAATCCCATCTTGTCACACAGGTCATAAATGCATCATTATGCCCTCTTGGTTCACAGGTCACTTGAGTCCAGCCATGGTGTACTGCTTCCTCCATCTGTAGACTGTACATTTCCCATTGGGGCAGTGGGCACACAGTAGGCACGCTCAGTCTGAACGTGAGAATGACTGTGCATTGTTCCCATTGGTCATATTGGGTCTGTTATCAGCACTATCAGTCCTAATACTCTGGCCTGCATTGTGTTGGGCTGCTCCGTTTATTTAGATTCAGCCACTAACAATGAAAACATTGCCTCTTTCCCAATCGGGGCACAAACACACGGAAAGCAATAATAATAATGATGGAGGCACAAAAAAGTGTACGTATAAATAGTAAGGGGAAGTAACTGAGCGGCTATGGTGGGAGGAGAGTAAACAGACAAAAGTATGAATGATAAAGAAAACAATTGATTTGAGGTACCTGGCAGAGTGACAGCAGTCAGTCTCTGCTACCTTGAAATCTTTTTGGCATATGAAAGTCAATGTGGCCAAGTGTGTGTTTGTGTGTGTCCACTTCCAGGCTCTAGGGAGACACAAGTGAGACTGTGTGTGACAGGTGAGAGCTGATCTCATTTTGATGAAGGTGAATTAGCCGTGTTGTGGTTGGCTGGTGTAACTGTTGCAGAAAGTGGAGGGTTTTCACCCAGCGGCCAAATGAGCCTCTTTAATCAACCGCTGCTAAACCGCATGTGGAGGGGAAAAAAAAAATCCTGAGACACGAACACTTGCACACTTTCCAAAAATCAAGAGCTCTTTTCTGAGCAGAAATGAAGAGTGATGATTTGGAAGTTTGTGCATTAATTGTAGACCATTTGGTGCGTTTCCACAGCACACAAAAATGTGTTAATCCCTCTCACCTGCCAGAGCGTCCTGGGCCTCAAAGAAGGTACTGAGGCCTCCCTTCACATAGGCCAGACTTCCCTCATTCTTCTTAGTAGCCTGCTTCTTCAAATTACTGGCCGCAAACTTCAACTGCTCAAAACTGAGGAAACAAAAACAAAATGATCATGCCATTATATCAGGCCTGCAACTTGTGATTACTTTCATTTATTGCATTATTTGTCTCGTTGAATTGATTAATTATTTAGTCTATAAAATGTCACAAAATTTTGAAAAATGCCCATTACAAGAGTCCAAGATGACGTCTTCAAATTGCTCCAACAGTCCAATTTTGTCATCAAGAGACAGATGTTTCACTGCACAGCTCATACACAAGCATGTATCTCAGAAACACAATCACAGACACATTTTGGCCAATGTGAGTACGTGAGTCTGTGTGTCAGTGTCCTGAGTGAGGTTTCCTCTGCAGGAAGAAACAGTCACCCAGCGAGGTCCAAACAGAGGCCCCTGGTCATGCTGGATCCTGGGGTCTGGGTTACTGGAAGGCTAAACAGGGGGGAGAGGAAGCCAGGAGAATCCAAAATAACTCTCCTCTGCCCTGACACGACAGTCAACTGGGCTCAGGGCTTTTTGGGTCAGCACACTGCCTCGTCTACATACCGAGCTGTTCTCTGAAGGACCAAATGACCATGTGAAGATTCGACCAAGAAACTATAACCTCAAAATGAACGGCATAAAACCAAGCGTAACAAATTCTGTCTTTTTTCCCCTATGCATCCTACCTCATTTTCTTTTCATTGTAGTCATTGCCATCTCCCAGTCTGTACCATAGGGCTGCAACTAACGATTATTTTCATGATCGATTAATCGTTTGGTCTGTAAAATGTGGGCAAATTGTGTCAAAGGTGATGTCTTTAAAGGTCTTGTTTCGTCTGACAAACAGTCCAAAACCCAAATATATGCAGTTTACTATCAAAGAAGAGTAAAAGAAACTGAAACCACCCACATTTGAGAGTGTTTATTCTTGAAAAATTACTTAAACAATTAATCGATCATCAAAATTGTTGCACTACTGGTGCATATAATAATCCTCTGTTTGGCTTGGTGTGGGTGTAGAAGGTAATGTCTCTTTGGCAACACTTGAATTTACCTGCCACTGATCTCACCTGCCAGCAAGGAGTGTTATAGGAAGAATGCAGGCCCTACAATGCTGAAAAGGGACCTCAACGAACGAGTAGGAGTTGCTAGCACAGTGACCAGGACATGCCAGACTCCCACTAGTGTTCGTTGGTGTGCCCAGTCAAGCCAGAGGGAATTAATCCTAAACCTCAGTTTTGCCTCTGCACCACCCTGTAAGCCTCCCGTCTCGTGTCTCTTGTCTAGTCACTTCAGTTGAGAACAAAAACATGATGTAAGCCAACTTTTCGTGGGTCTCCAGTAAATTAAAACTTGCTTTGCATTTTTCCTTTGTCTTTTTTTCCGCTTCTTATTAGTAGTTACAAGGGATGGGAGTTTAAGATTAGCGATAAAGGATCTACCTGGAGCCTGAATGGTTTTCTATGAGATACCAGGTGGCAGAGAAGTTCTCACTGGTGAAGTCTCCACTCATTCCTGGAAATGTCACCTCCATGTCTTTCTGTGGGATTTTGCCTCTGGGACAAGACAGATAAAACATAGATGAACACAGAAGAAAGGCATGACAAAGAAGAACTCCACTGTATTTAAAGACGTACAGATGTACAGTATATAAACAGTAGAAAAACACCAAAGATCAAATTGTGCAGTACAAACTGTAATGGCACTAAAATAAAGAAAAATAAATGTTTAAATATATTAATGACAAATTGTGAGTGAGGAAGGCTTGGCAAAACAATTGTGTAAATATTAAGATAAGTTTTTAATGTGATGTTGGGGTCAGCTTTTCCAGCAGGGGGCAGTATGCAGCCAAAAAGTACCCAGGCTGGGAGAGCTTGGCGTGGGAAGTACAGTGTGTGACGCCTGGGTGCCCCTGGAGGACCCAGCACTCATTAGGGAAGCTTGATCTCTACTAATGACCCGTGGCCTACACAAACCAAACCCCCCACCACCACCACCACCCACTCTGCAGTTACACACACACATATGTAGAAAAACCGACACACGGACAGTACAGTATTAAGGTCTAAGGTCTGTGAAAGAGAAAATCCATATACAAGAACGCACTTGATGACGTACTGTATGCACAAACACATGCACAGAAAACCAGAAGCACTTAGTAGTAAGCACAAGTGTGTATGTGTTCATTCATGTATACGACATAATATTATTTTAGCACTGAGTTGTTGTTGCAATGGTTAAATGAGACTATATTATAACAGAGTGAAAGTGCAAGTTTTCTCATTATTAAAGTACATGTATGCAAGTACAAACACACACTCACTGTATATGGGCACACATTATTCTGGGCACTAAATATTATTATTGCAGGTGGAGATCGTGCAATGTTAAGATGAGAAACTTGAGTAAAATTGCAAGCTTCAAAAGGTATAAACGTTTCTGTGTGGTGAAATTCATGCTCAAGAACAAATTTTAAATGTACAAGAAGTGAGTGTATGTGAGAGAAAATACAACACAAAAGGCTACTGGTCTCATTCCCTTTGTAATCCTCATATTATTCAGTTTAGCTCAGGAGATACCAAACTAAGATGGTTACTGAAGACGGCCCCGTATAACAGCTGTGCAACTATTGCTCTCTAATCTTATCTCCAATATAAATTCTGAAGATACTGCAGCTTTGTCTGTAACAAGCAACATATTGAACTTACTTGCGAAGGTCAGCATTACTTGGTTATATTGTTTGTATTTGTTTTATTCTACAAATATGGAGAAATATATTTATTTCAGAATAAGTATGCTTGAAGTTCAGTAAGGGAAATATCCAATCACACTACCAAACAGACCTTACTGTATGCCATAATTGTTAGTAATTTCAACCATACTGTGTTATTTTATGAAATATGAATTAACAGTACATAATGAAAATCTTGCCAGTTTCTTGACACTGTTGTTTGATTGAGGTTAGTAACTGTTATCACTCACTGACATAGTTGAATGAGTAGAGCCTGCACTTTGTCTCCAGTTTACACCATTATTAGATGGTGGTGCCACCTGTTTTAATCTAAAGACGTTTTAATCTCCACTTATTAAATGATGTATGACATTACAAACAGCTGAATAACCGTCCAGTGACATCACCATGCAAAGATACACACAAGAGTGTCAGTAACAAACAGATGAAATGCTTAAAGGAGTATTTTATTCTAAAACTCTCCCTGCATCAGATCAGCACAAACTGTTAAGGTGCAGAGGTAACAGCATGTTCATATATTACTGTCAAAGAGAATTGTGTGGGCTTTTTATACTGGATGTTCAATGCAACCCTGGGAGACGAGTCAATGGTACAGCCTGTTTATGGGGGTCTCGTCTCTGGCCACGAGCGGTCACTTGCCCCCGGCCCCTCTAAACCAAACAAACACTAAGCTAGAAAGGCCAGAACCTGACAACACAAACTATATATTACAATTTCTGCACTCCCTGCCAGGCGCGTGGGAGGCAGCACCACACTGCCTGCTCTGAGGCGGTATACAAACATGTGTGTGGGTCGCTGCCTTAGTTCTTTCCAAATCCCTTTCTATCGTCGTCCTCTCTGCTTTATACACAATTATTCTGTTTCCACTCCCTGTGAGCAGTGGTTAGAGGCAGTTCAGCCATTGCTGTGTTGGCATAATATTTCAAACGCCTGCATATGGGGAGAGTTTGTTTCTGTTTAGGGATGTAAACCATGACTCAATAACTAGAGCGCGTGTGTTTATGGCGGTGTGATTGTGCTGAGCGACTTTTGTGTGTGTGTATTCGTGTGTTCTTGGCCCGTACTTGTCTAACTCGATGCCCAGTGGATTGCTGGGTCGCAGGGAGAGGGGGGAGATGCCTTTGTTGCGGTCAGTCCTCATGTCGTAGTAGTTCATCTCATCCACCCACACAGCAGACTGGTCCAGGATACCTGCAGGACGGGGCGGGATGGGAGAGGCGTGACACACGTCACTGAGCTCAACAACACATCCCAGATGTGCACTCACACACACAGACAACATTCATGTAGCACCATATATTATACTTTACTTTTTATTTACTTAATATTTTAACTATGTTTCTCCGTATTGTAATTAAACGAGTGCAAGTTCTGTCTACTCTACTCTGTACATACAGCACATTTTACATGTTTGTAGGTCCTGGTAAAGTGCAAGTGTTTTCTGCAACTAAAGAAATGCTTCAAGTCGTACACAGAAACAGAAGTTTCCAGGCGACACACAAGTCATTAGTAAAAGGCTAATGCTGTATAGCCAGTATCTCCAGTAATACTGAAATCAGATTGTTAAAACTGAAATAAACATTGTCAGCTCATTCTCATTGACGTGTGGCTGACTTCAGCAAAATCACATGACCAGGTGTGTTCGTCAGTGTTTGGCGAATGGTTGTGTTTTATTTATTTGCAGTGTTGTGTGTGATGTCTGTGCTGCCAAAGTGGTGATTTCTTTTTTTTATGTGCTTGTGTTTTGTCTATTTGAATGTGTTTTCTTTAGGTTGTGCTGTAGGGATCTCTCCTCGGTTGCTCTTCCTGAGGGTTATCCTGACACGGTTTGTTTTTGTGAAACATTTTCCTTATCTAAATCAAGGTTGTAAGAACAGAGGGTCACATACAGATTGTAAAGCCCTCTGGAACAAACTTGTAATTTTGGCCTAAATAAACTTAACTTGACTTGGCTGCAACTCTCAATTATTTGACAGAAATTTAATTAGCAGCTATTTTGATAATCCATTCCTTGCATATCTTCTTTGTTTATAAAGAAAAAATGCTGGTTTCAGCCTCTTAAATTTGAGGATTTGCTGCTTTTCTTTGTTTTATATCACTGCCAATTGAATATCTTTTGGTTTTGAATTGTTGGTTGGAAAAAGACAAATATGGAGACGTCACATTGAGCTCTGGGAACTTGTGTCATGCATTTTATAGACTAAACATTTAGGAAATTAATCAAAAAATGAGAGTTTAGTCACTAATGTAAATAATCATTAGCTAACGTTTCTCTGCTCTTATTGTCCGGGCTTGCAAATGAAACGAGAGTCTTACCAATCCTCTCTGGCCTGAGCAGTTTGAATGAGACCGTGGAGGTGCCCAGACCTCCAGACTTGGTGGTGACGATGATCTCTCCCTTGTCGTCTTTGGCAGGACCCACGCGGCACACTATCTTGCTGGCTGACATCCACTCGGCTGTCAGCAGGCAGTTATGGCCACAGATCGACAGACCTGAGACGGAGGAGAGAGGGAAAAGGTGAAAAGGGTGAACGATAACAGCCACACAGTGACAGACACAAATAAACAGAACGTAGCACCGACACACACACAGACAATCTATAACAAGAGGAGCTCACTCAGGACAGAAATGGCATCTATCAGCAAGTTTAGTCAAACTGTCACCAGGGGGGTCAGAGTTCAAGTTGGGGTCGCGATGGGTGTGGGTGGCCATGACCTTCCTTCCTCTCACTCAGCTCCTTTAAGCTAATGTGTGTCACTTCAGTGCTAAGTGGCCCATTACTGGCACAATGTGCACTCTGCCCCTACATCTGTCGTCCTCTTTTTAAACCCTCTTGAAAACTATCTGGACACCAGAAGACAGACACAGGGATTACTTGGACATTTCCAGCCGAGGGGATTCAGAAAGTTTCACGTGTGTATAATCAATCATAAAAGTCTGTGAGAGCTGATCAACAAATAGCCCATAAAACCGTGAATAATATGCCCATTACAGCCCCATTTCCTGCCTCTGTTCTCTACTGGCCACTTTGTTTGAATACATAAGCACTCACACACATTTGTGCATATCTAATTGTCTAATTCCGGGCCCCAGGGACATTCATGGTCAGAAATAGACCTGTATCACGGGCCAGAGCACGGCTTGCCAAGCATGAAGCAGTGTGTGAGTCCTCTGGACTGCCCCCCTTTCCCCACCTCTGCTCAAACCAAAGAAGTAGGATAGAGGAGGAATTGGCGAACATGAGGGGAAATATAGGCATAGAAAAAGTGTGACGTCCAAACACATAATGAGGACAAGATGGAGGTTGTCTATCTAAAAAAAAAAAGACACCAACAACAACTCTACTTTCACATTAATGCATGTTGATAACTTCTTGAGTTTCTCAAAGTAGGCATTCAGCAGGGTGGGAAATAAACACGGACAGATAAATGTTCTAATTCATCAGCCACTCAATGGTAAATCATTATTTTGTGTCTGAAATCTACCGGCCGCTGGTGCTGATATCCATCCATGCATTCAGTAATCAAAATATTTTCAGATTGTGTCTTTAGTATGTTGTAGAGAGAGTTGGCAGAATTGTCACAGGAGAAGCAAAATTGAATTACGTAACAGTAAAATATCTCAGTATTTTATCTGGTTGGTCTGCAGGAGTTTTTTGTTAAGCTTATTATCTCTACTAAAGTTGCAGGAGTGCTTACATGATAAGGCTGGGGGATCTTTTTTTTTTTTTTGGTTTAACCTTTAAAGAGCACTTCAAAATATTTTTACATGTACAATAAATTCACAAAAGATGTATATAAAATTAAATGTAAAACAGATTTAAAATGTTCAAATGAATTTGCTTTTGCTTTGTGTCAACAGCATTTTTAGTATCTTTACAGAAGAACCACACTACCGGAATTTAGAAAATACTTGTTATAATGCAACATATTTTTAAACATTTACGTAGCCCGTTTAAATTAATAGTTCTTTAATGCTGATAGGTATAAAAAATTCAACAATTCATCTCTACAAAAATGCTTGACATAATTAAGTTTAGACTGTTATTTTACTCAACTTATCAAATTGTCATGAAAATATAACCTGAATAGTGAAAACGTCTTATTGGAGAGGGGAAAAAGAATCAGGCGTCCTGTCCACTTACATCTCATATAAACAAAAACAAACTTTACACCAGCCTGTTTAAAAAAGGGGCCACTGTGGTTTGTTGATGGATGAGTTAATAAAATCAGTTAATACGACTTAAGTTACAAAATACTTTAAATACCAGAGCAGAAAGCAGCTATATATTCTCAAAATCAGTGTCTCTCTTTTTCAACAAATGCGACTACCACAGAGATATAAACAATAATCACCAATCATCACCTAAGAATTAGTAATTACGATAAAACAAATAAATGTTAATTACATAATGTGTTGACATCTTCTATATATTTATATCTGTGTGCTGATCTAAAGAAATATCTATATAGTGTATATTTATCTTGACGTATTAATTTATATACCTACATACATATTTTATTAAGAAGAAAAATCAAGGGGAGGCATATAAAGGATGAATATGGATGTCTTCATTCCCCATGAAAATCAATATTGCTGAACAAAAATTTATTTTTAAAAATTAATCTAAACAAACGTAGAAAGTACAACATTTTACCAAGACAGAGCTGGGTGTGTGCTTAGCCATGTGGTTATAAATACATTACCGATGAGATCGGCTGGGCCCGTGCCCAGGTTTTCTCCACGGATGGTGACTTTGGTCCAAGCCGCACCCTCCTTGGGCGAGATGCCCGTAACGAGCGGGGGCTGACGGGCACGAGACATGGTGGCCTGAGGCAGACAGGAAGACTGGGTCGATCAGCACCTGGACACGGAAAAAGACAGGCAGAGGGAGGGGTACATAAGAGAACTCAACAAACTCCACACACTGACAGTTCAATTCACACATATGAACAACATCTAATAAAGAAGCTTGGGTCTAAGGACAGAGGGTCCCGTATGGTGTACAGTTAAAGCCACTGATGCAAATTTGTGATTTGGGATATTGGGCTATAGAAATAAAATTGACTTGACAAGCAATCTGTGCTTAAATGATCAGAGTATCAATAAATTTGTCTATTTACAGAAAATGAATCAGTAAATTCTTTAAGTGAATTATTAAGAAAAAACATTTGCCGGCTGCAGACTGAAATTAAAAAATCAAAGTCTAGTGAAAATAATACTTAGTTATAGCTCTGGAAGCTGAAATAACTTATATAATATACGTCATACATAATTACTGCTGTAAGAATGGACAAAGCATTTTCAAACGATCACGCAAAACACTTACACCCAACTGTACTAGAAGTATCGGCAGTAAACAATAACCACCAGGTCTTAAAAAGGGGATAAAATATAATCTTTATATCAACATGGAACCGTAGCTGGTGAACTCACAGCCTTCTCCTGATAATAAATACGGTAAATTATGTTTTAAGATTCACCAGCTGCTTTAACTGAATTACCAGGCAGCCATATATTTAGGTTATTAGAACTGACTGGGGAGACAGCAATATACGAGCAGCATTTGGATGGCAGCTAGTGTTAATTTCCCACCCTGTAGGTCTCCAAACAATGTATGCATTGCAGCAGTTATCTCTCAGATAATAGGAAAAATAGAGAAGGGGAGCCAAGAATGAAGGAGCAGACAGAGAGCAGGGAGGGAAGGAAGAATGTAAACCTCACAGCGAAGGATAAATAAACCTGGCCTCCCCAATCATTCCACATAAGCCCACACAATACAGTGCAGATTATGGTACCAGTGAAGGAGCACCCATGCAAATCTGTTCATGTTGGGACTGAGCAAAGGAAGACAGGGAAAGGGTCCAAATGAAAAAATGAAAGGATGTATTTCAGCAGCACAGATGTTTGCTAATAAATTACTGCCAGGTCTCCAAAAGGCTGACCAATCTAGACTCTCTGAAGCAGCTTGAGCGAGGCTTCCGCCCTTTTGCTCCGCAGCCAAAACACGTTCTCCAAAAACAATGCTGGAGTTCACACGGACCGGACCTGCTACGAGTTCGCGGCAGTAACCCTTTGCAGTCATATGGTCGCTTATTAGGTGTAGGCGCACAACTGAGGTGCCAAGAAGACTTCCAAGAGCCAACGGGGGCGCCAACATCAGAGGAAATAAAAACTGACAGAGCACAACATTGATTAGTCTACTTGTTAGCGAGCCTTTCCTGTAAAAAGAGAACTAAAATCAGACTTTCAACCCCTGCAGCAGCCAGTGCCCGCATCAACAGCCATAAACCAGGGCTGCAGCTCTATAATTATTTTAGCTATGAATTCATCTATTGTTTTTTAAAAAGTATTAGATGAAACATATAGTCTATAAAATGCTAGAAAGTAGTGAAAAATGCAAATCACAATTTCCCAGACGCCAAAGGTACATCTTCAAATTGCTAGTTTGGCGTGGACAGCAGTTTACAATTATATGAAAGAGAGAAAAGCAGGTCATCCTCACGTTTGAGAAGCTGGGACAAGAAATGTTTGGCACTTTTGCTTAATAAATGACTTAAACGATTAGTCCGTCCCTCTCCCAACCCCGGGTTCGACTGATACGCAAATAGGGTCATATGAAGTGAATTTCTTAATAGTACATATTACCCAAAATAATGGATTCTTAATTTAAATTGAGTCAAGTTTCAGTCAAAAAACAAACAAACAAATAATTCAAGCAAAAATGCTTTGCTTGAATTATGTATGTAGCATGGCCCTGCAACTTTATGAACCTTCACCTTCATAACAGAGTTGAAACAATCAGTTAATTAATCGATCGAAAGCAAATTCATTTCCAACTATTTTGACAATCGTTTCAGTAATTTTTCAAGCAAAAATGGCAAACATTTGCTGGTTCCAGCTTCTTAAATGTGAGGATTTGCTGCTTTTCTTTGTCATTTATGACAGTAAATGAAGAGTCTTTGGGTTTTGGGCTGTTGGTCGGACAAAGAAGCAGTCTGAAGACGTCACTTTGGGCTCTGGGAAACTGTGATGAGCATTTCTCACAATTTTTGGACATTTTATTGACTAAACGATTAACTGAATAATCATAAAAATAATCGGCAGATTAACAGATAATGAAAATAATCGTTAGCTACAGCACTACTAAACATTGCCTAGTCTTAGCTTCTCATCCGTGAGGATTTTCTGCTTTTCTTTGTCATTTGAATATTTTCTGAGTTTTGAACTGCTGGTCAGAAGAAACAAGACATTTGAAGACTTCACCTTGGACATCTTACTATTTTCTGACATTTTACAGACCAAACAATTAATTAATTAATCAAGTAATTCCTTAATAATCTGCACTGTTCATGTATGTAAATGGACACATTTTTTCAATTTAATGCAGTCCAGTACAACAAGAGCACTAACTATGAAGACCTCAGTAATAAACATACAATTGAATTGACACATTTTGGACAATGCTGTACTGAATTGCAATAGACTATACAGGTGTACCTGATAAAGTGGCCACTAAGTGTAGGACTCTGAAGAAACACAGTGGTCATTATGGAGTAAAATGTTCTTAAATCCTCATTAAAATACATGAATGTAATTTACAAAGTATCCAATAGCAAAGACATACCTTTATTTTAAACAGCTGGGGTCACAAAAGTAAAAAAGGATGGGAACCTCTCTGGATTAATTAATCAGTTACCAAAATTATTCTCAGAACATTTTCTATCAATTGACAAATCAATTAAGAGATGAATCGTTTCAGTACTAAATACATGAAAACCTCCTTAACACTGAAGTCCCACCAGCTTACAATTGATGAATTGCTGAATATTTGCCCCATTGAACAAAGTAAATATCGATAAAGACTTCAGACCAGATTTTCATTACAGTGTCCTTGAACAGTTTTGAAATTAAGGGAAAAGAATGGCACAAAAACACAGAGGCCTAAAAAGCTACAGTGGGACAGCAGCACATGTAATTGACCTAGAAACCTCCAAGAGTAGGAACCTTTCTGGGAAAGGTGCCCCCTACTCCATCCATCGCCCTGACATCCCGGAGTTAACAAGAAAACTCCAACGGGATTTACCTCATGTTGTTGCTGCTGCCCTGCGCTTGTCAGAGGAAATGGAGGGGCTATGGGTCTGACATGAAGAAGATAAGAGGGTTAACAGGCCTAAAACAAGAGCTTGGTATATCCTTCATCAATCCCATATGTTTAGAGTGGGAGTGGACCAGAGGATCAGGATCTTTATTTTGTACAATTCTGATTCTGCTTCCAGGAGTGTTTCTAGCCTATCCCGCCCCCACCATCTTGGAAATACACGTGCACAAACACACAGATAGCCTGCGCGCGCGCGCGCGCACACACACACACACACACACTCTGGGCAGAATGACAGCTCAGCTAGGTTGCATGCGAGGGGCCCGAGCTGGTGTTGTGTGGTCTGTGTGTATGCGAGTATGTGGAAGGATCTGCGGAGAGGTCTGGGCAGTGTGTGTGTGTGTGTGTGTGTGTGTGTGGTCTGGGTGTGTGGTCTCTGGCGCGGGCCTGGGGAGAGCCTGCTGACGGCTGGGATGAGAAAAGAGCCGCTGTGTTTACTTTACTCTGGGGGCTGTGCATGGACACGGGAACACTGCCCAGACCCCTCTCTATAACACCAGCGTGCACACACACACACACATACATACACAAGCAAACCAAGTCACGCAGAAACTAAGGGGACTCTCGCACAAGTCTCGTGTCACACACCATCACAAATACCCAGTAAACTAGGTAATAGAAACTATAACTTTATACAGAGCGGGGCCTAACTGAATTAATTTTTCCTTAAAGTAGCATGAAGAGGAAAGCAAAAGAAGGGGTTTCTGATGCTCCAACTGGAAACTTGTGAGGTAGGCTGCATTTTCCACAAGAGGGATAAAGGTATTACCCTCTAGGGGGCGTCAGAGGATCCCCATAAGATTATATACTTATATATATACCCACTTTCTTCCAGCATGTGTCAAGCCATGTTGCACTGTGAAGTCCAGATTTAATCAGTGACAACACTCGCTGGATTCTCTTCCAACCATGATGCTGTTAGCCCCCAGCCCCAACCCCTCTCTCTGGTAATAGGGCTAAAAAGGCAGGTTTGTTTTCCTTGGAGGCCAACTAACAAACAGCAGGGTTGGCTCTAATCTGTGTGGTAGCTGTGGAAGTCTGAGGCTTGGGATCTTCTTGCAGCGCTGCTGCTAAGTGACTGGCCTTGTGCTGGAGGAGTACACAGACACAAAGGGATGACTTTTCATTAAAGCTCCAAACAAATCTTTTTGTCACATGAAACCATTCAATTTCCACATACCGCAGCAGTACACCCCAAAAATGCTGTGCTCAATGGTCTGGGCTAGATGGCAGCAATGGATTTCTTTTTCATAAAAAAGGAACACTGTGTTCAGTCCCTCTATACTTGCTAGTGACTTTATAATGTAATTTAGGCACCCAGATTTTCAGATTAGGACATGTGGTGGATTTTAACACAGGGTTTAGAGAGACGATGGCAGCACACCGGAAAAGACTACTATAGTAGAAAGCTATTTCATAATCACAATTAGGATTTTGGCTTACGGATCTAATCAAGCTTGTGATATTGATGCTTTGCGTGTTGAGTAACAAGTGTTCCCTTTTCACTGGTAAACTGTCTGACCCGTCTCAGGCGTTTGTTTCAAGCGCTCCGTGATAAACTGGCCTGCAGGGAAGAGCATTTACAATAAACATTTTCCATATAGGATTAAATCATTTTTAACAGGTTGTGATGAATAGTATTGTTCAGTTTTTGCTGCTACTAAAATTAAAACAAGCAAATAAAAATGTTTATATGGTTGAAATCAATATCACGATATTAAAAGCTTTTTATTTCGACAACTTCAAGACATGACAAACTCTCTGTAGCACCACGGACACATGAATCTATCTACCCGACCCACCATATCAACACACACACTGCCACATTACTATCTCATGAATAAGGCGTTCATACCTTAGATCATATGCTGCTCTGAGCTCAAAGGTGACTCGCATATGGCAGTGATTGGCAAGCGTGCGTGTGTGTGTGTGTGTGTGTGTGTGTGTGTGTGTGTGTGTGTGTGTAAGAGAGCGTAATGGGTTTAGGGGGCACAAAGGGACCCATTTAGACAGTTCGTCACCCCCCCACACTAACACCATTTCACTCCGTGCTCCCCAACATTACACAAACACCAGATTCCATCAAAGACCCCCCCCCCTCGACTCCTCTGAATGGACAGAGCGGGCCAAACATCACCCAGCCTGAGATGAGTGGTCTGATCACACAGGCTGGGCGAAGCTCCGAACAATCCTCCACAGTGTTCGCTCAAACCCGGGCCGCCACATGCCTCTAAGATGTGAAGAGGGCCGTGCAGCTGATAGCCAAAAATTGACCATAATATGTGTCAACCATATCGTATTTCAAATCAACGGATCATACATAACATGAACTGTGCGGGTTCTGTTTGAAAACAGATGCCGCGACCACTGTCCAGTCACGGAGCTCTCCCACAATGAGTCAGCATCTCCTTTGCATGCAGCCAATCCCAGCATTTACGGAGTCCTTCGTGACAGAGAAAGAGGACAGAGCGATCAGATGTGTGCCTCTGGCTCACTATCCGACCATCATGATGTCTGCCCACAGGCTTTGTTATCTTTAGGGCTGTCAGTTTGTTTGTTTGTCAGTCTCAAATGCTTTTCAGAGTTGGGCCTAGCGAAGTGAAGTCCCCAATTTCCCATATTAAAATCCTGGAACAATAAACAGAAATATGAAGTATAGGCCTGCAAATGCAGGAAGATGTTTTCAGAGGATTAAGATACTGGAGACAGGCGGCTTTGCCCAATGACATGGCGAAATGGAGAGATTTGAACCTTCATGAGGCAGACTAAAACACTGCTGCCCCAGCTGCTTTACATAAAAAAAAAAAAACCCACATCACCAGCGTGAGAATCAGCACAGTCACATACTATCAGGAGTTATACTAACATTGATGCTTACAATACAAATCAACCCTTTTATTTAGGCATCCAATTAATTATTAATATTTTCATTATCAATTAAACTATTTCTTTTTCTATGGATTAACTGTTTATAGGGCTGCAGCTAATCTGCCAATTATTTTCTTCATTAATCATTAATTGTTTGTTCTATAAAGCGACACAAAATACTGACAAATGCCCATCAACATTTCCCAGACCCCAAGCAGAAGTCTTCAAACTGCTTGTTTTGTCTGGACAATGATCCAGAAGCCCCAAATATTCAATTTATTATGCTAGAAGACTAAAACAAACGCATTTTTTGACATTTGTGATGCTGAAACCAGTGACTTTTTGGCACTAAACAATTACCTGAATATCAAAATTGTTGCAGAATAACTTTCTGACAATTGAATCGTTATAAAATGTTAAAAAAATAGTAAAAAGTAATAATAGTAGGAAGGTGACGTCTTAAAATTGCTTGTTTTGTCCAAAATTCAATTATCATATAAAACAAAGAAAAGCAGCAACTCCTCACATTTGAGAAGCTGGAGCCAGCAAATGTTTGATAACTACAAGGCATAATCAATTATTAAAATTGTTGTTGATAACTGTTCTGGAAATGAACTAATTAAATAATCGGTTATAGGGCTGCACTTAATTATTTTACTTATTGAATGATCATTTGGTCTATAAAATGTCAGAAAATAGTGAAAATGCATAACAGCAAAAAGCACCAAGTCATTGCAATTAAGAAGTTGAAACCAAGGAAAACTAAAGAAAAAGCTAACTTAAACGATTAATCAATTATAGATTGTGTCACTCTCTAATCAACTAATTGTTTAAATAAGTCTGAATCTTGCAAGGATCTACACTAAATACCCCCATTAGTACTGAGCTTGTCTCTTCGAGCTGTGCTGTGACCTGTCTCTCCAGCCCAAAGCTCCTCTGTCTGTCTGTCCAGGTCTGACTGGGTCACAGAAACCATACTGTGAAAACCAGTGGCCCAGCAAGCCTGTCAGCGGGGAGGAGGCTACAAGGTGGGGCGGACAGCGGAGAGCAGACAGGGGTGAGGGAGAAGTGCCGCTTCACAAACAAGGCTCGGCCTGACCCCCGTCGCTCGATTCACCTCGGGGTCTACGGAGCAGCGGCACCGAGGAAAAGCCTCAAAAAACACAACCCACCACATTCCACCAAAACAAACAAGCAGGGCCACCCAAATTTTTCAATTAGAGCCCCAGGAGGGGGGCAGGAAATGGATCAGTGTAGCCTTGCTTCCGCCATCCCCCAGCCAAGCATAGCTGACTTTGGGGAAGAGAAGGACAGAGCTCTGTAGACTCTCCCCGAAAGGCTGAGGACTGGACGTCGACACACATGATGGAGGAGCTCAAAGACAACTTATTCCTGCGACATGGCGCCTGCCTGCAATCGACCTGTCAATCAATTACTCTCATTCACTCGCTCATATAATCAATCAGTTGAACAAACACACGTGGTAATAAATGTACTGTTTGCCCTGGCAAAGCCTATTTAAAGTAAGTATATGTTATAACAATATTTGACAAAAGTACACAAGAGTAGGATTATAGAGGCTTAGACTCTGTTCTGTTTGAAAACACCATACTTAATGAGGCTGAGCTGAGAGAAGTGTCTGTATCATAACATGGAGGACTTAAAGTTTTTTAAGTAAGTAATATTTTAACCTTATGACCTACTAGAAAACAACTGTATGTGCAACCACAGCTGAAACCGTGCTTTCTTGATTTCTGATTTTAGAGTAACATAGTCTGATCTAACATTTCTGAAAGAGGTGTCAGACTACAGGAGTTTTTGAAATCGGGTTGCATCACTCACATATTGAGAAACTTCACAGACGTTCTTCTCTCTAATCCAAAGAAAATCTAAAAAATAATGGCGCATCACTATAGGATATTATTAAGATTATCGTGCCAGAGGGAGCAACGCACCACCTCACGTGATCTCATGGGGAATCAGATGTAAACAAAACAGAGACTGACGTGGTGCGACAACTTGCTGCAGTGAGAAAAAACAAAAGCAGAAGGCTAAAGGAGTCTGGATGAGAAAATGGTTGGGGAGACACGGATTGTCCATTCTTCAGCGAGAACTGAATAATTATTAGTTGCAGCCCTATTGCATATTTCAACTTAAAGAAGAGAAGTAACAACGCCTTCATAAAACTCATTCCCACCTTAGCATAGCTTTGAATGAGCAGACTGAGCCAATGATACACTAAAAAATAACGATCGTTCCTGGAGAGGAGGACTGATTCCAAAACAAGCTGACAAACCGACGCCTGCATCAGTACAGATCTACATCTAGACTTTGTATGACAAAGTCATGGCAGTGAGACAAGGTTGAAAACTGTTATACTCGCAATGAAGCTGCTTAACGGAACGTTAAGGTGACTGGACATCAACTATAAACCAATAATTTGTCATCTACAATCAATGAAGTAGTGATAGGCTACATTAACAACTTGCGTTTCAAAAACCTCATTTACAGTATTCTAATGTTTATTCTCACCAAAGTGCCTTTCTGAGTCATACGAGAACACTTGGTGTGCTCATTCCCACCTGTATACATTCAGTGTTTTCCCAAGTACAAGCCGGGTGTTAATTCAAATACATTTTAGCTGTTTTTTTATAGAGCCTTTCATAGGCAATCGTTATTTCTGTGTTAAAAAGCAATTACTTAATCTATTTTTATTGGAATGGACTGCGCAGTGTTTATAGGCGCTGGGAGAGAAATCATGCCACCTGGCAATGAGTGAGTTCTGCAGGTTCTCTCCTGCAGGTTCTCTCCTGCAGGTTCTCTCCTGCAGGTTCTCTCCTGCAGGTTCTCTCCTTTGTAACTGCTTCACTTGATGTGAGAGTATGAGCGATGTATCCAGTGCTGGCTGGAGGACAGGATGGAGGGGTGAAAGAGGGAGGTTTACAATATACATTTGGTATATTTGCAGGCAATGTTAAATTGTAAAAGGTGCCAACAGTTAAGTGTCTGTGGATTATCCCGAGTAATCTGGGCATAGTTTGTTGGAAAGACACAGTCATGTTTTGTGTATAGGAGTGTGGGAAAACTAGAACAAATTATTAAAAGAAAGAAAAATGGAAACGTTTGCAAAATAAAGCGGTTATAAAAACAAGCCGCCACAGCTCGTGAAAGAAGTCTTGAAACATGTTCTCCCGCACAAACAACGCAACGCCACCTTTAAACTGAGCAATATTTCAATGGAGTTCGGTTCAGCTAATGGCGTTAAAGCCGTTGAAGCCGTTAAAGCCGTTGAAGCCGTTAAAGCCGTTGAAGCCGTTAAAGCCGTTGAAGCAGCAACGGTCCGTCCACCGTTGCTGCTGCCGTCGCCGGGTCGCGAACACACGAACAACCGCCGAGCGAGAAAGAGGTTTCAGCCCTGTTCACAACCTGACAGCTACCGTTAGCTCAGGCTAACCTGCGCCTGTAGCACGCTATTCACCGGGCCGGGAGGGCGTAGCGGCGGCTGCCATTTGTCGCGCAAACCGCTTATATTATCGCATGCTCGAGGCGCAGTTAGTCTGACTGCGCCTCGAGCATTTAGGAGCAAAACATATTAGAAAAAACGGCAACTTACACCGTTCAGCAGCTGGACTGCAGCGGCCGTTTCCTGTAACCCCGCGTCTACTTCCGCCTTTCCGCTCTCAGTCAGACTTCAGAATAAAATAAAACAACAGGAGTGATTAAAACTGTGAATTTGGTTTGAAGCAAAATGAATTAAATTAAAAGAAATTTATTCAAAGATATGCATGTAATTTGCCAATTTGTTGCGTTATCATCTGATTGAGACACATTTTACACTTCCTGAAAAAAAACATTTACAATTTTTGCATTTTCTGTGTCCCACTTTGACTCATGGTACTCACTCGTGCTACTTTGTATATTTCCATTTTTATGCTGCTTTGTACTTCTAATCCACTACATTTCAGGGGTAAATAGCGCACTTTTTACTCCACTACAGAAACTGTTTTCTGACACTTTTTATTAGATTTATTAAGATTTTACATACTGTACAAAACATATGATCATCTTATAAAATATGATGCGTTGTTATAGATTAAGCTACCCAACAGCGTATAAAGCAATTAAAATGAGCTCTACCTCAAACAGCAACAGCATCAAAACGCTGCTTAAATGTTAATGCATCAATAATAATAATGGAATAGAATAATATATATTATAAAGGACATGTTGAAAGGGTCCATTCTGCATACTGAGTACTTCTACTTTTGATGTTTAAAGTGCATTTTGCTGATAATACTTCTGTATTATTGAATGCTGGACTTTTACTTGTGACAGAGATTTTGTACGTTGTGGTATTGCTACTTTTGCTTAACTAAAGGATCTGAATACTTCTTCTACCGCTGCAGCCTTGCAGACATCCTACTGTTGCGTAATACTAACCTGAACAGACTGCTCCTGATCTGGCTGAATTTCTCCAGTTTTATTTATTTTTTTATTTATTTGCCTTTGACATACTGCCTTGTTTGGTGGGTTGTTAGTTCTGCATCTCTGTCTTGGAGGTCTTCTTTTAAGAATTAATGGAGATAATGATGTGTTGTAACAACATCTGATGAGCAGTTTAATCAGTAAGTTATCTGGCTTGTGCTCAGAGTGGATGTAAGACTAAATACAGCAAAAACAGCATTATTAGCCTGCATGCTCCTCCGAAGTGTTGGATGAGGAGAATTCTGAGGCCCAGTGGGAGCTTTGCTTCTTTCCTCGTCTCTCTTTTCACGGTGCATCACTGAGGTATTTCCACTTGTTCTGGGAAAGGCGCAGCATCATTAGAAATGCAACAGAGACCACCCAGGCACACACTAGAACACTGATACCATTACATTTATCTCACCAAATTGTGCAGGGCAGAAAGAATTTCTGTGATAAGGCAAGGCCCAGTCTCTGGGGAAACCATATTGTCCAATTAGACGGGGTAATCTGATAATTGAGGGATCAAACTGTGACTTGGGAGTTTGCACAGATGCTGATGCAACACAGGGGCTGTTTGTCTACATAAACACCAATTTACAGCAATGACGCTGGAAGATTTTGATCGTAGTCTCAGTGGTACAGCCTTTGCCGTTGAATGAGAACATCAGTGGCATATCACACATACCAACTGGTGAATCTACAAATCAGTGGTCTATTTGGTGCATTATATGTGTCATGTTTCGAGCTATCAATGTAATGCACGGGAAAATATTCTAGGATAATATTTAAATATTTATCCATATTTACCCACCAAGGCCAGTTTTGACATTTTAGATTACAGAAGAGAAAGAACCACTTATGCAGAATCTAGTTAAAGAAATAGTTTGAAGTTTTGGGAAATGCACTTATTCACTTTCTTGCTGAGAGTAAGACATGAAGGTGGAGCCAGGAGATTGTTAGTTTGAGGAAAAAGACTGAAAACAGCTAGCCTAGCTCTGTCCAAATGTAAGAAAATCCACCACCTAGCGTCTCTAAAGCTCACTAATTGACACATTATATTTTTATATTATTATATTTGCTTAATTCGCACAAAACCAAAGTGTATAAATGACAAGGTGTGGTTTTATCTGTGCTTAGGTGCTGCATATTTTCTTGGCTAGGCTAGTGCAGTGGCTAGTTGTTTCCCCCTGTTTCCAGTCTTTATGCTCAGCTAAGCTAACCGGCTGCTGGCTGTAGCTTCATATTTAATGGACAGATATGAGAGCAAAATGATCTTCCCATCTAACTCTTTTTCATTCTAACTTTTCCAGAAAAAACCCTCTGCTGACAATATTCTCATGTAGCGTGTTGTGTTTTTAAATAGCACAGGCTTTCTGAGCAGGTGTCCCAGGTGTGCTCCTGAGGGACACTGCTGGTGCCTTGATCCTAGCTGTAACCCCCCAACCCTCTGTAATCCACATCCCGTAATGGCACATGCTGCGCTGGCACCATTGCTCATCCCTGAACCCTATTGTTCATTGTTTGTCTTCTCCAGTTTTTTCCCATGGGCCCCTGGCCAGTGAGAGGAAAAGGTCACTGTAAATATTGCACTGAAATCCTCCCTCCCTCCCATAGAGCTCCTGAAGATGGAACAGGCGACCAGTGGGTGAGCACTTCCTTCCTGCGCAGGGCATTTCAACTGTAAGACATCAAACAAGTATGAATCCCTCAATGTCAAAGATCGCTGCAGTGAGATCATGTGCTCAGTGTTGACATTACAATAACCTGGGCAGGTCTCAGCTCTTTTTGAAGCACACCAGATAACATAATATCTACATATGTGGCTCCATGTGCCATCAAAAAGCTACCATTTATCAAGAAAAACTGGACTGTACAAGTGAAATACGTGTATGTTTTCATATTAAAAGAATATTGACCATAGCTGCTCTTTAGTCAGTCTCTGAAACTGTTAAATGAGCAATAATATGTTCTTAATGGCTCAGCATAAATCCGACCCTGTCTGTATTTTGCATCTCATGAAATACACAAAATATGGATTCCAAGGGAAATTAAGTGAGGCTTAGCAACCCCTTACCCATTTGTGGCTAATCACTATAGCCTGCGGCAATGCTGTTAATATAAGACTGGGAGATTTAAAATAAACCCCTGATATTTGGGTTTGTTTTGCTTCTGAGTGGCGCTCCATCTCCCGCTGCTCCCCTTTCCCGGAGGAGTCCAGTTCCCTGGGCTCACATTTTTTGGGCTCCGGAAATCCAGGCCTGTGCCAGGCTTAGCTTGGAAAAGCACCCAGATGATCACAATGGTAGAGGGGAGAGTTAAGGGGAACAGAGAGCCTTTCAGTCTGAGTGCTGACACATTGCTTGACACAGTGGCTGGATAACATGACCAGTAGATGGATGGAGAGATGGGGGGGGAGAATACAGGAATGCTTTTACAACAAGGTGGCGAAAAATAATCTGATACACTTCTTATGATATCTCTCCCATGACCTTAAGAGTTAGTTCACCCAAATTACAAAACACATTTTCTCACTTACCTCATGCGGATGCTTGCAGCCATGCAGTTTTGGTTTCATTTGTCTTAAGATATCCATCTCTGAGATTTCTGCGTCCTTCAGAACAAAATTTCGTTTGTGGTGCTCACAGGAATAAAAAAAAAGAGATGTTTAAACAAGAACAAGAGTCTACAGGCTGTACTTAGGCACAGGGGTGGTTTAAGTGAAATGCTATTGTCAGCATGCTAACATGCTTACCATATTCAATATCTTAGTTTAGAGCAGTGGGTGTAGTCACTGCAGAGGGGAGGTGGTGGTGGTGGTGGTGTGTGTGTGTGTGTGTGTGTGTGTGGGGGGGGGGGTACTTCAATGTACTTGAATGTCTGTACCAAATTTCATTGAATCCTTCCAATAGTTGTCAAGACATAGAGGAAAGGTTGGGGGATCACCAAAGTCATAGATATTGAGATATTTCAGTCTGGACCAAAGCGGTGGACCAACCATCAGACCGACATAAGCCTCCATAGAGCAATGTCACAGATGTGGTTAAAGATTCAACAGCAACAATAACTCTTCCCAGTGTCCTTGTTACTTCACAGAACATACTGTCAACAGTTTACACAGGAACCATTTGGGGGCTTTAACAACCTGAGAAGAAGTCTACAGTTACACATACAGTACACATGGTGAATTTTTGCCCAATCTTTAGAGCTGTTCAAATCAGTGTTTTCATGTTAACGATGAATCAAATGACTTTGTGTAACATGAAATAGGTCAATAGTAGTGACAAACCCTCAGCTCATTGTTTTGGTTTTACGGGCCACAACTTACTGTTTTGGTTCAGTCTCACCGTTCTCATCACCCCTATTATAGCTGTTTTCAGCAAAAAAACGCTTAAAACCCACTGTTCACTACCTGCCCAGCACCAAATGTACATACAAAGTTATTGACTAGCTGGTGAACATAGTGGAGCATACAGCAGGTAAAACACCAGATTCGTCACTCAGGAGTTTGTGGAGACCAAATTTATCAGGTGAACACAAACACGACTTCAAATGAATGCTAATGCTGCACTGTGTCTACATTTTGTTAACGTCTACTGCCTGTTGTGCTGCCCCCAAGTGGCCAAAAAATCTATTTATTAAAAAACTATTTAAGAAGTTAAAATAAGGAGATTTTGTATTTCTCTGCCTGTATTACAGTATATCCTGGTATTCTGCAGATTACAGGGATCTGAAATAGCAATAGAGCATTGTGTGGGGAGATTAAATTTTGAGAAAATATACAGTTGAAGAAAACATTATGAAAGTTATTGATGTTTTTGATGACTGGGGTTACAGTCATCATTGGGGCAATTGGGACAAAGTATTATGACCTCAGTAGATCTAAAATCCTTGTTTTGTCCCTGGTGTGGACCATCAACACAATAACAAGGACATTGTTTCCAGAAAGACACTTTTCTGTTGAATTTGTTTCAGTTTCGCATGTTCTGAGCACGACAAACGAAATTCCATTCACCAAATTGAACAAAAACGATTTAAATGGCTAAATACCACAAGACAAAAGTGAGAAAATATGTTTTTTTGTGTGTAATCTGGGTGAACTGACCCTTTAAGTATTAAGACAGAGAAGATCGGAGAATTCCCACAGTTAGGTAAGAATCTGAAGAAAAAGAGTAGGTGTGAAAGGGTATAAAGGGGCATTTTCCCAAATATGTTCGGGCCTTTACCACCCAGGTTAACATAACATGTTCCTTGCCTTCTCATAACACCACTCCTTCAGCCCCCTAGGCCAGACAACAGGCTACTGTGTCTCAGGAGGCACAGACGGGCTCGGCCCTGAGAACTGTGGAGAAACACTCTCTGGGAAAAGTCTAGAAAGTAAAATGAAAAATCCACAAGTGTGCTGACGACGTAAAGCAGAGCCAGAATGACTTCCTCAGACATGTATTGTCTTTCAGAAGGTTGTTGTGTAATACCGCCTCATATTTTACTGATACATGCTCATCCCTCCTCGAATGAGTAACATGACTTTGAGAGGAAACAGCTTTCATCCACAGGGGCCAGCTGAAGCCATCGATGCGTGCCGCAGTGTGCGCTCTGTCTTTGATGAGATGTGACAGGTCGGAGTGTGTTCATAACTGTTTGTGTTTATAAACAGGTGGACTTGGTTACAGCTGGGGGTTATTTGCGTGCGTGATGGGCCCGGGCCAATTGCAATCAAGAGGAGAGCATAATAAAATCATACATGATGTTATACGCTCAGGCTCTGTTTTCTGTCGTCATTGGTCAGATGTTTTGATTTTTTTATTGATTTGATGCTGCCATATTTTCATTAGTAAGATTATATCCTTTTTCTTTTGAGACATTCCCACTGTAGCTACATTACTTAATTTAATTCAACCAGAAACTGATAGCTCATTAAAATGAAAACTTAATTTTTTGCAAAGATGAGTGACTTTTTCATTTTTATTGCCTTTGTTAGGATGCTTTTATAAGGTTTTTATTATGTTTTTATTGTGTTTTTGCAGTAAAACGTATCTGCAAAGAGAATAAGCATATTTCCATTAAGAGAAAATAAATTTTATTTAAGTTGAATGTAAATTAAAGGCTAACAGAAGGAGAACGATATGAAGGATTACAATCAAATGTTATAAGGCGCCAAGAATATATAATTGAGGGCCCCTATTTAAAAATTAGGGGATTAAAGGAGATTAAAAAAACCACATGACACAAACTGTTATTAAAATTATTTCTTATTTTGCTCTGTGTGAAAGGAAGAGAGGGTCTTAACTTGAATGAGCCCTCTAATGCTGCACATGGGTTTTCTTTCCCATGGATCAGCGTGTAAGGCTTTAACACAGTCAGGAGGAACTCAACTGGCCTCAGTGAATATTAACTGGACTTAATGTGCAGCATATTGGCTCACAAATAGTTTAATGTTTTGTCTTCATTTCCTTTGTTAAATCAATGACAGTAAGGATTCAGGCCTTGGCTGGCAGCCTCACTGTGTCCTTGGGATTTTCCCTCTTTTTGTGCAGTCCAAATATCTCCAGAGGAACAAAAATTGTGTCTACAGCCCAGAAGGGGGCGCCCAAGAATGTAATTTATGAACTTGGCCTCTCCTCTGTGGTCTGGTGTGCAGAGGAGGAGAGCTGAAGATGTGCAGCAGATGAGAGGCGAACGAACAAACACAGAAAGTTTTGTTCAAAAGTTTAAAGATGTTTGGTAAATGTGGATGAGAGATTGCTGATTGCACAGTTAACTTAGAAAAACCCTATCCCTGTACTGATCGAGCCTCTATAAACTATACTAACCCAGCACAGGGGGTGGACAAAATAATAACAACAATTTACAATATAATGCAAGCCAGTAACAACAAAACACTTCCAGAAATGACCATTTAATGGGTACTGTTTGAAATGTTTTGATGTGTGCTGATACAATTCCTCAGTTTGGTATTATACCAACACACCACTTTTATTGATACCTTACATGGAGAAATGGAAACGTTTTTCTACAAAACCTTTATTTTTTATTTAGTAAAGAAGCCAAATGTTTTAAAATGTTAAAAGTTGTCAAAACACAAGCAACTGTCCAAAAATTTTGCTAAATAAAATGGACTTAAATTCGCAAAAAAATGTGATTTAAATCAGGAAGTATCTGATGAAAGAATAAGTAAACAAGATTGTAAATAGGACCAGACACACATTGCCAGCTTTCATTATTTAGACATATTTTGGTGGGTTCCAAAAGTATTGAGCCTTAATATCCTGCCCTTACAATAATAATAAAGATTTATTTATATGGAACTTTTCAAGCGAGGAGCATAAAGTGCTTTGAAAGAGAAAATAAAGTCCAATAACAAGATGTAGGGTACAATAGGAAGATTAGCATAAAAGGAAAAGAAAACAAGTAGAAAATAATAATAATTCAGACACAAACAAATTAAAGCAATAAAAAGAGATCTTTAAATATGAGATAAAAAGGTCAGCTAATTATACAAAGCCAACAACAACCACACCTCTCTGACACAGATAAATAAAAACTGAACACAAAGAGGTGAGATCATTTATTGCAGGAGTGCTGTGCTGGATTGTTATAAGGTGTTGTTTTTGTCCTTTCTATACGTTAGTTAATACATTTAGTTAAATGTAAGAGATATATAATATGAGCTACTCATGTAACCAGGCAGGTAAGAGTGCATGAAGTCGGTAGGTGCTTATATTTTGGTTGGAGAATCCATGCACATTTAAAATATCTGCGCAGACTTCTGTACAAGTAGAGACTTCAAACAAAAGCAACACAGACGCAGAGACAGTCAGCACACTGCAGGTGTAATCAACCAATCATGTGCCTTTAAATCAGCAAAGAGAAGACTTATTTTAGGGGCATAACTATATACGGTTTAGAGCATGTGTATAAGTGTACACAAATACTGTATGTGTATACATTACAGTGTGTGTGCGTGTGTGGGTGTGGAGTTGAAGCGGGGAGGCTGTTTGTAGTGAAAACAGTGAGAAAGAAGACACAGAGAGGAAGCTAAACACAGGCAGCTCTTTGAAGAACAGAGCAGGGTAATGCTATTGTGAACAGGTTATTTAACCAACACAAACACAAGTTATATGTTAGCCTAGGACAAATCTGATCATCTGTACATCTGATAAAATGTGATATATGTTGAAGTGCTGTGTAAATCGTGCACATTAAAGGTAATATGTTGTAGCGTTAATGTGGAGGCTATAAATTGTGCTATTAATGGGTTGGAGGCGGTGAGAGATTTCCCGTGTTAAGTGGATGAGGTAGTGTGGCACACAGGAAGGGAAACAGCACGTGTGTAGTTCAGTGGGAGCTGGTGGGGGGTGTAAGGAGAACTATAGGATTGTGTATGTTGGAGAGGTGCGCAGTGCAAATTGAGGTCAGTTTCAGCCGAATAGCCTTTTAGCTTTGATCCCTCAGCTGAACTGGATGAAAGACATCCTGCTTCCCTCGCCAAGGAGGGAGGAAGGGGAGGCGAGCAGGGGGAGGACCTCTGTTTTCTACCTGACAAATATGGCTTGATACTGCACAAATATAATGGTTTCCTCTATTACACTGATAATCTCTTATTTTCATCTGTCTCGCCTCTCCTCTGCCCAACTCTGGTCGCGTCCTCGCCCACGCCTTTCTGTAAATCATCCCCCTTTTTCCTGCTAATATAAATCCTGATGGGCTTTATCAATGCTTTTGTCTCTCTATCTGTTCTTCCCTGACTCCCTCTCCTCTGTTGTTTTCCTTTACAGTGCATTCAAAATCTGAACTTTGATCCTCCCACGATCTGTCAGACAGCGGACCGAAGCCTGGAGCAATCAGCTGTTTGTGTGTGTGTGTGTGTGTGTGTGTGTGACCTTGTGTGTGTGTGTATGTGTGTTTTCACATGTGCAGTCTGGTGCAAAAGCATCCAAATTCATGTCTATCACTGTGCGTGTGATGAAAAAGTAATTAGTTTAGACTTAATTCACTGTGTTTCTAATGTGTCTTAACAACGTAAGTGAACATAGTGATGAGAAAAAAAGTTCCAGTCAGGCATTGACTAGTCATGACTATTATGGGAAATCTGGTTGATAACTTCAGTTTATTACAAATTGGGTCTTACGTTCGTGGTTTTGAGCCTTATTTCTATCAGTTACAATAACATTTTACTCACCAAAGATAACTCTGAGATCTGGGAACACGGGGACATCACTACAGCAAAGACCAACAAGACAAGTTGTAGACAAAACCAGAGTTTAGCCAAACTTGTGTGGGAGAGAAAGTGGGTTTAGTACCCAAACTGTTCGTTGTAAACATCCATCGCAATTTACGTACTGGCTTTCAACTTTGACCTTCCGTACCATACAATCAGCAGAGACAACAGCTCTTTGTTGGAGCATTGCTATGCTTGTTGGCTCGTTACCGCCCACAACTGTCGACAGCTGAACAACGTGAAACCAATCGCAGGATGTGAATTGTTTGCGTCCTCATGTGTGTGCACACAATGCAAACAAAACGGGGATCCACTCATAAACACATCGTTCCATAGTGCTACTTGTGGTCAAAAACGCCACAGGGTACCTTAACTTGGTGAATAAAATGTTATCACAATGAATATAAAAAGAAATGGTGGCCAAAACTGTGAAAATAAGAACCACATTGTGATAAACTGTCCAGCTCTCACCTTATCGTGTTCATTTAGCTTGTCACCATTTCTCATTTTGCATCATCTCTTTGTCTTCACTTTTCTGCTCTGAGCTGAAATACTTCAAAGTGTTTCTTCATACTGGAAAGAACAGACACGTGGAACATAAATGACAGGATGGAACTATAAGTTCAAATACAACAGAGCTCAGGAACAAAGAGGATTAATAGAAGGCCACTTTCCTGTGTTTGACACTGGAGCAGCAGGCCGTAAACGTCCTGTATGTTCTTCATTTATTTATTCTTGTCAGAGTGGAGTTTGTAAATGTAGAAACAAGAAAAACAGTCATCTGGAAAGAGGACTGTAACATTTTAGGACATTATGGGAAGTGTGCGTGCTAGTGTGGAGGTCTGTTGGAGAAGTGGGAGGATGCAAATGAAATAAAATGGAGCTACAAACAAATCTTGAGAGATTATCTGACCTGATGTGACATTATGAGAATAACTGAGCTGATCTGGCGCCCATTCAGTCAGAATCCTTTCACACTGTGTTCATCTTCACATCAGTAAACAGTGCGTCAGTAACAGAGCCTTTGAGAAGAGGCTGCACTCCTTAGATAACTTTGTGAATACTATAACAGATGTTAGATTACCTGGTCATACAACAGCACAAATCTGCAAAGTAATGATGACTCGCATACAGTATTCGAAACACGCACACAAGGAATGTGATTTTGAAATAGCTCCATCACAATGCATGATTAACCTTAGCATAAACAATGCAATTACGGCAAACAAAAGCAAAAAGGATTTATAGTTCTGAGCTGTTTACCAGGTTGCTAATTTAGAGCTCAGCCTTGATTGATGGGCAGGTTGATGTCTCACACCCAAATGCTAACATGCCCTGAGGAGAAACATCAACATCAACATCAACTGACGAGTGACCCTCTTTTCGTTCAGCCATCTTGCTTCTTAGAGTGGGGATGGAATCACCGGCTGTATTGCATAATGAGACAAGTCCCAACAGCTGGGGATCTCTCCAGCTCTCTAAACTAATCTGCCCTGACAACTTCTCCGCATCCAGGAAAACGACCTATTCAATGAACAGAGGAACAGGTTCTTCTATAATGGATTAGTGCTCAGCTAAGTCTGAACTTAACAGCAAATGGGTTGTTATCTACAGGTATTTGTGATGTTATGCATACAAGTTACCCTTTAGTGTAAGTAGTATTATGGTCCTTTATTCAATTAAAAGAATGCAAACTTTTTTATTTATGACTACAGAGACATTTTTAATCAAATGTACTGAGGAATCAAAAGTACTCATTATACATAACATTTTTATGTTGTAGCTGGTGGAGAAGAACATTTTAAGCACTATATCAGTCTTTCCCAAACTTAGGGCCAATTGGCAGAGTAAAATGCATAACAATGCTATGATATGTGAATTCAATTTCCTAATGAAAAATTAAAAGAGCTGGTCTGTTCAGCTCAAATGCTGTGTGCAGGGCTGTTATTCTCTCATTCAAGGCATTCAGGGTTTATTGTGTTCTTTATCAGTAGTTTATAAATGTAGATGTTATGGTAATTCATGATTATTCAGGTATTTTAAGGTAGGTAAGTTTGGGTCATGGGGAGAAACCAAATTTCTCTTCTGGGTCTTGAGCTGAAAAAGTTTGGGAACCCCTGCACTATATGTTTAATGGTTGGGCTCTTAAATCTACAACAATGTATGATATTTTATCAGCTGATCGTGTGCTTTGTATGCTTTGTAAGTGACTATAAGTACAGTAGCAACTCTTGAGAAAGCAGCCCATGTTTTTTTTTTAAATCTCTCCTTCATTTACACTATTTTGCCGCCTGGCTTAAATACCAGGAAAAGAGAGCATATTACCCTAATAAGCCTTTTTCACAGAAAGCATTTTGTCACAGTAGAAAAAAAGGCACAGTTGTAAATACTAGAATTAATGATGGCTGATTTCCATTTAGCTGCTTCAGTTTCAGGGTCCTGGTGTTGCGCATGCTGGCTCACTGTCACAGTCATGGCTCACTGGAACACCTGAATAGAACAGAGCCATCGTTAATGTTATTGTGGATTCAACATACCTGCTTTGAAAAAAGGCCTGTTCTTGCCTCGCTGAGATCCTCAGGCTTGGATTGCATTAGATTGTACAGGTATAACTAATAAAGTGGCCACTGAGTGTAAATATCTATTTTAACTATGTTAAACTCTGTTTTTTCTCTGTTTAATCCCATTATGTTTTTACTGTTTATTTTATCGTTGACTTTGTCACTATGTTTAGAAGAATGCTACATAAATGATTATTATTATTATTATTATTATTATTATAGCTGCCAAATAAGAGCAGTGAAGTAAAAACTACAATATTCCCACCTGAAATGTAGTAGAATAGAAGTATAAAGTAGCAGAAAACAGTAATACTAAAGTGAAGTACAAGTATTTCTTGATTGATTTTATTATGGATTTTACATAACAGACAAACAACACAAGAAAGACATTATAACATAGACATTATAACAATTACATTACAGGAACAGACAAGAGGCCAGGAATGAATATTGTGAGTCCAACAATGACCTTGTTATATTACAAAGAGAAGAGGGAAAGATTTTGTATTTCAAGTATTTCAAGAATGACCTGCAATGTTAACGGAGCCCAACAAGACCCCTGAGAGGAACTCAGATCTCTGTCCGTGTCCGCAGGATGGCACAGGAAAGGTAGGAAACTCCTAAATCAATCTCCCACTCTACATTTAATTACCTCCATCTCCCACACAACCCCACCCCCAAACCTCAACCCCAACCCCTCCTTGTGTGCAGCAGGAAATGGAATGTGAGTCATTTGCTTTGGTTAATACATTTCATAAGCGTAACAATCAGAGCATCATTGTAGATTAATGATTTCCTCAACGCACATCCATCATGGGTTTACAGCCAGCAGACAACGCTCCCGCTCTACACACACACACACACACACACACACACACTAACACACTCACATGCAGAGGCAAAACATAAGCACACACACACAAACACTCACACGCATTATCAAATAAGTCACGTTAGCATACAGACACTGGCACAGAGAGTTTCCTTGATTTGTGTAGGTGTAACTGTGAGCATTTGGTTTACACAAACACACACACACACACAGCCAAGGGTTGCCCATCGCGTGTGACTGCAGTGCAGAAGGCGAGAGCACAGGGAGGTTTCTTGGATGTTTAACATGCCATCCAACCTGTTTCAGCTCATAATGAGGTGACAGTTGGATTGTTATCAGGGATCCAAACAAAGGCAGGATTGAGACAGACAGACACCTCCGTGGGCTGCTCATTGACCTGGGATCAGCCCAGCTATAGGCAAAAAAAATCATCAAAGAGCAACAAACTGTAAACTGTACAACAGAGTTTTATTTTTAACATGGAGCCATTAAACAAACACAGCCATACAATACAGTAAATACCTAAATGTGGTTGATAGGCATGTACCAATATGCCCATTTTATCATGTGATAATCTTATGTACACAGAATCATAGTGGTATTGTTACTGAAATAAGATAATGACAAAGACTGTCAATAAGTTCTGCCACCAATTTTTTAAGACATTTTACAACAGACTCATTTTAGTTTGATCTAAAATACCTGACACTAAAGTTTCGATATACTTTCAACATTCCTATTATTTTCTTTCTCTTGCTGTGGCGACAAAACATACCACCTGTACAGGTACAAAACGAGTAAACACCTGCATGCAGCTGTGACTGGTCCATGGTGGGTGGAACTGTGATTATTTTTGAAAAATGTAACTAACTCTTTTGTTATTATACTGATGTGATTTCCTTGTTTTTACGTGAATCTTCCAACCTTTTGCTCCAACTTTATGATGATTTCTGTATCATTTTAATTGGATTTAACTCATTATTTCATTTATACTTTTTAATGTACCTGATGATGGTTCAAAATGGAGATATACTTTAATATTCACTGTGTTGTTTGTGTACCAGTTGCCATTCCTCGCGGCTAATGATTTTTCCATTGTCTTCTGAAAATGAACTTGTGTGTTAACTAAAGTTGCAGCCAATGGCCTTTAAGGGCTTGAGCATAGTCTATGAAACGATGCAAACACAGACACTCTGAGCAACACAAGCTGCAGTCTTGACATTGGAAATAGGGATGCTATGTTATAGTATGAAACAATGAGAAGAAGTTCACCTACCGTGGTCAAGCCTCCAGGAACAGCACCGGGCTGTGAGGCGTAGCAGCCGCAGTCAGAACTGCAGGTCACGTGACACCCACGGGCTAAAAAGACTACAATCACTATAAAAGAATCTAGAAAAAGATTAATACGTTCTTCTGGGCGTCTCGAACACTCCAACATGACTTTCCATTATCACAATTTGAGCCATTAAGTCTAATAAATATTGAAAAGTTTCTAGGAGCTCATCTGTGCGCAGAGCCAGCAGGAAATCAGCCAGCTCAGCCAGAGAAGGACACTGATGCGCATGCTCTATGGGCTCAAGAAGGCCTAAAACTTTTTTGGGCGTTTGCGGCCGATGAGCCACTTTCATTGGAATGACTGAGGTGCAATCTTGGAACACTGTATTCAGATTTCTAAATACACGAATGGTTTAGGTTTACTTTTACTCACAACAACCATGCCTGACAAGCAAAAAGCAGATTTTATCTATGTTGACCCCATGAGGACTCACCTCCGCAGAGTATGTCCAACTAGGTCATGCTCTCGCAACATTTAGATCAGACAAATTTATGCTTGGGTCTAAGAATGGATACATATTGTTTAAAGTCTTTGTCTTGCTTTGTGTCTGACAAAGATCCATGACAGACTGAAATGTTGCAGAAATGAGTTATTATGGGAGCATACCATAGCAGTGAGCAGATTCTACTTTTTGCCTTCAGTACATATGTTGGGCATTAAATTCTAATAATAAATATTGAACTGAAGCCTAGATGATATTTAAAGCTCCTTCAGTAATGTAAATCAGTTAAAACCCCAGCCTCTGTGTCCACAGCAGCAGCAGCAGCAGTGTGGGACTACAGGCTGCAGTTAGGGTTTCACCAGAGAGGCTGTGTGGTCCTCCAGTCTCCTGCTATTAGTTTGTTTACAGAAGTTAAAGCTGCGAGCTGCTGAGTGCCCGGGGCCAGCATTCCAATACAGTGGCTCATACAAGCATGCACAGGCACACTCTGCAACGCTGTTGTCTCTCAATACAATGTATGCAAACCCGCAGCAGTGAGCAGCACGCCCAAACTCCCATTACAAGCACTTCTTTTTCGGTTTCTCTTCTGTAAGAACTCACCCCTCTTCTTCATGCACACAGTTCCTATTTAGCTGTTTTTCTTGCCATTTATCTTTGTTCCTCATTTTGAATGTAATCCACACAATAATCTCTTAACGCTGCCAAACATAAACGCATAATGGCCTCGCTATACTGTACACGGTAGGGAAGTGGCGGTCTGGTCTATGTGGTCTTGTGGACGGCAGGTGATGGCTGCTGCATGTTGCAATGAGCCGTTACACATGTATTTGAATGTACAGGTGAGATTTCTTGCTCTGATAACACACGGCTGACATTAATAGTGGGTTCGTATACAAATGAGTAATCATCTGCTTTCTGCAACCAACCGTCACATAAAAGTTTAAATAGATGAACTCCGCAGATTTAATGAAACCAACAGTTGATTGATGAGATGACAGATGGGTGTTATTAGTTGTGGGCCTGACAGCTACTTAAAATAATGTTTAAGTCTGGGGGGAACAGACAAATATGCAGACATAATTCCTAAATGAGATATACCTGTCTCTCCATCTGTAGCACGCACTCTTATGTACCTGCATGTCAGAGCTGAAAAAGAAGGAATGTAAATAGCTTTTAAATGCGCAACCATAGAAACAAAGCAATAATAAAACTGTACTGCAGTAATTAGTCAGGGTCAAAGGTTATTTAATGAATGCTGGTTGTATTGAAAAGACTGTATCAACTGCCTCTGGAATAAAATGGCTATCATTTCACATGCTGATAAGAATACCATTTTCATCTCTCAGTCTTTGTCTGAAGATTTTAGAAGGTAAACTTTTGAGCTACTTATCAGTACAGGTGTTACACATGTTGACTCGAAGCCTCGATTTTTGAATGGTTACACACCTGAGTTGGTAATGGACTCGCTTTATCTCGTTTAAACAGCTCTGATTGTTGATAGGCAGGCATGTTCACACCTAGAAACAAGTAACAACATTGCTCCAACGCTTATCTGCCATTGTTCTCTTAAACTATAGTCACATATAAACTATTTTCTGCATTGTGTTGTAAAAGATTGGCGGAAACTTGAGTAATCTCAAACCAAATCCTTACCAAAATGTACATACAGCTTCAGTATCAGACTCTTGCGCAACATAACTCTTTGTAGAACTTCATACTTAGTTCAGGTCTTCATGACAGCAAACAAAAAAATGATCTTGGAACGTCTCCTCACGACCATTTCACCTAAGTCGCTCCAGAGCTGTCGGCCACATTGCACCAATATTTTACTCTCCATTCAACAACCATAAAGTTGTCATCTAATTTAGGTTAATGTGAATGCTCAGTCATTCACACAAAGCAGAAAATTGGACAGTAAGCAGACACACCCTGCACTAATGGCCCCAAATGCCGTTGGCCACAGGTATTGCTGAATTCTCCGCAGCTTGGCGAAGGACCAGGTCCTTGAACACAGAGGATGACCTCAGCTTACAGTCAGAGACTTCGGTAGTCTGCAGTCACGCTATCCAGAAAAACCCGGAATAAAATCCGTCCATGGTCCCGCTTCAGTTTCAGATGGCTTTCAATTTGTCTTTGCTTTTAGAAATAATTACCTGTAACAAGCATTTTAAAGAAGCAGTAATGATCATATGTTGACAGACGATGAAACAGGACCGGGGAATAACTTTTGAACGATAAATTACACTTATAATATAACACTTAAGTATAATTAGTACTTACCAGTGATACCTTTTATGTATTAAGAATTAGTAAACTAAAGTTGTAAAAGAGTGTTACATTACGGTGTATTAACCACTGTACTTAAAGACTTATTCAACGCTAAATTTGAATACACTCAATATATATTCAAAGTGTGCTTTTGTTATGATATATTGAAACAATCTAACAAATATTCATATATATAAATTTGCAAATTAAATACAAATTTGTTGGCAGGTTCTTGTGTATAAGTCAGTTCTTTGTTTGAAAAAAATGTGGTTATGCACATCTTAGTTGTTGTTCATATTTTGTCGTTTAAAGCTTTAATTTAACACCTCATGCAGCAATCAGAGGACTTTTCCTTCAGTTTTTGACAAGATGTTGGAACAATCCTCTTAATTTAACACCTCGCCCAAAGCATGCTGGAATAGGTTCATCCTCCAGGAATTTAAAAGCCATCTGTTTGGTCAGTAGGTATATCCTACGATTGTGTCTCTTTTTAACAAAAAAACAAGACTTGTTTTCCTGTTTGAACTTATATTCACATCCAGACATACAAGCAGACGCAGAAGCAGGAGATTTGGGTAGTGCTGTCTCATCAGAACTCGACATGTAGTTATTATCCCACGTGTGAAAGCCGATGTCACTCAATACAGAATATGAAACATATATAGAGCTCAGCTGACTGAGAGGCTGCTTTGGTGACAGAAAGGCTTCAGCTTTTAAACTCTCTAAATTTAGAATTTAAACGTACCTAAGCACAGTTTGAAGGGCACTTCATGAATTAAAAAATACCAAAAATACACTGCAACTCTGATATGGGAAAAATATAGATGTAAAAGTTGTATAGACACACATGCAATATTTAGTTTAGTTATAGTTTTCACATGGGGTGTTAAAACAAAATCTAAATCCATCATTACAAACTGTGTTGCATTAATCACAAAGATCTTATTTGAACATACTAACCCAAAAACAATCCTGTTCTGGGTTAAATGTCATTTGTGAACAGTGGATCACTCTGCCTGCAGCAGCTTGCATTTTGTCTGCATCAGCAGATGGATATAGGTCTGCATACTCTGGTACTTATCAGACAGTGACACTTACATTGTATACACATCAGCATTTAGGCGGGGTTTAACCTACTCAGTAATGGCGCTGCCTTTTTTATAATGTTCACCGCCTAACCCTAAGGCCACACACCCATTATAAGAAACTTCTGCAGAAGCCATGTCTCATTTACTGATTTACACCTGGATGTCAGTGTATGTCGTATCCACACACTGGAAGTGCAGTTAAGGACACAGGCAAGCCAATAGATGTAAATGAGCAGGTTGCTTAACACTAGTCAGTTTATATTATCATACAAGATGTGTGGCTGCATTAGAAAACAAGAAATATATATATATATTTATATATAGTGTTTATACTGATAAAGGTCAGAGAGACCAAAATATTTCAGCAGTAAGCCAGACAGTTTTTCAAGTTGTGCCTTTCTCCAATGCACCTGTTGCTCATTCAGGTGTGAAGAGATTTATTTTTTCTATATTTTTCTAACTGAAATTCTGGAAAATTACATTTTAAAAGTCAGTTTGGCATGTCAATTGAGTCTAAATTATAGATCCTAGCTTTTGTAGAACGGCAACCAGGAGTGAGGAGCACACATGAAACTGAATAACCACAACTTGTCATTTTTACACTTTGGTTTTTGTACAGATTAAACAAAAGACATATGTGTTCATTAGTGAGCTTTAGAGGTGCTGGTAGGTGGATTGTGTTACCTTCGGACAGAGCCAGACTGGCTGTTTCAGATAACCAAACTTTTTGTTGGTTGGTGTATTTGTTCTTTGCTGGCGAAGAGGCGTGAGATTCAGGGAACTCGGATAGCTACCAGTAAATTTGGCTCCTGCATCGCTTTCTTTTGTGTGGTTTCTGTGGTTGCCATAGTCACACGGCAAAGCAGCAAGTTCAACCACCATCATCTCAGGTGGCAAAAAAGCGACAGCCACTGTCTCCTTCACTGCTGCTGCTGCCACATTGTAAATAATGGAGGCTGGAGCAGCAGCCACATGCTGTCTGTGCTCCACGGGACTCATATTTGTCTTTGCTCTGAAAGGATTTATCTACACAGTCTTGCACCCTTGAATTTGTAGAAATGAACCAGAATAATTCCAGTGCAGTTTCTCATACTGGTGTTTCAACCAGGAGACTTTTATCCCATCTAAGACGTGAAAGTGCTTCAGTGGCCAGGCACATAACGTTGTCCATGCAAATGATTAATTTTATTTCCTGAATCCTGGCAACCTCATATAACCCTACCCACTTCCTTAGGCTATTATCGAAACTACGCTTCCCATAAATCAAAGACAACCAGCAACTAGTAGTAGAACAGCAAACAGACACGAGTGAACAGATTTTCTTTCATTTTAAGCTACAACATCTCTTCCAAAACGATCTAGCTAATGTTACGTGCTGATTGGCACCTAACTGCTCTGGAAACATCAGTGACCTGTTAGCTAAAACTTAGCAGCAGCATTAACTTGTAGTGTGACATCTCATTCACTTTGTGTGGCAGCGTGATATAGACTCCACAGAATCAATCACCAAAAATACAAAATAATGCCTTTGTCTGTTTGTCTGTGGCTTTAATTGTTTCTGTCAGCTTCCTGTATTAATGTAATGCTAATGCTAATGTACAGACAGCAATACCATTACCGTGGCATAAGGCTGGAATTCTGGTTCTCTGAAGAACTACATATGGCTCTACGCAGAGAAACATTTTATGGGTAACTTTAAGTCGCAGAAGAGGCAATGTTACCTTGCGAAGCAGCTGGATTCATGAGATCACCCGAGATCACGCCAGAATCCATCCTGCCAGACTTCAAGTTACGCGCTTGTGGCTGAACCACAGTGGTTCGGATCGAACCAATCAGTATCCTATGAAGAACTAGTGTCAGTTACGGGGATGGATTAGGTGTGACGACTGCGACTGTTCATTCAAAAACATCAATGGCGGCTCCTAAAGAGGTCAGCGTAGCTGCTGCTATAGCATCAGTTATATCAGAACTGGAGAGGATTTCTTCACTGAAAGAAGAGCAAAGAACGACACTGAAGGTTTTTCTCAATGCAAAAGATGTTTTCGCTCTTCTCCCGACTGGCTTCGGCTCTCCTACTACATCGTATGGGTCGTTGATCTGATTGGTTGAAGTTAGACCGTGATTCATCCAATCACCTGCCAAGTATTTTTGAGTGGCTGCTCGTTTCCAAACAGTTTCCAAAGAGGACTTCGCGTCAGGTTAGTGGCAATACGGACACCTCCCAAATCTCAACAACGCGTCCTGTGGAGCGTCAAGCAAGCTGATTGGTTGATCCAACTCCTGTTGGGTGGTGGATTTGTAACGGGAAAGAAAAAATATATTAATGTTACACTCAAAATCCAAACAAGTATAAAAAAGAGACAGCCAAGTGAACGTCCCTGAACAATCCCTGTGAACGTTCACTTACAGGAGCAGCTCAGAGAAGCATGTTAGACCCTTAACTAGTACCACCATAAACTCACTTTAAAGAGTTAAAAAGTGTTACTCGTTACACACAGAAACCTTGTACAATAAATCCAATGCATTTTTAAACATTCCTAGCAAAAGTTCACACTACAAAATGTAGTGTCAAGCAAGCAGTGATGCTGCTGTCCCTCCTGATGAGAAAGAAAAGAGCAAGAGCAGCTGATACTGGACCTACAGAATAACTCTGAGATCTATCAGTTTCATTGCTGGAAATGCTGGAAGGTTACATCAAAAAGAACCGGACTGATGATCCAAAAACAGCAGCTGGAAGTATGATAGACACACCAGCACATTCACAGCTACACTGCATGTTGCGTCTTAAAATAATAATAAAACCACTTACGACGGATAAGAGTTTCAGAGTTGGATTTTAAAAACATAAGGGACTGGTGTGAAAAGGCCTTAAGTCAGTACATTATGTACAGTTACGTCACAGTTTGTGCTGTTAATATCCAATATGCAACAGATCTTTATGACTGACACCTGAACCATATCGCACAATGATGCGTTTGTGTACAAATGTGAACAGGATAAACATGATACTGACTGACCACTCTGATGACGCCTTACTGATCCCCTTGGGAGCCCATCTGAGTTGGATTATGCTCATTTATGTAAGTCAGCATGTTAGTGATACAGCACCGTGGATGCGTTGTTTTTTTATGTTATGGGTATAATTTATATAACCGTGTTCACAATACGACACGTAACAGACACCTCAGAAGTCCCTCAGTAGCTGGATTATGTAACTGTCATGTTCCCAGAGGCTGTCTTTGTTTGTCATGTCTCCTGAGAGTGACTGTGTCTGTATATTATGTAACTGCCTCATGACCCGAAGCCTCCGCCTGTGAAATAACCATTTCTATTTTTACCGCTTTCTCCGCAAAACCCAAAAGGCATCATGTAACAAAGAAAGGAAACGTTATGTTTTTAGTGTGTGCATCCAGGAGTTTATTTGGATTCAATGCATTTCAATAAAATAAGTCAGTCAATGAATAAATACTTTAATCAGTTAATTAATAAGATTTCTTTGATTTGTGTGTTTACTGGTATTTGCATAAATATGACAATGGGAGACATGGTGACAAACGTGAAATCATAAGTGCTTTTTGGACATAAAAATACAAAAATGGGGAGAAAAAAGCCCAGAACATTTTCATCTCTGAGCTGAAATGTTCATGTTTGGAAAAGCTGTTTATTAATTTTTAAAAGTATAAACTAACCACTTATGTGTCATGTGTTTGCAATGAATTTATTACACAACTAGACCTGTTTTAACCTCTAGATTAAGAATTTTTAGAACGTTAATGCCCTAAATTGATGTGATTTGTCTCTTTTGAATAGTTTTCAGGAAGGCACTTAAATTTGACAGAAAATCTCTGCCAAAATCCAAAATAAAGATTTACAACCACAGTTGTTCTGCATGAAAACAAGACGGGTGTGAGGGCGAATTGATGAGGAGAAAACGCGTTTTGTTAAAGACCAACACTTGCAAGGATTAAAATGAATCTTTAGTCTCCAGTGAATCTGACTGTACATGTGACAGCCGGGTGCAAAGTTAACTTTTTTTGTCCACTGGCCAATGGCTAGTGAATGTTCAGATTTTGCCAGCCACTCAATAGATTACCATTGTTTGTTTGGCTGGTGAGTGAACCAAATCTACCAGCCACTTGCATATTTTACCAGCATTTGGCTGCTAGCTGGTGCTAATTTGTGCCCTGTGTGACAGTATTACATGGTAAAGACTGAGACTGTGTGTGTGTGTGTGTGTGTCTGTGTGTGTGTGTGTTTGGTCTCTGGCTGGGTAACCACAGGGCAGGTGAAGTAATGCATGTCAGTGAACCCACGCAGAATGGCGTGTCTGGCAGAACCAGGTGCTGTAGAGGTGTTGAAAACCCCTCTCTGCTCGATTTTACTCCGTCCCTGCCCTGCAGCTTCTCTGCTTCTCTGTTTACCTCCACCTGGTTCAATTTTCAATCTCCATGAGAGAGAGAGAAAGAGAGAGACAGAGAGACAGAGAGAGAGAGAGAGAGAGAGAGACCCTGTCACTACAATACATGTCTGTTTTACTAAAATACTGTATTGTGAAATATTGTACTTTTTTTTGTGTCCACTCCAACATTAGACAGGTGTTTATAACATGATGAATAACAGCTTTCTTTATTTCTTTCTTACTGTCATTTTTTCCTTTTTTTTGTTTCTTTCTTTCCTTCATCAGCTGATCTGAATGCAGAAAAATGTCCCAAAACTGTGTTACAGCAAAACTAAACTCTACTCCTTCACAAAGAGCATTTTACATTTAGACACTTGGCAGTATATTTTACTTTTAATAAATTAAAAATTGTAACGCAGGAGTATTACACGTACTGTAGTATTCAGAGGTGGAAAAAGAGATCCTTCCGAGTCCTTTACTAAAGTTATAGTACCATAATTCAAGCTCAGATGATTAATTGATTAACTGAATACTTGATTGACAGATAGAAAAATCATTTTCAAGCAAAAATGCCAAAAATTCACCGGTTCTAGTTTCTCAAATTTGAAGATTTGCTGCTTTTCTTTGGCTTCTATATAGAAATTGAAAATCTTTGGTTTTTGTTTGTTTCTCAGACAGTCAAGTAAACAAGCAAGACGTCAAGTTGTGCTGTAGGAAATAGTGAACAACATTTTATAGACTGAACAACTAACCAAATAATCAAGAAAATAATCAGCAGATTAATTTATAGTGGTTTATCTATTGGTTGCAGCCCCACTACAAGTATGCCCCCAAGTATTATAAGCAAAAAATGTACATCAATTATCAAAAGTAAAAGCGTTGCTTATGCAGTTAATATAGGTCAATGTCAGCTGCATTTTAATGCTGTAGCTAGTTCACAGGGAGCTACTTTTAAATATTTGATACTATTGGGTGGTTTGTCTAAAAAATCTTAATCTGCAAAGTAACTAGTGACACTAGCTGTCAGACAAACACAGTGCAGTAAAAAGTACAATATTTACTTCTGAGATGAAGTGGAGTAGAAGTACACAGTACCTTAAAATGGAAAAACTGATTTAGAGTACTTGAGTGAATGTAGTTAGTTACTTTTACTTGGAAAAAAGGACTTACTCCAAAACTGATTAGGTTATATTAGGACACATAAACAAACACAATATTTCTTATTTAACATTTTTCACTCGTGACCCTCCTGTCTTTCCTTCTCTGCTCTTTTTTGACCTCCATCTCCACACTCCACTCACACTCTGAGCCCGAGGGTAAAAGTTGAACCTGCTGAACTACCGAGCTAAATAACTTGGGCTGGGACGACATGTTCTCTCGTCTGTCAGTGTGAGGTTTTCACACTCCAGATGCCCTCAGACACACCTAATATCTCTACAGTGTAAAACACCCTCATACAAGAGCAGCGCTCATGGTTCACCTGCAGGACAGGGGAGCTGTGAACTTCTGGTCCTGGGTCAATCAGTCAAGAAAGGGGGGAGATCAGGGCACCAAAACCAACATGTACCTCCACTTAACCTGCAAGTGTTTGAGTGACTGGGCAAACAAAGGCTGCAGGTAACGCCCACAGCTTACATGAAGTGTATCTGCAGTCATTACTCAGGCCTATCTGCTGCTGCTAACACAAGAGGGCTGACCTTAGCTGTTGTTAGTGGGAGAATGTGCATGTGTTCATATTATTATATCACTGAATCCAGTCACGAAAGGATTGTTTGCGCAGATAAACAGCCTTCTTGTTTGATATCTCACTCTCAGCAGTCCAGAAAGCACCTGAACACATGCAGCTAACTGTTAACCGAGACACACACAAATACCTGCTGGTTTTGGGAATGCATGACAAGCTACATGCCACTCAAAAACCTGCCTCTTATTGTGAGAGGTAATAAAGCCTTGCATATGCAGAGCGGGGATGTCTAGCACCCTCATTGTGTTCGCTATACAAATGCATTCAAAGCAGCGAGCTGCTGAAGAACAGGCCTGCTGTAGATTAGACGCCGTTACAGCGACCCTTGCGGCTAATCCTTGCACGCACGCCGCCGAGAATGTTCCACTCCCAAGACACGGGCTTGGATTAAAGCTGGGAGTTATCGACATGTGCAGCACACACACAAAGAGAGCGGCATTAACATAGAGAACGACACGAGCTGCTCTCCTTTGTGAGGGGCGGATGAAGCCGAAGCCCCCACTTTTGCATAAACAGAAGTCACCGGCGAAGGAGCAGCGAGAGGGGAAGCAGACAACAGCAATGACAAGGAGTCAAATTTGTTCTCAAACTCCAAACCCCCTACACGTCGTGAGCCATATTAAAATGACAAAGGCTGGAAACTTGCTCTTTATGTTGTCGCTGTGATGCACCCTCATAAACTCGGAAAAACACCCTTTCATATTTACAATATGATTTCCCCAATTTCCCCATGGGGATCTTTAAAGTTTCATCCTTCTTATAATGACTGAGTGCATTGTTGTGCTCCAACAACAAAAACTATGTGCAGTTGTGTACACTCTGCATGTGCTAAATATCAGAAGCTTCTTGTTGATATTAAGTTGCATCTTTTATATGATCCAAATGTCATGTTTCAAAGCTTATAAATCTTTTATGCGTATGTCCTCCTTCGTGCCTGGGAATCAATAAGATTCAAAGAGTTGGTTCACCCACATTATAAAATTATATTTTCTCATTTACTTCTATAGTGTTATATAACCCATGCAAATAGTTTTGGTTGTATCTGTCCAGCTTTTGAGATTTCTGCGACCACCCCAATGCATTAGAGATAAGTGTAATTTTGATTTTTGTGCTCCTACAATTTGCATTAAAATAATTCAACAGCAGCATCTCTTTCCAGAATCAGAATCCCCGTTATGACCCGTTCACACAGGGACACGTCACTCAGAAGAAAGGCTTTTGATCTTAATGTGTTTCAGTGAGAGAGTTGGACTTGTACCGTTATGGTGGGGCAAGGGAGCGTAGAGATGCGGCCACATATTTTTGTTGTGGAGTGCACGGTGAGAAAAGCTAACGCCTGGCAACACCTGTCAAACCAAAAAATGGTGACCAGTGAGCAACAAATTGGGCCTTAAGGTGCAGTCACCCTAACACCAGATTATCATCTTAATCTCCTGTTCACATTAAAGAAAGGAAGATGAAGACATCAAGTAAGCAAACATGGATGTAAACAATGCAGGTTTTAAAATATTCAAAAAATGAACTTTATAAATGTTTTATAAGAAAGGAAAAGAATTCAACAACAAAATTCTAGTGAGAAACACTGAAAATAAACAGGACTTTTGTTTGTTTGGCAGAAAACTCCACAGAGCGCCTTTAAGAGCTAGAGATCCCTTTGAAAGCTGTTAACAGCGTGTTCTGTGGATTATCCAGAGTAACAACGACCATGTTTCTGGAAGACACGCAGCTGTTCGCTTTTTAAATGTAATTTTTCAATGCTGTGAGCAAAACAAACAAAATCCCATTCCCCTCCACTTTATTGGGATGCTGACAGAAATCTGACACATATGTAAAAACAAAAAAACCCTGGAAAAATAAACCAAACTATCTACATGTCTAGACACCTATTGAGGTAAGTGAGAATGTTTTTTTGTAATTTGAGTGAATTGACCCTTTAATCAATTGTGCTATTTGAGGAGCAACACAAAATATTGCTAACATTCTGTGTATATGCTAATGTGTGTGTGTGTGTTTTACCCCCCGAAACGTTTCCCCTGACCGCTGACCTTACAGTAGCCTCGGCTCTCTACGTCCAGTCAAACGGCAGCCTGTCACAGGCAGCGCCAGGCCGACAGATGGAGTGTACATTGTAAGTGTGTGCAACCAATCAATCAACCGCCCATGTTTGTGTCGAGCTCCTGAGGCTCCTGAGGAGTTTGGTGACTCATAAAGCTTGGCTGCAGCTGGATGCTTACAATGTGTTTTCTTCTCCTGCTCAGGCTTCATATTCAATATCTAGCCAGGCATTGTGAAACCTGGGAGTATCCCAGCTTCATTAATCCACCTCCCAGACAACAGCGTGGAAAGACAAATGTTTGAAACACTTGTGTTAGTCAACTAACTGCCTAAAGTATCTGATTGACTCATTGTTGTTAGCAGTATCATAACAGCTTGACAAGAGGTGAAACGAAAGCTCCAGGCCCCTCAAATGCCAGCACAGTGCCCAGTACCTCGACCCTAACGCATGACAAAAAATAACATTAAAAAAAGATGATGAACAGCAGTTTTTCCACTGTATAATCAAAAGCTGCACGGATTATTTTCACAAAACCACATCTTAAAAAACCAAGCAGCTCTCCCTCTATAATATGCTTGAACACAAATCTACTTGCTTCACACTGCTGGTTTTTTACAGTATGAAATAGCCCCCATCCATTAACTCAGTATAACTTGTCAAGTGATGAAGGGTAAATGATACGTAACATGGAGGTGTTGTTCTGCAAAACACCAAACACTGTATGTAAATATAGCACAGGTAGCGTCAGTTGAGAAACATGTTGTAGCTACATGGGTGGATAGAGAATAATCCGGCTACACCTTTAACATTTACTTTGGTTTATCTCAGGAACTTATGAGCCCCAGGAACTAAACTCAGGAGCTCAACGTAAATTAAAAACATTGTGAAGATTAAGCAAAACAGACTGATAAAGGAATAAAAAGTCATTCATGGTTTGTGTCATGTTTCCTGCAAATGTTGGCTTCTTTTGATCGTGACTGCAACATCTTCATTAACCATGCTGGCAAACTCTCTCTAACCTTAACCAAGTAGTTTGCCTTAAAAACACTCAGTTAAAAAGAAGACAAAAATAAATAAATAAATATCTAGGTCTGTTTATCATCTTTTTTTCCAGAGCTTTCAACTGCATGTCATGGTCATCATCAGTGGAGGGAGTTTGCTCAGTTGTCATCATGTGACATAACAGTTGGTCGTATACGGAGGGCAGATTGTAATCCACGTCTCAGTTCAAGGATGGTCAGATGTGAATGGCCTCCTTGATTTTTGGAAAACAATTAATCGCCCTCCATTGACTTTGTATTGCGTGAAGGTGCCTCCTTGTCACTTCGGCCTGCTAGCAAACAGCAGAAACGTGCCTAAAAGCAGCTGTGTGGTGGGATGCACCACCAACAGGGTCAAGAACCCAGAACTAAGTTTTTATTGGCTGCTGAACCCAAAATCTGAACCTTTAAGAAGAAAAAAGTGGATCCAGGCAATAAGAACGGGAACACTGTGGGATCCTGACACTCAGTGTGTCACTGCTCAGTCAAATATCCAAACGTCAGTTTTTGGTTAACTATACTGCTGTAAGTTAAGATAAAGCATTTTGACAGTATGAAACTTGTGTAGTGGAATGTGGAATCAGAAAGCTGTGCATCATTATGTTAGCAGGTGCCTTAGCTAAGAAGAGACACTGAGACAGACCCACAGTACTGAGTTTGTCCTCTCTGGTGGACACAGGTGCTGAAATAACTCTCTGACATGATGATATCTAATGCTTTTAGCTAGCTACATATTAGCATATTGTTCCTGTGTAGTTCCTGGGTCATCGGAACCAAAACTGGTCTCTGCGGGTAAAAATGCAGGTAGCATGCCTGAGTTCCTAAAGAAGTTCCTGTAAAAATGTAGTGAAAAAGGGCCAAGTAACTGTAATTTACTGTGAGGTATTGAAAGCGTGTAACAAAGACAGAAATCTTGCTGTACGTCACACCTCGTGTAATAAAGCAGCTGCTAGGAACCACAGTGCTCTGGTTACTTGAATCATCCTCCTAATGTTTGTCCTGCTGCTAATCTCTAGCAACCGAGGCTGTGAATGAATTTTGCAACCTCGTTCTGTTGCTCAAGTTGTTTTGTTTACATTTTTGTCATGTGTTGAGCTGAGCGAGGAGGCCGACACACTAAGTATGGCAGTTTTGCAACTGTTAGAGAGGATTTGACCATTTGAGCCGTTACCTCGGCCTGATTCTTCTGCATCATAATATAAAAACAGGTGCTGCCATTCTCTGCTCAACAGGCAAAATGAACTGTTAGGTATTCAGTCACTAATACATGACAGGAATTTGATTAAAGAGTGATATACACAGCAGCACTTTGCATCAGTGAATCACATCATAGTGAACTACACCTCAGGTGATTCACATCTGACCACAATTTGTATTAAACCTCAACCACACCCTGATTAACCAAGCATTACCTTAATCATTAGCTAACCTTTTAATGCTGCAAATCAGGTGAATATGTCACGTCCATTTTCACCTGTTGTCATTACATAAATCAGTTTGTGGTTTTAGGAAAATGGAACTGAATAGCTGTAAAAAAAAAAAAAAAAAAAAAAAAAGTGATTTTAGTTATTTTTCTTTTTCAGTTTTACTAGCTATGAATATTTCACCACAGTTCTGATGCTTTTGCAATTGGCTTATTAGCATTTAATACCTATCTATCTGCATCCAAATGTGTTTCCCTACATATTGACCTTTGGTAAAAGACAGAAAAGACAGTAGTTACGCAGTGATTGTTCTCAATCAATCTGCTGGCACAGAGCTACTGCGTGCCTTTGAGGTTTGGGTGTGTCTGAGGCTCAAAATAAGAAGGAAAAGTAAATTAAGGTCAAATATAAGATGGAAAAACAAACTTGCATTCTTTACTATTTGCTAAATCATGTAAGAAATTATGTAACATTTCAAACCACTAAATGTCGCCTGTGTTTTTGTATTTTTGTGTGTTAAGAACTGCTGTTGTAAAGTAATATCACATATTTTGATAAAGTGGTGAACTTTGTCATGTTTGGCCACAAGCTAATTCATTTACAGACAGTCATTAAAACCATTTATCATCCATAATCGATAATGTTGACACATATCCTGACCACACAGTCTATACCTGATTGTTCTACTGTAAAACACGTTTATTGGTTGTCTCATTTTTTCCTTGTATTTGATCTGAAACATTGTCTATAAACAAAAATAGTCATGTAATTTACATGTTCACGTTCTTCAGATCATTTATAGGAAATAAGGGTAAAAAAATGACGCATCAGAGAACATTTCTGCTGTATTTTTACACTCAGCGTTATTACAACATCACCAGTAAACCTCAATATAAATCAATACCAGCTTCACTTTAAGCTTATCAGACCCGGTAGCTGTGCATGTGTGTGCCACGGCTCTACAGAGTCGATCTCCTGCCGCCTGGCTCCCATTATGGATTGGTTAACAAGCGCAGGGCAGCTTTTGGCCCTTTGTGTTAACAAAGAAACAGATGACCTGCAGGCTCGGGCCAACACAGTGGCAACACACCCGATGAGGGGAAGAATTGCTCAATATGCTGATAATGCAGCTCGTGTTATCTGCCGCTGATTGCTTTATAGCTGTGTAATCCAGGGACAGTTTGTTTTAGAGCTTAGGTGATCAAATATGGCAGAGTGTCACTGCAGCGAGCCGTGTTTATTTTATAATTTTTTACAAGAGCATGAATCCTCGTTGTGTATTGATCCTGTTAACTATGCAAATAGAAATTGATGGGAGAGGTTAATGAATAATAAAGATTGTTAAAGATTGTCTGTGCTGTATCTGCTCCTGAAATGATATTCACATCCAAACAGCAATGAAGGATTCCAGTAACAGTGTACAGCTTTCAACACAAGCACAAGTTGATCGTCCTGTAGTGTCACTTCCCTAAAAAAAAAAAAAAAACGTCCTGGATTCACTCTATACTCATCTATAGAAAGGATGATGCATTACAAGCTGTGATATGGCAGTTCATGTAATAGGCCACATCCTGGTCTTAATTGTGTTGCCGTGTGAAGTGGGTCATGTCGACCGGTGTATCTCATACCCAGTAAGCGCTGTCCCCAGAGAGCTTCGATGCCTATTATCTGGAGCAGAGAAAGGAAATCAAAGCGGAGGTCATAAGTGAGAGTACAGTATGTTCAGTAAATCCCTCTTGCTCTGTCGGATTGGGTTGCACCAGGTATTCGTAAATCCTGAAAGTTATACTTTATTGATCCTCGTAGGGAAATTCATCATCATCTATGCATTTAACCCATCTTAAGTGTAAGGAGCAGTGGGCAGCCACTGTGCAGTGCCTGGGGACCAGTGCCTTGGTCAAGGGCACTGACAGAAGAATTAAAGGGAAACTCCAGTATTTTTAAACCTGGGCCCTATTTTTACAAATACTTACCAAAAGTTTTGGAATCGGTCCAGCAGATCGCCTCCGGTGGCATCCGTGAACGGGCTGCAACATTGCAGTGCTTTTTGTGTGTCTCTTCTTTTCTGAGACCTACAGTAATGAGCCACACAGTGCGGGACTTTGTGCCAAATGGGTGGCCTGGGGCAAGGAACACCAAGAAACCATCAAGTTTGGTGGTTTGAGCGCGAGCAGGGGGAGCGATTGGTTTGGTTTACATTGAAATTAAGGCAGAGAAATGAGAAACTGCTGTTTACATTTTAGGTGGACTGTTCTCTGTGTTTCCATCCACACCCAGGGAAAACCTAAGTCAAGGAGTTAAGAAAAATACATCTTGTAATTGAAACATGTGAAATGTGAAACAGAGCTTCGCCTTGCTTTAGTTTACAATTCAAAATGCAGGCATTATAGATTTGCTCAGGGTTATTATGGCAGTCAGTCACTCTCTAAAAGGTTTTCTGCAATGTAACGTATATGTGCAGTAAATAACCATACATACAGTACTGAAACTCCATGATAACATGGTTACCATGATAACACCACAGAATCTTTAATGAGGGATAATGGTCGAGAAAGTATTTGTTTACATTGTGAAAAAGGAACAGACACATTAAGGATTTTATTACTAAAATGACTACACCACTGTTTTTTATCTCTGCAATTACAAATCATGAATACTTTGCATTACTGCTGAGCATTTTCAAATGCATAGAAATTCAGATTTTTAAGATATCCATCACAGTGAAGATCTGCATTGTTTTTTGTCAAAGTTATTGTAATGTTGCATGATAATTTAGCTATAAATGCAAATTGTTGTAAAAAAGTGCACCGCATTACTTGATATGATGAAGATATGATAATGTGCCTCTTACAAAAAATTGCTGAATTTAATGTTCATTGTGATGGATTATACAACACAAACAAGTTTCAAGAGATATTGATATGTATGGAAGTTAATGGCCGCCAAGAAGTTACGACAAATAGATTTCAAAATCAAAAAATCTGATTTAAAGAAATGGCTGGCATTAAAGTAACGTACAAATTATTCGTATTAAAAAGTGTAAAACAGAGTGCCTTGGTAGCCAAATGGTGCATGTCATACCGCCCCCCCATTTCCTGTCTGCCTTTTCACTCAAAAAGGCAAAAAATGCCCCAAAAAATCATCTTAAAAAGAAAAAAAAAAGTGTAAAACATGCAAAATCACTGGTGTGACTTGAGTCTGATTGTCAGATAGAGGACTGCGAGAACAAGTCCAAAATCTGCATGATTTACAAATATGAATATAGAAATCAATTTTCCATGATTCACTGACTGATAAGCATCACATGGACTGATTTGGGGATTTGTAGGTGTGGTGGTGGGGCGTGGTTTGAGCTTGGCTGCAGAGTGGGAGAGGTGGAGGAGTGGCTCAGGAGCTCAGTGCAGGTAGCCCTGAGAAACAGGTGCAGTGCATTAATCAATCTGTGTGTATATATATATCAGTAGTGGCAGGCCTGAGGAGCGCTCGCCGGGATAGGAGTGGAAAATGCGCCCAAAAAGGAACTGAGCTGGCCGGAATGGCAGACCGGGCCAGAGGACACCAGAACGACAGTAGTATTGTAAATAGTTTTGAATAGTTGTGAATAAACGAGCCGAGCAGCTCATAAATACTTCCAGCGTGTGTCGAAGTTTCTTTGTTGACAGACCCGCAGTAGCGATTGTCGCTACAGTAGGTTAAAAGACATCTAGGTGATTAGGTTAAAAAGTGTTCTTTCTCATATGTCTAGATTAGCATTTCAATGACTATATCAACATGCAAATAGCACTTGCTTCAAGTTGGAACAATAGTAATACCATACGTAGCCATCCATCCACCCATTATCTGTACCAGCTTATCCTTTAGAGGGTCGCGGGTGGGCAGGAGCCAATCCCAGCTGACATTGGGCGAGAGGCGGGGTACACCTTGGGCAGGTCGCCAGTCAGTCACAGGCCTGACACATAGAGACAGACATTCACGCTCACATTCACACCTGTGGGTGATTTAGAGTTGCCAATTAACCCAACCTGCATGTTTTTGGACTGTGGGAGAAAACCTCCACTCCGTGCCGCCCCATATGTAACCAATGCATCATAAAAAAACGTTCACTTATCAACCAAAATTTGCCTGGTTTTAACTAAAGACCTCTAGGCGTCTTTTAACCTGCAAATAATCTGACAAGTGTTTACTCGGAAGTGACATGAGAGTTTGCCTGAGCCGGATTTTATTTTTGGCAACCAGCTCACATTTAATGATCACCTTGAGCGTGCTATAAGTAAAGAGTCGACACCATAAATTCACACAGACCACATTAAACAAAGACATAAATGTCCATTGTCCCGGCATATTCCTCATAGGTGTGACTCGGTGTCTGTGACAAAATGACCACAGGGGATTATTATGCAATAACAGAGCAGGCCAATGATCCCACCTTCTAGAAACTGTAAACCCCGTCATCTAATCGCCAACAACGGAACAAGGACAAAGAGAAGTGATTAGACTCGTAATCTGCTGCTGTAGACGTCTCCTGTACATGTCAGTCTGGTGGTGAAACTGTCCCCCTGAGGATTTCACTGTCAGTCATGTGCTCAGCTACAGTGGGGAAAGCAGGTCAAGAGAAATGTGAGGGGGAATACAAGTAAGTGTTTCTCACCATGTGAGGTGGGCGATAACGGACCACACTACTAAAGTAACAAAAGCATTTTAAATTTCATATTTGTATACATATTGTATATATGTATATATCCGTAAGTGCTCTCACTTGGCCCTGGTGGTGACAATGAAACTAACTTTCAATTCATTTTTCAAAAGATCATTCAGACCCTCCTGTGTCACTACAGTCCCAAACTTCTGATACGCTATTACTCGTGACAGTGCAGCCAATAGTGCTGTGGGCGGGACATTGAGTGGGACTAGAGTGGTGAGTTCCGGCAGAGTAGCACATTTTTAAACAAATTTATTTTATAGGCAATCGGATAAGAAAAAAAACAATTCAGACTTTTTCCCTTGAAAGAAACATCACATTGTTATTTCTGTAAATTGTCTATTTATTACCAAAGCATTTATCAGTAATACAGTTAAGATGGAAAAAATCTGAATGTGTTGCGTTGCAGCTCGATTTAAGTGGTGCTCCTAAAATTTTCAGTGCTACTAGTGTAAAAAGTTAGTCTGGAGCCCTGAAAATGTCAGTGTGTTCCTCCCAAAGTACCATCCAGACAGCCATTGGCTTTCATTCATTTCTAAACTCAATGCAAGTCTCTTAACAGAGACTTGAGACTTGATTGCAGATATAATTCAACCAAGTGAACATCATGTCTGCTTTTATTTTTGTCAAATGTAATTATTGTATGCGTACATGACAGCAACATCTTTTATATAGATTTATGTGGTGCAGTGCAGTTTTTGGATTCATTTGCTCTTTGAGTTGAGCTTTTTTGCAACAATAATGACGCTTCAACAATAAATCTAGATGGATGATAGACTACTCAAGTCTGTGCAAATACATTTTTAATACTGTAGTGAAATTAATGTCTTGATGGAGGGGAAAAAAAGCTGTAAACACTGCAACATGTTTAATTGTTAGCAGTAAAGTAGAGCATGCATGGTTTGCAATAAACAGGCCTAAACATGCAAAAATAGATAAAATGTTGAAATAACCACTTCTTCACAACAACACAGTCTGGTGAGACCCTAACCCTAACTCAGTTTAAATACAGAATTAAGTGCACAGTTTACTAATGATGTTCTCACTTTCCTTCCTTTCTCAGAATGGCAAAACTACGGCCCATCCTGTTTCGCACTGTAGATAAAATCAAAAACAATGCATGAATGAGTTTAGAGTTAGCATGAATGAAATCTATACAGCATTATGTCGTTATGGTGACATCTATCAATCTGTCTGCCATTTAGAAAATTCATACTTAATGAATAAGGCTGATGATATTCTATATTTTTCTGATTGTAAGTGAATCCCATAATCATCAATGAATGGAGCCCACTACCGAGTATTGTGTATGTGTATCCAACGCCTGATTTATCTTCTTCCGCTGTGCAATAGAGCTCTATCTGTGGTCCAAAAACTATTAAAAACACATCAGTGAGCCGCACTGTTGGGTCCTACATTACCATGAACATGGCCACTTACGTTTATTTTAAGTCAGTCTCACATACACTCTCCTGCTGCCATATTAGCGCGTCAAATGTGTATTAATCCACCACTGAAAATAGTCCCCAACAAATGCACTATTTACTTAACAGCTGTTATTAATGGAACTATATATGAGTGAGCCATTTTTGAAGATGTATGTCTTCATTAGGAACAAATGTGTTTGGGGCTGAGTGCCACAGACAGGGAAGGGAAGTCAGAAAGTGTTGACAAATGGACAAACGCATTATTGGATTATATGATGCCTTTGGGACAAAAATGAAAATCTAGAATAATCTGAAGTAGATGAGCTAATTTATATTGGAGCACCTTGCTGCTTACATTATACTGTATTTGTCTTGCTCCAACAACTTCTTCATGCTATAAAACACTAAGTTCATATTAGCACAAACCACTATGGACAGTGTTAACATAGCAATGTTTGCTAAAGCAGATTATCTTGACTTGACTTTAGAGGTGGTTCTGTTTAATATAGAGCATCACATGGCCACCACTTTAACCATAAGTGAGTTTTGAATGAGAAGTCATGGGGTTTTCCTAGGAAACAGTGACACCCAAGCATGCTGCGCTGCAGGTGTGCACATACACGCAGCCTCGGATGACGGTGTCAAACTCTATCAAGGTGTTGAGTGTACAACGACGGATGGCACGCAAGTTTATTTATATATATATCATTTGTCTACCTCTCTGTAATTTCTTTGTGTTGTACGTGGTTGCGTATGTGTGTATTTATGCGTGTGTGTTAAAACCCAGGTATGCTCTGCCACCTCTAATTAACTTGGTGGAGATGTGTATGACTCAGCAGCAGTTGACAGCATAATCGCCCTGTAGCTCACCTGTTTATTTGCGCAAACACACTAAACACACTCACACACACACACACACACACACACACACACACACACACACACACACACACACACACACACACAGTCCTAGGCTGGCGAACCCTTTGTGAACCCCTGGGAGAGTTCTCACTCTGCATCAGGGTGAAACTCTGAGTCCTCCATGGCAAATAAACGCAACTATAAAACACAGGCATGCCATAACCCATCACTGAATGCCAGCCGAGGTGCATTCTTGCCAACTTGAGTGTGTGTGTGTGTGTGTGTGTGTGTGTGTTTGTGTGTTTGTCTGCCTGTCTGATGTAACCTGGCAGCTCAGGTGCAAACAGAGGGCAACATGCCGTTTAGAGGTGGCAACCTGTAACCACAGGGAAGCAAGAAAATTAACTTCAGGGAAATTAAGCAGCAGCTATTTAAGTGAAACAAAACATAAACAGACACAAACAAACACCTTGGTTTCACAAAGCAGGACATTCATTTTAATTTCCGTGCATGTGGCTATTTCAATTAACCTGACTCTTGGTATATTAGTGCACATTAATGACTTTCTACAGCTGTATCAGGTGAGTTCAGGGCTTAAAGGAAAATTCAGCTTTTTTTTCTCAACCTGAAGCTTATTTCAATCATACAGTCCATGGTCACTTTAGTCACGATAGCACGTTACTCACCTGAGGGGGTTGGCACCACTAGAAACAGCATATGTGGTTAATTAGTAGAAGAAACAAGAGTGACCAGACAATCAGACGAGATGCATTTTGAAGTGAAAGTGAAGGTAAACGTCTGTTCCTAGTGTCTAAGCCCTGAACCAGGACCCAAGTCAGGACAGGTCCTAAATGGGTCCCTTTCGGATTAGGTCTCTTTTTTTGAAAATGAATTGATCCATTTTGGGGTCCAGTAAGTTTTCCATGGATCAGTTTTGAATCAGTGTAGACCTCTAATCCAAAGCGTCCACTACAGTATAATCACACTGTAAAATAGTGTACGCTCACTGCTGTGGTACAGTAGGTTTAAGCTGAACCAAAAGTATCTCAGCAACATCTATTGGATGTTTACAAAGGACAGTTTATGTATTAGCTCTTATGTACATTCAGGTTTGTTTTCATTTCCAAATAACTGGTTTATATATTTAAACTGGGAACTTGTTTTAAACCTGTCTGACCACTTGTATTGTTTGTCCTAATGAACATGGTGGCACAACTGGAGTTACGTTCACATCGGATGATTCTGCTTAGTGACTTACGTCCAAGGTCAAAAATGTTCAGTGGCAATGAAGGAAGTAGTGTGCCATTTACGTAGTGTGGCAAAAGCTGTTGAATCTAGAGTAAACCTGGAAAAGAAGTGTTTTCAGGGGAGAAAATGCCAAAATCTGAAATTTCAGTTAATGATGCAATATGTCTGTAACAGCATGAAACTGATTGTCTATCTGATACTGCAGCATGTCTACTATCTTGTGCATTTTTCTTGGTTAAAAAGGCTAAAAGCTTTGGGTGTAGAAAAAAAAGAAATTACATACAGTACATACATGTACACAAGTATATACAAAAACACATACACATACACCCATAGATACTGTATGTACACACAATGTCAGTCGAAAGCCTTAACACAAGTTATATTTAATTATATAATTATACTACGACTGCCACTGCATCTAACGGTGTATGTGAGACAGGTATGCATGCGCACAATGCTTCCTCTGATATAATGAACATGCCTACACTTCCATACGCACAGTATATAATTTCACTTATACATTAAGTGTATCTTATGTGGTATGAACAGTAGTTTTTTAAATGTTTTAATTGCTACTAACTTTCCTTTCCCCCTCTCTTATATCTTTACTTTAAACATGTATGTGGGTACATAGGTGTATATGTGCTTATATTAATGGGTATATATGTAGATATATATATTTGTTCTTTCTTCCCATTTTTTCTTTCTTATTTAAGTTATTGTGACTGTTATAGTATATTAACAAGACAAAACTGACTAAAATACCTACATATTTCTACAGAAGCCCTCTGCTATTATCTATCTCCAGTCTAGTCCTTTGACTCTGTAAGAAATATAACAGCTACGATATATCATCCACCTCCTTCACACATCTGTCCTTACTGTGTCGGGCTTTCTGACCCAATAGTTCCTGGAACTATAAACCAAGAATTAAAAGTCAGGGACTCTGGGACTTTAGTGCATTCATGTTTGTATTTCTGCATCTCTACCGCTGTGATGATTAGTCAAAAACTGATTAGTGATTAAAATGTGATGGCTTTGTAATTTTGTTATTTTGCAGGTGATGAGACAACAATAAATTGGGGATTTTTAAGGAGCAGGAACTATAGAAAGTAAAGTTTGACCCAGGTTCCTCCGGTCAAAGTGCAGGTAAAGTACCTGAATGTGTCAAACACTTCTTGGGAAAGTTCAAAAGGTCGTTTGGTTTCTGTTGCACTTGCAGGCTGTTGTTTGACAAGCAGGAATAACACACAGGAACACTGACATAACAACAGACAGGTGAAACAGACTCAAAATTTCCAAACGCGGTTCATGACCTCCACTGGCATGCTGCTACAATCACAGTCTCGTCATACTTTACCCTGCATCCTTTACCCTGACCTTTGAAAAATAACAAGTTATCATGTGCCAGGAAGCACCATCCGCTCTGCCAAGCTCTGGTGAAAGTTGTGAATTTAAAGAGATGCAGGTGGTGGCACAAAAGATCTTAAAAGCTGAGTACGGGGATGTGGAGGAGAGGCAACTACAAAGTTTGCTACTCTTATTGTTAAATCTTCCACTAATCCCATCAAAAGGAGAAGAAAAGGCTGTGGTGTAATCTGTAAATAAATGATCACCAAAAAGTTGATTAGTGTATGAAGTGCTGCCAAAAAAGAAAAAAGAAAAAAAAAGATTAACACATACAGAGACAACTTCTAAAGGGAAAGGAAGGAACGATTTCCAGTAAACAATTTCACTTTTCAGTTTGGTTGAAAGTGCAAAGTTTCCTCGACGTCTGAGTTTCATTTCAGCAAAGTTAAAGTTCCAATATGTACAGCAGCAGGTCCTAACTACATGTTAAATACACGTTCGGCAGCAGGACGGTGTGTGTGTGTGTGGGATTGAGTCCAAATAAACTACAGTGTGTGTGTGTTTATGGTGATGAAGGAACATGTCACCCAGTGCAACAGTGTGGCTCATTATTGTGTTTGTAATAGTTTTCAGACAACACAGACAATACTTGTTAGTAGAATCAATGTGACCTAGAGGTCTAAAAATGTTTTCAGACAATTCTATGTCCACATTTACCAAATTTAATAAAACTATGCACAAAGTCCATTAAGATGGAACCTGCTCAGTTTGTAGTTTTTACTCTCACACATGTAACGCAGGTCACACATGAGGTAAGGAGCTCAGACATCCGGAGGGAGCTCGGAGTAAAGCCGCTGCTCCGTCGTGTCAAAAGGAGCCAGTTGAGGTGGTTCAGGCCTCTGATCAGGATGCCTTCTGGACACCTCCCCTTAGAGGTTTTCCAGGCACGTCCAAGCCAAGTGGTAGGAGATCCCGGGATAGACCCAACACGCTGGAGGGATTATATATCTCACCCGGCCTGGGAGCGCCTCGGGATCACTGGGTAGAGGGACGTCTGGACTACCGTGCTTAGCCTGCTGCCATCGTGACCTGGCCCCGGATAAGCGGAAGAAAATGGATGGATGGATGGACATGTAACACATGCTGGGGGCTTGGTCACACATTAATAACAGCAAAATGTTGGACTGAAATCAGTTCTTTTCAATGGAATTCTCACAATCAGAGATCAACTTTGGCTAACTTTGACAAGCAAATCCGCGTCGTTGATCAGCTGCAAACTGTCTTGACAGAACTGACCTTCGAGAGAACGGAGATGACCAGAAAATCCAAAATACAAGGAGCCATCATGTCAGTATAAGTTGTGTTGCACGTCCTGCAAGCAGTCAAAGTCACTGAGATACTTTTTGGCCTGATTTGGCACTAAACCAGTGCTGCTATTTGGAAAATGCTGGACATACTGAGCTACAATGGCATGACAGGATGTAAGCAAACAACCTAACAACAAAACAATCCTTGTGTCCTTTTTTTTTTTTTTTAAGTGGAGCCATTTAAACTTGACAAAATCAAAAAAATGATGATGTTTTTTCTGCTGAATCACCACTCATTGTGCTGATCATGTATAAGTAGAAAGGTCACGTCCATGACTCAAATAGGCTCAACACAAACTCACACTGGTAGTGTGTAACCTGCATTGCTCAGGTGTGCTGCACAAACATCACAGTGGTTTAATCCTCCCACACACGCTGTGACGGCGAGATGGAGGGAGAGATTTCTGAAGATAAATGAACGGACAATCTACAGCGCAGGCGCTTATCAGATACAATCAGATGGAAGCAGTGTGTAATAGTCTCTAATGAATCGAACTAAATCAAATTAACCGCAGGGCTCGTACAGATCAGCCCACGCAACAATGAAACCTGTTTGTTTAAGTGTAATGTGGGAGGTGATAACTCCGGGGCTGCTGCCTTGGAAACATAATAATTTAAACTCTGCGTTGTGCAATGCCTCGACTCTGCACCGGATGATTCAAGGTGAGGGATCACCTATGCCAAAATCATCAAACAATTTTACGACTAAAAATGGAGCCGGGATGAGGAGAGAACCTGCTTATGCACACAGAAACTCTGCATCTTGTACAAATACACCTGGAACACGCCCAGTATACATGGCAACTGGGCCCAACAACCACTTAAAACACAACCACAGAAAAGAGGTGTTTGCAAGCCGCTGGGATTCACTACACCCGGGTCAAGTCTGTTGACAATAACTGAACAGCAAAACATGAACCCACAATGTTAGTCTGTTTGATGTTCCTCTGCTCTTTTTTCCCCCCCTTCTCTTTTTTCAATCTTTCCTTCAATAGAGGGGAGTCTGAAAGGCAGCGTAGAGATGTTTAAGAACACGGTTTGCGGCGGTAAAACCCACGGATAACAATAAGCGTTTTACACTGAGCAGGAATTCAAAGAACTTGAGGAGAGAAACACAGAGACAATACTTGGCTGTGAAAGAGTGACGATCACTCTAACATGCTAAATCTCTGCCTTTGTGCCCCGAAGCTTTGATCCCAAACTTCCAGTGAGCCTCTTGTTGAGTCTGTTTGCTCTTATTTGGATATATTAAGACTTTCCATTATGTGCTGACTTCAGAAACAGCCTGTGGTATTTGCTCAAAGATTAGTTTACTTAAAAGCCCCAAAAAAAGGTCCCGAAATCAGAGAGGAAAACCTTCCATTGACAGAGATGAGAGGTAATCTGTGCACAGTTGAGTCATTTTGAGGCTCTCATAGTGTGTGTATACAGATTTTGTGTGTGTGTGTGTGTGTGTGTGTGTGTACGGCTGTTTTTGTGTGTTTCTCTGTCTTTTGCTGTTAGATAAATATGTATTGAAAGTGTTGGGCATAAAAGAACAAGCGACAGGAGCATAAACTGCTTCTTTCATACTCTTGAGTTCAAAACACTGTTTACTGAGACGCACAGAGGTTAGAGCCAAACAACCTCTGAGGAGCTGACGCAGACCTGTCAAACTTTTGTGTGTGTGTGTCTGCAGTGGGTGTGTGTACTTTTAAGGGCATGTAACTGAGGGCTTGTTTGGGTGATTTGTGTGTTTGAATGTTGCCTACCGCTGGTGCCGTTCATCCAGCGAGCAGTCAGGGTTCATTTGGGTCACTGTGGTTCCCTGAGGAAACTGACTGTGCCGGCGGCTGGTCAGGCCAGAGAACATCACTGACCTTTGACCTTTACCCTTGTCACATGACTGAAGATTGACTACAGCCTGGAAGGTATCTGAGGCACCCACGAGCTTCAACGATGTCAACAGATAACCTCAAAAATATCAGAGTATTGACATCGAGCTTGAAGAATGAGTGAAACAACAGGAATTATGTTCGTGTCTGCTTAATGACTTACGTCCAAGGCTAATGTTCAGTGACAATGAAGGAAGCAGTCTGCCATTAATGTAGCGTGGTAAAACTTGAGTGTGTAGGTCAGGGTAATGGATGGGCATGTAACTTCAGTTTGACTTGTGAGGGGAACTGGGATTTGGGTCTCGTCTCAGTCCACAGACTGTATATAAAGATGGACGACACGTCTCCACTTCCTCTCACTGTACAAAAATGAAGCCAAAAATACTGCCGATACGGGCGCTGCCATCTTGTGCTGGTGACGTCATTTGGAGCCAGAGTCTGCGCAGTGGTGACCGAGGTCCCGCCCAAACCAATCACAGCACACTCACAGCTGTCAATCATGACGCCACACCCCCTTTTTATAGCATCAAATAACTAAACCAAACTGATCAGAAAAACGAACACTTGAACAAACATCAGCGTGATAAGAACTACCTGAAGTGACAGAAACCATCTTTGGGAAAGTTTTATTTGACGTGTACTTTGACTTTTCAGTTTGGCCCATGTCCCATCTGCTAACATGGAGGAGGCGGGGTTAATGACCTGTACTGCAGCCAGCCACCAGGGGGCCATCCAGATGTTTTGGCTTCACTTTTGGGGAGCTGTCATGTCGTCCATCTTTATATACAGTCTATTGCTGTGTCCCAAATCACGTAGTTGCGTACTCAAACTTAGTATTTTGAGTGCATAAGTGCGTTCACACTGGTAAGTATGGCAAAATGCAGCGTACTGTAAGTACCCGGATGGTGTTCACAAAACGTGTGTAGAACGCTGCACACTTCTCACCCTCAACGGTCGCCATCTTGGCCACGTAGCGGAAGTGGAGGACCACCAACGTATGAAAATGGCGGCCGCAGTTGCGATTGTTACGGCTAAAAGTAAAAGCACGTTCATCTTTCATTCATTTTTAATATAATTGCATTGAAGTCAGGTGAGCAAACGTGCTGGCAGATATTTCGGCGTGCGGCAGTCGCGGTAAATGTTGGCGATAACGCTCCACCCGGCTGCAATCTGCCATTAAAAAGAAGAAGAAGAAGACGCGGTCAAAGGTAAGCGCACAACAGTATTCGATATAGGACGACACTACCCTGTCAAAATGAACGCGCTACACAAGTCAGTACATAGTGTACACAGTATACTGCATGTAAGTGTACGAACTGGAGTACGCGATTTGAGACACAGTTTATGTCTCAGACCAATAATTAATGCTGTCGCTTTTTAAACCAAGACCATGATCTTTTCCTAACCTTAGCCAAGTGTATTAGTTGCTTAACGATAAAGCTTCACTAGTCAATATCTTTTGAATTAACGTTGAATTAAATTACTATGTTTAATGTAAAAGGGGTCACTCACAGTGACCCACAGAGAATTACAGTAACAGCAAGCTGCTTTTAGCTGCTTGTTTTGATTTTATGGCACATTTATTGTATAGTTCACTCTTAACACTCTTATCAACTACATTTCCAGCAGCTGTTTTCAGCAAAGAAGCTGTGATGAACAACAGACAAAGTAAGAGACTAGCTGGTGAAGAAAGTGGAACATTTAGCAGCTAAAGAGATAGATTTCTCTTGGATTGGTAGAGACCAAACCAGAGCTAAAAGGAGAGTGAATATTATATAATATTATATTCATCAGGACAGAAATACGACTCCAAATGAATGCTAATGTTGCTCCCTGCCTGCTGGATGTGTAAAACTGTTTGCCAACACGTTACAATACTACTTTTCTGACTGACAGTGCAAATAAAATCAATTAAAACCAGAGCTGTCGTACACAAAGTGATGCAAAATGTAAGTTAGTGTGAGTGTTAGTTACTATCATGAGGTAAAATCTACACCATCCCATATTAAGTGTGTTATTTCACTACTTTAGCAGTTAACAATGAAACAATGAAAAAATAACAATTTAAGATGTTAAGTACTCAGTAAAGGACATTTAAATTTAGCTAAACAGCTGTTTACACACTATAAACGTGGTGAGTCAATATCATAATATATATATGTGCTATTCTATAATTTGAACGAGATGTCAGACACTTCTCACCAAAAATGTGCAGAAAGTTTTGGATTCAAGCTTCAACCATAACATAATGACACTGCAGTTGCCATGCCATTGTAGAAATAAATCATTTTTAAATAACGTGGCAATTGAATGTTATTTAGGATTTTTCTGAATCATCCAATAGGTTGTGACCCACACTCATGTACATAAAACAAATTCTGCAATTTGTGCAGTGAAATGTGTTAATATTAATTTCAAACTAACCTGTCTGTGTGCATTTGAGCAGCTGATTGCGCAAAATAGGTGCACGAGTGTGTATGTTTGTGTTTGATGGCTTGCGTATGGAAGGACACATACACACATACCACAGCCATACTCACCTGTGCCATTAACCCCCCCCATCAGAGGCTCTTTTGGAAGGAATGTGAGGCAATCAGTGACGTCTCAGAAGGTTTCTGTCTCTCAGGACCTGACAGACTGTGTAAATACAGCAGGCAGGTTGGAGGGTTCAGCTCTCCTGAATAAAAGGCTGCTGCTGTAGATCACACCACATACCGGAGGAGTGCAAGGGAGTATTCATCATGTACTATTACACCTACTACACCTGTATTCTACATGTAGACTACTGCAAAACTTAATGTGAAAAAACGGGAATAACAAACATACAGAGACATGGAAGAGAGGTTTTGCTTTGAATAAATTTGGTTTTCTATAAGTGTTAAACAAACATGTGACTCAACCTGGCATATTTTACAAACACGCATTTGCTGTGGGAGGAAACATACTGTACTAAATCACATCTTCTTATGAACAAACAACTACACAACACAGTCCTACAAGTATTTACAGTTTAGCACCAGATGTGTGGCATTTTGATTTACCAACATATGGATATAGATCTAAGTCCAATATTCACTTTCTTTTTAGCTTTGTTTCGCTCTCCACCAGCTCCTGAGAGAGAAAAATATCTGGCTCTCTAGCTGCTCAGTGCTCCACTTAGCTAGCTAGCTAGCAGGGTTGATGAGTGAGAGCTGCAGTCACAATCAACTACCTGAAGACATACAGTATATTTCACAATTATATTATATACGTTATTATGCAAATGTAGTATTGACCTCGGCTTGGCAAAATCAAATTCCTTCATACTTGGTACACAAGGTCGGAGCTTTCTAGAAGGGTTTCAGTTTTGTAAACAATTCAAATTCAGAAATCCATAATCCAAATATATTAAACCCCCCCACAACATCTGACCCTGCTGTCACTTCCAATTGGATTTTAACAGGGGGACTAACACTAGACAACCACTACGTCTCGATTATGAATGGTTTGTTTATATCAGTGATGCTGAAAAACAGGCCAACATATTGAATTATGATCAAATGAGAAACTCAGAGTTCCCATCAATAACTAAAACTCTTTATGTATGTAAATAGAACTGACATGTATGTGGTCCAAAAACTACCACCATGACAAATGATGACAAATGATGTTATTTCTCAGACAGTTTTGGGTTAAAGGACACTGAGCGGTTACTGTCCTTAACTTCACCAGTAATCATAGTCAGGTTTAAAGGTCCCAGTGATGCTAATCTCCTGTCATAATTACCATAATTGACCTCAGACCTGAAGATGACCAAGGATGACCCGTTTGCTCTGTAATGCCCACATCATTCTGTTGGCCGGTCAAGATGAACAGAAGGAGAGAGAGAAATCCAAGAAGGGCGGGGAATAAAAACGAGAAACTGCAAATGTTTGTTCAGGCTTTGGGTGAAGAATGGAAATGCTTTGTGGCTCTTATGTCTTTAAACAGAGTACACTTTAATTTAGAAACAAAACACAACTGAACATTTTAACCCCCAGTACATTTGTACAGCTGCTTTGTAGCTGTCGACATGGGAAATGACAGTATCAGACAAACAGCTGTTATAGCTAACTAGCTAGCCTACAAAATGTCAAGACACGTCATGTTGGTTTTTTTGTTGGTTTTTTCTTTATAGCTCACCAGATGAGGGTTTTTACGTCTCTCATGGACAGTAAAACAATCCAGTGAAACATTCAAATGATGGTCCCTCTGGAGTTTTACACAGTGTTTTATAGGAACAGCAGAGTCCTGAAGAAGCCAATATGTGCCAAAAATGTTGATTTACAGAATTAAAAATAAAAATGTTGCATCAGAGATGTAAGTGTGGAGCTCTAGCCTCCTTTTTCTTTACCTGTGAGCCAACTCTAAGGTTTCCCTGCTATTTCTCTTTGATGTATCAAGTGCCATATCTTGTAATAAAGAGAATTTTGAAGGAACTTTATCTCAGTTTACTCATCTCTCCATAAACTCTTGTCAGGATGTAGTAACAACCTTAAAGGTTAGTTAGTGTGTCTTCCAGTGTATGGTGTTGACACAACCTGAGCAGGGTTTGAGCTATAGGGAGCTCAGGATTCTGCGTCAGAGGTTTCACCTCATGTGACTCATATCTAATACCACATAGATTCATAAACACTGTTAAAAATAGAGGTAAAAGAGGTACCAATATCTCCAGAACTCGACGTACAGTTGTTAGGAAACTGGATGGGGCAGGGGGAAATCCCTCACCACCGCAGCAGAGACCAGGGTTCACGTCCCAGCAGAGATGCTTCAGATTAGGTTAGAAGTAACACGTTGAATTTGCAGCCCATGTAGCATAATCCTAAATGACATATTTACCACCTACATGTGGCGCCTCTGCTGCCTGACAAGCAAACAGATGACTCCTCTGATGTTGTCGTGGTAACAGTACTGTAAGGAATTTGTTTAACAACCTGAACTTAAAACATACCATGATTTATTTTCATGTATACCAGGAATGAGAAAGCCAGCTCAGACAGATATCATGTTGGAAATGGCAATATTGGTGTGTCCTTAAGGCACCCACTTTGGGAACCACTGATGTAGAGTTCAGGTAAGTTCATGGTGCCCTGGTCTACACTGTTTTTTTCTGACTAGACCCTCCGTACACCAAAACTAGGAATTAACAGCATCAAAGACTGCAGTGCAGGGGGACACTGGCCTGAAAAAATGGACTGAAAACGTAATTTTTTTGTTGTACTGTTTCACCGGCTAAACACAGTCTCTGAAACTTTCTCGGCATGTGCACGGGCAGGAGTGTCTGTGTGTGCAAAGTGCAAATGAGAAGATAAGCCGTCTCGTTGGAGGCCGAGCCAGGGCTCCATCCTGTGATGTAACAGCTAATGACAGTAAATGAGTTGAGTTCTTTGCTCGGGCAGATCAGTGGCTCCCAGAGGGAAAGAGCCCGCGGTTCACTCTAAGTGCTCTGTTGTTATTTCTGAAGTGAATGGAGTTTGTTATCACAGCTTGGCCCCCCTCGCTCCCCCCTCCGTCACTCTGCAGAGCGACAGAGCAAAACCCCTGCTGCGTTTCTCATGCTAGACAACACATGCCTGCACACACACACACACACACACACACACTCATGTAAAGGGTGAATGTATGCACATTTCTGTCGCAGTATGTGGAGGCATGTAGAAAAGTAAGTGAAGGTACAGGTTGGAGGAGCTCATGGCGTGCGACTTGCCTGCTACCGCCATGACTCTGCTTACATGTTACTTATCTTATCTGCTTATCACGTTGGCAGACAACAAGACACACACGCATACACACGTGTACACACACATACACACACACTCTTTTTGGTATGTACCAAAGTAACCAGTATTTTGGCAGGTGTTCCCCAGCTTCCTTAATCAGGATAAGATAATCTTCCCTTTGAGTACACAAACACACACACGCGCGTTTACTTAGGCCACTTTTGGGGACATTACCAATTAACTGGTCTTTAGTTTGAAATGTGTCCCAGAAGGTAGCCTAAGTCAGAACACACACACACACACCAGAGGCAAAAAGTAACCAAATAGATTTACTCAAGTACTCTCCTTAAATGCAACTTTGAATTTACTTACAAACAGGTCCAGGTACTTTATTTGAATATTTCCAATTCAAGCAACTTTCTACTTTTTTCCCACTAACACATCTCACTAATTTAACAGTGTGAAAGAGGCCATTCCTCATGAGTACTTTTACTTTTAACACTTTAACAGACAGATGCTGGTTGAAGCATGTCCAGCCCTCAGTGCTTGGCTGGCTGTGAAACGTGCTCTGCCCTAAAAGAAAAACAATAACATCAACCAGCGGAGCAGGTGAGTGTTTGTGTCATGTGTCACTCTGCAGCTCCGCTTCGCTCCTCAGCTGCCGACAGGACGGAGGAATGTCTGGCTCTGCGTACCAGCCTGAACCCTGCATACGTCAGGAAGAGGCCGGCTGGAGCAACTGCTGGTGTTAATAATGATCTGCGTGTGTGTGTGTGTGTGTGTGTGTTTGTGTGTGTGTGGGAACATGGTGACTGTAATGGGGTATCAGGTCTGGCCAGATTAGACTATCAGAGGGAAGATCATAAAGACAAAACACAGAGTGCAGCAGTAACGCTGTCTCTCAGTGGTCTGAGCTGCATCTGGGTGAGTCACAGCGTTAGTGCTGAGACTTCAGCTCAGTGCTGATACAGGGTTTCCCTCAGGACATTGGTTAGCAGAGGCAATAAGCGCTAAACTCAGAAGGTTTTCTTTTTTCCAGATGTTGTGAGGTTACTGCGAAGCAAACAATCACCTGCTGGGCTGTATGACACAGATCCTGACACATCTCATCTCGTTATCAATGTACTTACTAGAAACCTCACTCATTAAAGCAACATTATGCAACTATTTTACCTTAAAATAACAACTTCAAAATCAGAAGAATCGCGCCCCGAACACCTGTTCTTACACTATGTAACTCGGGTTGAGCGGGTACGATCTCCCACGAGAAGTGCGTAACGCCTTACGGCACTACGTCACACACGGGTCTAGCTCGGTGTTCTCAGTACGGACATCATGGCAGAGACCAAGAGACTGAAGAGGACGCTGACGGAGGAAGCTGAGAAGAGAAAAAGAGAGAGTGGCCGAGCAAGAGGCCGGACAAGAGTAAATCTCTGATTGGCTTTTAGTCGTTGGTGAGAGCTTCGTGAAATAAAAGGCTGCAGGACAGACCCTAACCCTTGTTGCTGCTACGTCTTGTGTTGTTGCACTTGCTTGATGTTTGGCTGTTAGCAAAGTTGTCGACTCGCTAGTTTTTGATCATGAGCCAAGTCAGCTCACCAAATCCAAATCCTTCAGCCCGTCAACAAATGCACCTGTACAGCTGTCCATGAGGGAGAACTGCACTCTGAAAACCATAGGGGGCGCCAAGTCGTCCAGTGTAGTGTCACTGCTCCTTTTCCCTGAAGATTAATAATCTCAGTATTATATTTCAGAAAAATGGAAGAATTGCTTCTGACGCACCTGTTGTGGAAAACCCTGTGATGAGTCATCATATGATTTATTAACTAGGACTGTTAAAATCATTCAATACACACATATTTTTACGTCTCCGAAACTCTTTCTCCGTGTGTAACCTTCAGCTGAAAACTGATCTGACACACAGTTAAAGTTCAAACTTAGACGGCAGCAGTGTGGTTTAAGAGAAGCGTGCAATATCCAGGGTGTCGCTGCTGTGAGGGTTGGCGTCATCGTTCTTTCTCAGAAAACAACAACTGACACTGATACGTTATGTGATTGTGTGTAAAAGGTCTGTCTCTGCAGATCTACACAAAGAAGGGTGTTATGGGTAACCACTTCAGAATGTTCTCTCTCGAAACAGGACAGGACGAGCCAGATTCCTGCACAAATATCGAGAAAGTTACACTTGATCTTGATTGAAAATCCTTGAAACAAGTTGAGTAGCGTTGGAAGCAAGTGAAATGATTTCACTGCTTTGGCAGATTGTTTTCACTACTTTGAAGAAAAATAAAATTTTAAGACACTCAGCGGTTCTGTTCTACATTCAGCCATCGTAATACAGCAAATTAGACATTCACGGCATGTTGTTTTTGCCCCAGAAATATCTAAGATTCCACGTGCAACTAGAATATTCAGCTGGATCAATCTTCAGCAGAGCTCTTGAGTGAAAAGCTCAGGGATATTTGCCCTTTAGGGAAAATTTAGTGCAAATACCTGCAGGATTAGTACATTCTCCGTGAGCTCTGACGCAAATACACAGGGTACAACGATGTGGGGTATGCACCTGGCCTAGACCATGTGGATCAGCCGAGTGTGATCACACCTGGGAGGCAGTCCTGGTCACCCCGCGGCAGTCTGCCAGTTCAGATTTACTGCCCTGTTTGGGTTTAAACCTAAGCTCCTGTTCTGAGATCTGTCCTATATAAACATGCAACCACATATTCTACACACTTGTATGAGTGTGTGCATGCGCCCACAGACACAAGCACGCACAAACACATGCACACAGATTATCTTGGATGTTTATATAGAATGATCGAGCAGAGATCTGATAAGGCTTATCTGATCCGAGAGCACAGCTCATTAAATCAAGCGTAAGAAATTCTCACGCACCTGTCTGCTGCGGAGAGAATGTGTGTGTTTTTTACTACAGCCAGAAAATGACAGTAACATATTTATGTCTTTGTTTTGCAAATGTTTTCTTGTGCTCTTTCCACAGGACATTCCTTCACCTGGGTTCTCAGGTTACATGGAAACAATTACAAAAATGAACTGTTTTATGGTGACAAAGGATGATAAGACAACGGTGGCATGCTTTGAGGTCTCAGCCCGTCCTGCTGCACCACTTAGTTCATCTCATGTTTTTATTTCCTGGATTAGACTGCAGATATTAACAGTTTAAATGCAACGTTGTCTGATGGAAAACACCAAACATCACTCACTCACACTCATTCTCTATTCCCTACATAATAAACACTCCATGGTCAGCAGTAAATTGAGATTTTAGACACGTATAAAGCATAACAGTGATTAACAATGGTGACTGACACATTGTGGGATTTTTAGCAAAAACTAGGTTACATGCTACACAATTTTTGATGGCACCATTAGTGCATACATTTGACAGTTTTTGTTCACACTGAAATGAAATGACTAATTAGCAAATAGTGAGTAACTTCTGACATAGTCCTTGACTATTTTAATCAAGACAAATTTCCTATGAATTCTGGGCAAATTAAGACCTTTGTCAAACTAAAACATGGTTGACTAAACAACTTCTTTAAACCTTTAAAAAAAAAAGAAGAAAGTTTCAAGGACATTTGACTTTTTTAGAGATGGGGCAATTAGGTACATTTGGTAGATTTTCAGTTTAAAGATGTAAGCTGACACCAACCTTCGAAAACTCACTCTAACTGGACTGAAGTGAGGATGCGCCTGCACAAATTAAAACATATTTCTTCAATTTTAGCGGAAAATGTGTGCTTACCGAGACTGCGTGACACCACTTCATGAACACAGACACAAGAGGAAAAAGAGAGGAAACTAGAGGAAAAGAACAGAATTAGAGTTCCTGGTAAGTTTTGAGATCAGCTAAAGTCTGTACAGCTGACTCGTGGCTGTTTGTGGTGAATAAACGGATCCTAAAAAGACTCCGGGAAAAGCTTAAAGACACCACACAAATTTAGCAGGTTTTCCTCTTTCACAATCAGTTTGTGGCACTGATTGTTACCATGGAAACACAGCTCTTACCTTTGAGTTAGCCTTGCTGGTAAGGTTGCTAACTTTTTAGGCTAAAAGCTGACCTGTATTTATTTTTGTTAGTTGAATTCATGCTCACTAATTACAATTAATTGTCTGTGAAAAAAAAAGTAATTTGTGGATATACTTTAGATTTTGTTGAACTTTTAACGTCATTGTTTTTGTTAATTTGTGTGTATAAATTAATTCCAGAGCACAAATGACTAATTAATGCTCTTGAATTGCTAATTTTTTCAGTTTTTTCCCCCTGAGACTTACTGGCCACCATACATTAGACTAGTCCAGACCAGTCTAACATGTTGTTGTGACAGTACAGTATTTCCATGTTTGTCAGGTTTAACAGAAGACCCATCATTAAAATGAAAACTAGTCACTGATGATCGATACATACAGTATAGATAGATAGTTGAAGCCTGGAGGCCTGAACTGCACCGATGGGGTCTGTGGGTACATCTCTATGTTGTTCTCATGTTTACGAGGATTAGAAATGAATTGTTAAGATTAGATATGCAAGCATGTGTACAGTATTTAGTCATTCTGCCACATGAGCACCTAAAAAGCAGTCGAATTCTTATTTTAGTTGTTAGTTCAAAAGGTAAAACATGAAAAGGCGAACAAAGAGCACAATCTTCACTTGATGATTTTGTCATGCAAAACTTTATTTGAAGATCCAAAGAACAAAAATCTAGTTTTTTCTTTTCTTTGAAGTGTTAAGACCTCTCAGAGGGGTTTGATGTTCTCTTAAAAGACACACATTTTTTGGCGAGGTAGAAAACAGCTTAGTGACACTATCTGATTGATTGTTTTGTGGACTGTGTTGTTATGCTATGTAGTGTGCTATAGTTGCATGGCTCAGTCAGATCAGATCTACGGCCTCGCCTCAAGTGACGTCACACACCTCGCTGAGCGTGCCAACACTCTGAACGGACAGAAAAGGCCCGCATACGCTGGCACGTTATTGTCGCATGCATGATAACCAGCCGCTCTACTGAGTGTGCAGAGGAGGTGACAAGGAGAAATGTGATAAGACTGTAGTTACATCTCTGTCTCAGACTACCACAAGTTAAATTTTGATATCACATTCACTCATCTCAGATCAAAGGGAGACATACCATTAGTTGTATTTTATCGTTAATTGTATTTTACACTATATACTGCTTATACTTTGTACTTTATATTGCTTAGATTCTGTACTTTTTATCGCTGATATTTTATATTTCTTATCTTATTTCCCGTCTCATTTATTCTTTGTAAATATGTGTTAAGTCTTAAACACAAATGCACCATTTGAAGTTGACGTAATTGCAATTTTGTTGTGTTTGCACAATGACAAAGTTCTTGAATTTAACTGAATATATCACATGGGAGTATGGATGATGCTTCCCTCCGTTCTGGGGTTGAATACCAGGAATTCTCACCAAAATCTACTCCTTTCTCCGAGGAAAAATACCTGGAGGAACCTGGGATTCTTAGCGTGTGTGTGCTTCTGTATCTGTGTGTCTGTGTGTTCCCATACTCCAAACCTCATGAACACTATAACACAACTGTCAAAGCTAAATACTAAAGTCTGACCCTGAAATACCATTACTACAGTGAAATCAATGAATCAACTGTAACTGATGGGAGTGCCTTGAAATTGAGTTCAGACATTCATGGCCCCCAGAGGATGAACCCTACTGACTTGCGTAACCCTCTGGCGTTTCCTCTGGTGCCTCTATGAGGTTGACATTTTTAGTTTTGAGTGAAATATCTCGACAATTATTGGATGGATTGCCGGGATATCTGTTACAGATATTCAAGGTCCCTCTAGAGATCTTCTGACTTTTCCTCTAGTGCCATCATCAGTTCAAAAGTACTTTATGACCAAATACCTGCAAAACTAAACCCATCAGGCTCAGCTGCAATGCAAATGTTATCATCCTAACAGGCTAAACTAAGTATGTATAATGCCCCGTTCATTCCTATGAAAGTTGACCAGTCAAAAAAGTTTGACTTCTGGGTATAAAATTACCTGGATCTTCGGCATAGCTTCCGCATTGTGCGGCCCACAGAGCGAGAGCACTAGCGTTTCCTTTAACCCCGCCTCCCAACCGCTCGGCCTCTGGCTCACTCACATGAATGACAGTGACAATGCCTAGGAAAATAACTATGGATTCGGCTATAAGTGAATTTTACAACGTTTAGGACATAATGATTGATAGATAGACTGTATATAAAGATGGACGCCATGACAGCTCCCCAAAAGTGAAGCCAAAACATCTGATCGCCCCCTGGTGGCTGGCTGCAGTACAGGTCATAAGCCCCGCCCCCTCCAAAGATGGTTTCTGTCATTTAAGGTAGTTCTTATCATGCTGACGTTTGTTCAGTGTTCTTTTTTATGATAAGTTTGGTTTTAATTAGTTATAGTTTTTATGATATAAAAAGAGGGTGATGTCATGATTGACAACTTGTTGTGTGCTCGCGACATCCATACCACAGCTCCACCACGGATCACTACTGCGCAGTCACCAGCGCAAGACGGCAGCTCCTGTATCCGGTATATTTTGGTTTAATTTTTGTACAGTGGGAGGAAGTGGAGACGCGTCGTCCATCTTTATATATAGTTTATGGTTCGTACTGGGATGTTGATGTACCTCACAAAAAAATGATCTGATTTACAGACGTCTCTTTCACAATGTAAGTATATGGGAAAAATTCTTTGGGGGCCAGTGTGCATCACGTGACGGACCCAGAAGTTGTAATTACACAGTTTGGCCACTATGTCAAATTGGCTTCAAAGCCCGGCGCACTTCCTGGGGGCTTGTGGTGAACCTGGTAACTATGCTGAACATCTGCACATTGCTGTGTCTCACAGAGCTGCTAGCACAGCTGTAGAGACTCTTAGTGTTGTTTAAATGTGTATATTCTGAAGCTAAGTTTCGTTGTCTAATTTACTGTCAACATGGCCTGAGGCACTCAGGAGAGGAATTCTGAGAGGTGACAATTTATCCTCAGTGCCACACCTCGCATGCCAACACAACAGTAACACTATAAATAAACTCATCATTGTTATTGAGAGCCAGAACTTCATGCCATCAGCCAAACTTTCCACAGATGTACAAAGATTCTGGGTTTGCTGCGCGATCAAATTGATCCTTTCTGACATCACAAGCTGCATTCCTGCGCAAACTCTGACAGACTGACAGCAGACATGCTGTAAATCACCTGGCAAACACACACAGACACACACAGACACACACATACACACACACACACCATAAATCAGCACAGGTGCTAAGCAGGAGAATAGGAGGAGGGAGTGAAGGAGGATGGGGGCTTTAGGTTAAAACCATAATTATGGGCTTCGTGTTATTTTTAGAGCTGCAGTCAGAGAGCTAGCATGTAGAACAAAAACAATAACAGAAACTTCTGCTGCACTTAAGCCGCAGACAAACATGTACTCCTTACCTTCTATCCAAACCCATATGAGTAATGCGAGGCCTGATTCATCAGCCCGGCATTACAGGCTAAGCCTAAAAACCAAACCCAAGACTAAATAAAAGCCAGGAAATCTAAATCAGCTTTGTTTGTGACCGTGGAGGGAACCCCCTGTACCTGGTGATCCCTGCGCTATTGATATCTGTCAAAACAACATTTCAGAAGAACCAGTTTTTAATAGCACCTACACACACACATTTATACACACACACACACACACACACAGGCCTAACCTCAACTGCTCAACACACACGCGATGGCATACTCTCAACAATGACTCACAGCTATTACCTGACACTATTAAGCATTGTGAAACACTAGCTGGGTTACCCTCAGAGTCACATACTGTCAGTCACTGTTTCCTCATATTTCATGCTAATCCTTTTTTCAGACAAACATGGGCGAGCAGCTAATAGCGCAAGTATGTTTGGACATGTTGAGTGAATGACCTGGCTGCATGTGACGGGTGATCTGTCACGCTCACTGTACACAAATCAGCGGTGAGCACACAAACCCCTCACACTAACTTGGGTCAATATCATAAGATACAAGATAGGGGTCGCGTTACACCAGGTGACAGGACAGCAGAGCCCCGGGTCAATGTCTTTCACGAAACACGCTCGACCCGCGACAAGAGAGGCCACAAAAACACGCCAGTTATGTAAAATGCTATCTAAACATTGCATAAAGCAGAGAGGTATTGTTGGTGTGATCCCTCACCTGTCTTGACGATGAGGAACACACTCGTCACGTGACGTGTGTGTAGGTGTGAGGAATGTATTTTTCCATCGAGTAAATCTTGAGCCGTTATGACGTGGCCCTGCGCTCAGAGGCGTGCGTCAGTCTGGAGCAGCTCACAATATAAACTATAAAGTATAAACAAGTGCAGGTCCAGAGTCCTGCAGTTACAGTCAGGCCCAGGGTTTGAGGAGTGAGCTTTCAGAGATACTAGATTATGCTGAGTTTGACAAACCAGCCACTTGAGACCAACACAACAGACCTGTGATCTTCCTTTTGCCTTTTCCGTGTGCAATCAAAATCATATGATTGTATTTTGGTGTGGACAGAACTGGAGATGCCCGTGTTTTTGGCTGTTTTTGGCACCGACACTCCTATTTTTTCCAAGTCGGGTCAAGTCCATTTATTTATAGAGCTCATTAAAAAAAAGTGTTGAGTGTGTTTCTAAAGAAAAGTAAAAACAAAACAAAATAATTAGATAATTAAAATGAAAGTCATAAAAGAAATAATTATAGCAATACAAAAGGCATTTTTGATTATTGTTCAATTCTAGCATCTAATATTAATAATCTCACTTGTAAATATGTTTTAAGCAAATATGCAGAGCAAGGCAGCCAGTATGTAGCCTGAGAGGAGAAAGAGGAAACAGAGGACGCTGTTTGTGCATAACTGAACATGTAAACAAGGCAGTAAAGTCAGTGTTCTACAATCAATAATGTAACAACAGCTCTCTTTTCACTGCAAGTCAAATCCTTATGATCCTTTTGGGTCATTGTGTGTCCTCTGGCCTTGAATAAAATCCACAAGTCAGAGTGGAAATTTGCAGATCTGTCAGCTACAGTTTGTGTGCTGCTAAAGTCATGTGCTGGGTGCCAAAAAGTCAAGTCAGTCATCTTCAATTCCTTTGTGCAACTAGAATCATTTTGCGTGAGACAGCTGCAAATACTATGAATCAAACTGTCATTGATTCAGCAGAAGTTCAGACGTTTGCAAAGAGACAGAGGGAGCTCCTGGAATAAGAAGATCCAGGTCTGTGATTGCAGCAGCATGCCTCTCAAGCAGCACTCCATTCCCTCTCTCACACATGGACCACCTGGGTGATCTGTTTATGGAAGCCATCCCAGCTTCTGGCCCTGAGCACATTCGAGCTATTCATGCCTCTTTTGTTTAAAGAAAGTCAATTTATAAAGTCTACTGCACAAGCAATATGCAGATTAGAAACAGAGTGACTTGTCCAATCAGTCCAATGCTTTCAATCTGGATATAAGGCAGCTCGGTCCTATAACATAACCACCAGGACATTAAAGTCTTATTTCACTGTTTTGGATTAACATTATTCCTTTGGTGCATTACATATAAGAGAAATCTCTTAAATAAAAAAAATGTTTCCATGCTCCCAGAGGAACATCATGTAAACTTTGATTTACAAAAAAAAAAGGAGCAGGTATTATGTGTGTGTGTCGTGCGAGGCCAAAGTGTTTCCACAGGTTAATTTGAAGGGAGCAGCTCCCGCTGTTATCACGCACTGCAGAGCACTTTGTTTTGCTGCTGCCGTGAAAAGTGTTTTTGAGCTAACCCAAACACGGTCTATAGTAACAGTGATATTATCTACCTGAGCACGCGGGGCCCACCTGTGGGGCTCTGACACAGCGAGGGAGATGTTTTACCTCGTCTGCACGAATGGGCCCGGAGCAGGGGAGGGAGGCGGGGGGCGTGTGGGAGGAAACTCATGGAGAGGGAGAGGGGGGGGCGTAGAATTTTACAAGCTAACACGCATGATGCTGTTTGGGCAGGTTGAGCCTGCAGACTCGCTGACTTTTCATCAGCTAGTTTTTCTTCGCTTTAACGGCCACACTATAATTAATCAGATGTCTGGGTTGGATAGGCACGCAAGGGCTGGGTTCAAGACCTTTTGTTTGGATAGATGCCTGGTCAGGTGTGTAGCTGTATAAATAGTTACCGCCTGTTTTCTCACAACGCCTTTCAGAGAAAGTTCAATTAGAGTGGTGTGGCAGCGACACATCTCCTGACATGAAGGAGCCTAACAGTGCAGCAATTATGGTTTTCTTCTTTTTTAGCATAATTGGAGATCATCGGACTCGAGTGTAGCAGAGGCATACATGACTCACTGACACATTATTCTATTTATACGTCTTCTAACCCCTCAGTGAACTGTTGATGCTCTCATCTCAGCACTAAAACTGTAACCAACAGTTTCTCCTGACTGTAGCACAGCTAAAGGTCATTTCATTGAAAGGCTTTGGGATACGATCACACTGCTGCATTAGCTAACCCTGTATTTCCACCGTTATCATGGTGCTTACCCATGACCGCCCATCCCAGTCAACAAGCAGGTGCTGCAGTTTCTGCCTCTAAACTTCTTTCCTCCCCTCCATCCACCTGGCTGTCCCAATGGCCAAACCTGTTTCTCTGGCATGCAGGGGGAGTTAACGAATCTTAGAGTGCGTACATTCAAAGGCCAGATCTATTTCCAAATTAAACAGGAGAGTTGGAAATTGTGCCAAAAATCACACTGAAAACTTGGTCAAACGGCTAAACATTGGTGGCTGACATTTGGGGGGCATTCATCCCAATGAGCCTGGTGTTATTTTATCTTTTTATTTTCATCAACAAATCCCCTGAAGAGAACACATTTAAGTAATAAATTATTACTTAAATATTACTTAAATTATTTAAGAATAATTTAAGTAATATGTTGCTGTGAAATATTTTTCATATACATGTATATTATATATGTGCAATATTTTTATCTTATCTATTTGTTCATACTTACAACTGCACTCAGTCACTCTATTATTTATTTCTGTCTATACTGTGTATAGGACTATTTTTCTATTTATTTTTATTGTATTTCTATATATGACACTTTTGCTGGCTGCTGCAACGCTAAAAATTTCCCCGCTGTGGGACAATAAAGGCTTATCTTATCTTATCTTAATAATTGAAGTACTGTCTGTTAATCCACAGCCTGATATAGCTATTCCTACATACCATAGAACTCCACTGTTATCCAAAATTAAACACATGCATAAACACATAAAAGAGCAAAACAATAGTGTAACAATAAATAGAGTTGCAAAGTGTGAGGAGCTATTTTGGGCATCTGTGGTCCCAGACGTACAGTAAAAGTCCCATCTGTTTCACACACAGTTGAAGCAGTGCAATAGAAAATATCTGGTTCTTTGATAAATTGTCAAAGGTACAAGCCTCTGTACATAAAACCTTCAAGGTAGAAGTTAACTACGACTCCCAAGATGCATTTCGGAAAGAAATATACAATCACAGAGCTTAAAATTCTGTTATGTGTGCTGCTAATGGCAGGCCGAAGCTAGCTAGCAGTTTCAAAGTGAACTTTTAATTTCACTTTTGTGTGGCTACACACCTGAGGCTACATACTTGTTAGGAGGATAAATCCATTGTTGGTTTTGGCCTTTTCATGGAATTGTTGATACTAATAAAAAAATCAAATGACAGCGGTTTTGTCGTTTAGGATGTCATAAAATGTTAATGATGCAGGAGAACCCTAGGATCCAAACTTTGAAGGATCATAAATATTGTCTGCACCTAACCTGTACTGCAGTTTTCCTTGATTATTCTATCACATTTGTAATGTTTAAGATATGTTGAAGACCGTCTATTATGCAACACTGTCAGACATATCTGGTGTGTTTTACAGCAGATGGGTGCTGGGGTTTGCTGTGCAGCCAGGCAGCTGCTGTTTGCTCCGGTGGATCAATGCAGGAGCGGAGGCAGGACACATTATAACCCCACAGCCAGCTGGAGGAGATTAGGCCTTTTTTTTCCCCAATCAAACTTCCGATCCTTAATGATATTCATTTACGAATTATCACCAGATCAATATCTAATAGCACTTACTACAAACAGTAACATCTGCCCAGGAGCCCAGGTTTCTAATTACTCCTGCAGCGAACCATGGAAAGTCTACAGAGATTAGAAAAAAACTTTCTTAAAGATTAAAGATTAAGTACATTTAAAAACAGGTTTGTCTACTTTGGACCCATCACAGGGTCACTTGATATGCAGACAGAGATGTGGTCGCTTTCTAGACGGGCATACTGGTATTTAATATGTTTGTAGTTATGAAATGGTTTGGAATCTATCGTTTCATTACAGTCTATTTGGAGCTGCCTCTCTGCACGGAGAAGTACAATACTAAACTAAATTTCATCAGATTCACATGACAATTTGACAGCTGTCTAACTGGATGATGTCATGAGACTTTGAAAACCTCCAAAATGGGGTTGTAGACCAGAAAAGTTTGAGAAAATTGGAGATACCCATTCACACATGCCGTATATATGCAATATTAGCCAACACTCGAGCCACACTACGGGAACAGGTCCCTCCACAGCCACAGAAAACATTATAGTACAACTGTTTTCACTGGCTGAATAATACTTTCTGTGACGAGTAAACTGAACTTAATAAGTAAAGTCAGTGGAGTGCCCCTTTAAAATATTGTACTTCTGAAATATCTCAATATCTCTCTTTAATCCACCATAACATAAGCTTGAATAAAGTACCATGTCTAATAAATGTCAGAAAATCTTAGAAAACCCCTTTGAAAAATCGTAACATTAAAATGTAATTAATGGCCCTAGGGCAAAAAATTTTCAAATTCACAGCTTCATGCTACATTCATAGTCATGTACTCTATAATGTGATGAATGACAAGCAAAAGGTCATATATCAAAGAAGCTAGAAAGTCCAGGATATGGGCCTGTGATAGTCCTTTATAAAACAGTTAATTGTGGTAATACATACTGTGAGAAAAAGGGGATCTAAATATAACCCACAGACTAATGTTATCAATCAGCGTGGTGTTTGTTGGGGTTGTCTGTGGTATGATGCCTTGGTAACAGCTCCAAATCAGTGCTATGTTTGCAGTTAAAGCCCCTGAGCTAGATGTTCCACCTCTCAATCAAAGAAATAAGAGTTAAGGTTCAGATGGTGCAAAAATAGCGCTACGGAGCCCCGTGGTAGGTTGAGAGGCAGGCAAAGCATCTCGTGCAAACCACTATGCGTGAGTAGAATGTTTGGATCCTATTTCAAGTTTAGACAGAAAAGCGCTGAACGGCTGCCAGGTAAACAGTGCAGCGCAGGTACTGATTTGGCCCTGTGTTTATGCTTACACAAAAACAGCCTACAGCACTGCTGAATGGAGGTAGGTCCTATCAGCTGCAGCGATAAAGCGAGGTGTCTATGGCTAAGATCAATCATTGCTTCTTTTTCTTCTTTATCCACCCTCCCACCCACTCATTTCCCTCCACACCTCCCAGCTCGGCATGCGAGGGGAGGCTAGCGTGTGAAGGGTTGAAATGGACGATAGCAACAGATAGGGCAGGTACTGAGCCCGTGTCTCCCCCATGGCGGAGGTTCATTGACAGACATGCGCTAACAGTAACATTTTACATGCAGAATTAAGCGGTGCACTGAGGTCTGCTTGTACCTTGATGGGGTTATGTTTTGAGTTCCTGTAGACTGCAGACCACCATCTGATCTCAGGTTTTAGAAAACCTGTTCAAAGGCACCAGAGGTGTTCAGGTGATGTGCTGTGCAATGTCAAGGATAAAAGTAAGGATAAATGTATGCACATAGAGTATGCGCACTAGACATCTGCTCATGTACACTCACATATAGAAAATTGCTTAGAAGAAGTGGTGTGACCATCCAAGGGGCTCCTCTTCTGTCAGGGTTAGGATTCATTTTTACTAATGTGGCAAATGAGCCTACCAGACGGGGTACTTTGGGTTGACCCGAGGGGAACTTTATCTGACCAGAGGGCACTTGGATCTAGGGGGTCACTTGAGGACCAAAAGTACATGAATGGACTAAATGGGCACTTGGGGACCAGAGGGCCACTTTGTTAAAAGAGCGGCATTTGGGCCAACCAAATTGGCATTTAAGCCGAGCAAAGGTGCATTTCGGTCAACCAGAGGGGCATTTGGATTAACCAGAAGCAAACTTCAGCTTAAAAAGGTCACTTAGGGACCAGAGAAGCTCTTTTGCCAACCAGTGGGGATTTGGGCAAACTAGAGCTGCACTTGACCTAACTAGAAGGGCACTTGGGGATGAGGGGAGAACTTGGACTTGTCAGAAGGTCACTTGTATCAACCAAACAGAACTTGGAGTCAAGAGGGTCACTTGGGAACCAGAGGAGCTCTTCTGCCGACCAGAGGTGCACTTGAATTGACCCCAGGGGGCACCTGGGCCAATCAGAGGGGACCCATGGGCTGACCATTGGGAAAATTGCACCAACAAGAGCTGCATGGGCTGACCAGAGGGTCATGTGGATTGACCAGAGGGAAACTTGGGGTCAAGAGGGTTACTTGGGTGTATTATGGCTGACTAAATGGGCACCTGTGCCAACCAGAGCTCCACTTAAGGTAACCAGAGGGGCACTTTGGCAGATCAGAGGGGCTATTGGGTTTAACTCAGGGCCCTTTGCACCAAACAGTGCTGCACTTGGGAACTTGAGATGCATTTAAAAACAAGACTTTGCACTTGTAAGAGGACCACACTTTGGCAATGCACATGCCCCTCTGGTGTGACATAAGTTGAGCATGGAAGTTTTCAATTAGTGCAGACATATCCTGGTTAAAAGTAAAAACTTTTAACTTTTTAAACTTAAAAAACGTTTAACCAGGAACCCACTCTTTGCACGCTATTGGTTAGAAGTGTAAAAATATATTGCATGTATCAAGGCAATAAGATACAGGGGGGGACCCAGAATTACATCACCACCTTTGCATGTGATTTAGGTCCTGGCAGTACCAGCCTGCCTTTCACCCGTGCTTCACCTGTACTTCACCTCTTTCCTTAATTACTTTAATTATACCCTTGTTGGCTCCGTTTATTTATATATATCTATTTTTTTTCCTCTCTGTTGGTCTGGCAGGGTGTGAGCACCTCAGGTAAGAATGCAGGAGAACCCAAAATAGCAACATGTGGCTGCCAACTGACTGCAGGATATGCTGCTTCATTTTATCAGATTTCATTTATTAATTGCTGACACAGAAGCAGCAGAGATTTACACTCTTCAAACCACACTTGTGAAAACTCTGTGAGTCACTGCACATACTGTATTAATGTCTGTGTGTGTGTGTGTGTGTGTGTGTGTGTGTGTGTGTATGTGTGTGTATATCAGGTATCCAACGATACATTTTTATGCTACATGCACCAGTTGCCTAGTACATTCAATACTGAAAGTTCTTGCGTTATGTATCAAAACAGCTTCATGGGAACTTTTTGTTTGTCACTGTTAAGTGTTCAGGTGTGCCTCTGATTATATGGACTTGGTGCCCCCCCACCATTTATCTTCCAAAACACAACAGGTATGATTCTACAGAAGCGCAACAAAGCAGGCAGCAAACGTTTAGAGGGCCGCATTGTTGGGTAATTACAGTAATCACTGTTCGAAGAATAAACTAGATGGAATGTATGCATCTTACTCTGAAGCACATGTACAGTCTCACACACTTTCACACCCACACCTGAGGAGACGCACAGCTGCAGACAAACATACACCCCCATACACAAACTGTGCCGTGCCTGCTGTGTTGAGTGCAGGAATGAGTGGAATTGATGTGGAATGTCTGATTTTCAGGTCGGCTGTGAAGTAGACACATTGCTGTACCTATATGTGCGCCCAAATGAAGCATGACTATCAGCGGCCTCTGACAGAGACTAAATCTGCTGCAGAGAATCTTGGGAATCTCAGCTACGCAGCGCCTCTTGTTGCCGTTCCTCCCTGCTCTGCTCACCCACAGCCCGTACTTTGTTTATACAAAGACATGAGGGCTGGACACCCTTCACTCACTGAGAAGAAATAAAGCAAAGATGAGATACAGGTAAGAAGTCATCCAGAGACATGCAGACAAGGGTTAGCGTGTGAGCACAGACCACCGCAGAGGTGGAGCTATTTTTGGAACTGCAAAGGATTCACCAGATGAATTTACATTACTGGAATTCCACTCATGTCAGCACTTAAAAGAGATTTCTCCTCCTGCTCAAAGGAGGCACTTTAACTTTCAATAGGTAAGCTGAAACAACAAGGTGCCAATTTTAGGAGAGACACATTAACATGTTATATAAGCATGATGTGTTTCTCTAGTCTCTAGAGCAGAGTTGACTCTTCTGACCTCGATGACATTGCAATTAAAGCAATTTCATTGCATTATATATATATCATTTTCCATTAGAACCTAAAGGTAAAAGATGATCCTGACCTTCTCAAATGATTCAATGTTCTGAAATAAGCCTTAATCCAGATATCTGGAGAAATATGATAATGTGATACTTTATTGATCCCTGTGGGGAAATTGTCTTTCCACTTCTGATTTCAAATTGCCATGTGGAGGATAAAAAGTGAAAACAGGTGTGCTGCCTTTCACACCAAATCACTTCAGCACAGGTGTGTGTAGCCGACTTGGCAGAGTACCTGAAATCAAATACAGCCTCATCACACTCCTGCAAAGAAAAAAAATACATGCAGGCACACCTACCACTAGCCTAGCGGTGTAAAATTCTCTTTGTGCCTTGTTGTTGTTGAGTGTTGTACAGTGGCGGTGATAATGATAGCACACGTCGCTGCTTTCCTCAGCTCTGGTTTTAGGCTCACAGCGGTCGGCCTCCTGAGTTTCAACAAAAACATTTTGGTTTCAACTCTCCAGCTGCTGCAGAAATGTCCTGGTGAGAGAAGGAAGCAGTTTCCAAAATCTACATTTGATTAGAGGATGTCTGACAACCTTTGATTTCTCTGACATCCTTTCTCTGACATCCTTTCTCCCATCACAGCGGACACTACAGAGCTTCTGATATCTGGAACTGCCTCCAGGCTTAAGATTTTATGATGTATCTGTGTTCCTTTCATTTTGAAGGCAAAACATGTCCAAGACCCACAGTGGTTCACCTTCAACTTACAGAGAAATGACAGCATTGCACATTTAAAATTATGTATGTTTATGTTGAGTAGCAAAGCAGTAGTGACACCAAAAGTCTTGGAGACCAAGGTTTATGTTCTCTCTTCTAACAGTTATCAAGATAATCTTTCCATGTAGCTAAATTTGAGTTGCCTGAACCTCAAAAACAGCAATGCTGGAGTGTCTTTGTCCTCAAAATAGGAGCACTAGATAAAGCCATGGCTACCACTGAGCACACTGAGGTCATGTCCCCAGTATTTCATCAGGGAATTTGGGGGTTTTAGAAACCCAATTGGGGAAGTTAAAGTTGTACAGTTAAAATGTTACACCAAATGTTTTCTTGTTTTTGTTTTTTCAGCTGATTTTGGACTCAGTATATATACATTTGACCACTTTTAGGCCATCCATCCATCCATCCATCCATCAACTATACTCGCTTATCCTTCAGAGGATCAGCAAAATAAAATTAATAAATAAAGGATTCAGTATTTCTCTAGCAGAATTTGATTCCTGGCCATTTAGAGAAGACTTTCAAACACCATTTAGACTTTTATGTAAAAAAAAAAATATATATATATGTAATGTGTTATTTTTTTGTAATTTCCTAAGACGTTTCCTGAAAATAACTACTTTATGTAGTCTGTTCTGAGAGAGTTACCTTAGTCAGAGTTTAGTTAGTTGAGTTTATAAGCAGTTGTTGAGTTTCAGCTGAATTTCCTTGAAAGAGCTGCTCCATTTAAAGGAACCCTTATTGAAAAGCTTGGGAATTTTCAATAAAATATGAAAAATCCAAAGAATTTAAAAAAAACCTCCGAGGGGTGTTGGGGGGACTGATGACCTCCGTATTTCCTAGTTTCTGGCTGCGGCCCTGCACTAGATCAGCAAAACAAACAGGGTTGTGTTGGAATGCACTGATGTGAAGACTTGTTTAAAATTAGGGCTACAAGTGGATTTTTGTGTACACATTATTGTGAGGTGGGGTACTGCAAGAAAATGTAGGTCCCCTGACAATAGTCCACTAGCAACTCTGAAACATATAATAATCTACAGTCTATAGATCTATAATCTATAATATCTACTGTCCCTGGAACGCTCCAAGGCCCCTGTCCAGACAATCAATGGCCCCCTAAAGATAACCCAGTTGTGAGAAAAAAATATGCACTTTACAGAGGCATATAAACAGTACATTTTTGAGTAAACAATCCCAACTCAATGTCCAACTACTAGCTTTGTCCAGGGGCTTTCCACCATAGCTCATGGTCCTCATCAGTAGATGGAGTGTGTTTATTGGACATGGATCTGTTGCGGGTATGATTTCCATATTGCTCTTTTACAGCTCAGCTAATATCAACAGATCCATCTCCATGACAACTGAGCAAACTCCATCTGCTGATGAAGACCATGTGATATGGTTGAAAGCCCTTGGAAAAGCTAGTAAGTGGACCTTGAGTTTTGTCAGACCACTATTTCCGAGATCAAGACTTTGATGTCTAAAATTGTACGTTTTTCCAATCAGAAGGCCTCAGATTGACTGCTTCAGTCATTTGTCCATACGGTAACATGCTAACAGAGGGACAAAATACTAAATGAACTCTAGTCAGTGTGAACATTTACAGAGGTCCACACAGTACAACCTAACTCATTACAATCAAGCACACACATCTGTTCCATTACTAGATGAACAGTGACAACCGACTTTGTTTCAAAAAAGGAGCCGTCATCTGGGCCTTTCAATAAAATGACTGGAAAAACAGACACAGACATAAAGTACATGTATATGTACACGTAATTAACCTGCTTACTCTCCGAATTCTGTTGCTTTCACACACTCACACACCCACACAGCTCTGGGTACTATGAGGTCTTAAATCATGCCTGTCATGTACACCCAAGGTTATAATTAGGTGATAAAATTTAAACATGCAGAAACACAAACCGCTCTGGATGCCAGATATAGATTCATATCTCAATGTTGTCAGGAACAGATTGGTAGGCAGCGGTTAGTTTATAGTGACCTTATCTTATATATTATGGTATCCATAAGTCTTCCATGTGGTTTTTGTTTAGGACAATTCCCCAAAAATGTATTACGGGATCACAAACATGAATATGACAGTGTACAGAGTTGAACTTAGAGTAAGTTGTTCAGGTCCCAGCAAAGTCCGAGCAGCTGAGATAGGAGGAGTGCCAGAGAAGACAGTTTAATGATTATTACTGGCCTGAGGCCAAGCTCATAACTCATGTTAACTTCTCCAGCCTCTCTCTGCATCGTCATCAGGCTGAAAGGTGTTGACAGGACGAGAGTTAGTGGGACTAACAGACATTTGGTTTACAGGTGTCAGGGACGTCAGTTTACTTAAAACCTGATGGGGGAGCTACGTTCCCCTACAAATATGAGCTTACCGACTGTAGCTTGGCTAAATGTCTGCAGACAAATGGGACGTGGCCTTTATTTATGGCTCATGCATTAATTGGTCATCAGGGTCAGAATGGTAACGTCACTAAACCTGTGTTGCAACGATGCACAAAGTTTAAAAAGACTGATGGTCCTGAATTCTCCTCTGTATATTTGTAACCATTTTACTTGATATTTGCTTCTTTTTGAGCTGGACAAGTGTAACTAAACTAAGTTGCCAGCAGGGGGCGCCCCGCAGGAGATGTGAATGTTTGATTATTTTAGATTAATTTAATTAGTTTTACTCATTGTTATAAGTCATAGTTTTAAGTTTGCCCATAAGAAGGAAACTGTGTCGACACATTTTACAAATGTATTTTATTTTCCTTCTTCCAGTTATTTCACACGGACTTGGTTATGTTTGTTTTGAGATGGTTGAAAGTTTGCAAGAAGATTAAGTCTTACTTATAGTTTCAACACCTTTTCAGCTAATTTGTATCATATTAATGCCACCCATACACAGTATTATAGTATAAGTTTAACTGGTTTTTCAACTTATTCTGATGGCATACGTTTTTGTTTGAAGAAAAAGTAGAAAATGTAGTAAAACTTGATGCAATCGTGTGGATTTGATTTGGTTTCACTTTATTATAAGAATATTTTTCTGAAATTTATCATGTGTCCCAAGACCTACATATCCCAACATTTAACCAAAACAACAAATAATGCCATGCACTGCTGTCTGTCCTTTTTGAAACTTCCACTAGGAGGCGCTGACACTGGAAATGGTCATAGTCCAAAATACATAAACTTAGCAGATTTTTGTTACATAGGTTTTCCATTTTTATGCATTCTGGTGTGAATTTAATGAGTAACATGTTAGACTATGAAACATTTGGAAACTAAATTCAGAGAAGCCGAGACTATCTGATTATTGGTTGAATTTATTGCAGGGCAGCTACAGACAGATTAGCTACAGTAGATAATAAACCCGGTGTAGCTGGAATAAGAGCTCTCAGTACAGGCGATTTTTAGTGTCTTGGTTACTTGCTGCACAACAAGCCAGAAGGGAGGAGCAGAGGCCGTCAGTGTCAGCAGACCTGACCAGGAGAATAACCACCAGCCTCCACTGAAATGATGAGGAACTCTGCTCAGGGCCACAGAATCTCTTGTTCCGGCCCTGGCTCTCATTAAACAGTATGAGATTTGGACTGACCTATAAGTTAATCTAATGTATGAGCCTGGTGTACTTATTTGTACACAAATAAATGCAACTGTTTCCTCATTAAAAGTTTGGATTATGAGGATTCAACCAGGGCGTATTTTAAACAATAAAATCAGTGAAAAAACAACTAAATCAAAAATATAATCTAACTTTAAGGCCAGAAAACCAACTATCCTTACAGGAACTAAAACAAGAGCCTACAGTAGTATTGCTGTTGGGGTCATCGGGACTCCCCTTTAGATTCAACAGTGAGATATTCACAAATGTTTTAACAGACAAAGACTGCCTCCCCCGCACTGCTTATTTGCATCACCGGTTCAAACGCAGAGTGAATCGCCTGTTTTCCACCTGGGCTTCTTTGCGTGCAGGTGTAATGGTCCTCTGAACTTTCCATGACCTCTCAGCCAATCTTTCTGGGGTTTGTTATTTTTTATTTTTGTATTTAATTCTCCCAACACTCTTGCTTAACCTGAGAGCTTACATATAATTCATTGTGCGTTACGTGGAACTCGTCCAGAACCATCTCTTTTTAATTCAGCTTTGCGTCCGCGTTACTTCCCTGTTCCACCGGAGCGCCGGCGGAACAGGGAACAGGTTGAAGTGAACAGCAGTAACAGCCTCGTCTATTTTTCCCATTTATTCTGTTCTCTTCTTTCTGCCAACCCAGTGTTTTTTTCTGATTAATTTACCTCAGCATTGAACCTTTCAGCACTCCCCGGAGGCTTTGCTGTTGTGCGCAAAAACTGTGCGTTTTTTTCCCCACGGAACAAACTAAAAACTAATCGGTTTCATCACCTTAAAGGACCACAGTTGTTTTTCATAAGAAGCAAGTAAAGATAATAAGACATATTTAAACTGGACCAAGACTATTGATTACAATACAAACATTTTTGACTTTTTCAAGAATTTTCCATTTAAATCCACTTTCACTGAACCTGGGATCCAGATAGAAACAGGGAACTAATAAAACTGTTTTAGTGATTCATCATCTAGCAGAAAAAGTTTATTTAAGGCGCAAAATGTGGATCAGGAAAAGTGTTTTGTTAGAAAACAGTTGATGCTGTTGTGTCTCTCATCATCTGTGTGATAAACAACTCCAGTACTTTTTAAAGGATAGATGGTTGCATTTTTTGGGTTACATTTTAGACTCATTATTTTTCATACCTGTCCTCTCTTGCCTCACTCCCTCAGTTTTTTTTTTCTTCACTGGCACGGCACGGCAGCGTCCAATTGTAAACATACATATATTATAACACTCAATCGCTTCAATGGATTCGGGCTGGAAACCCCGCCTGTGGGCCGTCCCTCGCCGAGGCATTATATTATAGCAAGACAAGCGTGTCTCCGGAGACAGATCTGTATTCTGCTGCTCCAAACTGAGGCTCAGGGTGCCTCCAGCGCTTCAGACGAGCCTTTACAACACACAAACACACAGAGACATTTCTGCTGTCAGGACTGCTACACCTGCTCTGCTGCTCAGCTGAGACAAGACTGTAAACGGAGGAGACGCTTAAGGGAGAAGATCAGCCTTCTTTTTGGGAAAATGAAACTTGAAGTTTTCTCTGCGCACCACTTCGCGCAGAAGCCGCTGGAGTTGTGCATGGACGCAGAGAGGGGAGTCCCGTCTCCTCTATCCGGGGACGAGCTGGGGTCGGACGGGGACTGCGTGGCCAACAGCCCGGCACCTGTCACGCAGAGCGCCGACGGCAGCAAGGGGAAGCCCTACACCCGCAGACCCAAACCCCCTTACTCCTACATCGCCCTCATCGCCATGGCCATCCGGGAGTCCAGCAGCGGCCGCCTCACTCTGGCAGAGATCAACGACTACCTGATGAAGAAGTTCCCGTTTTTCCGCGGCAGCTACACCGGCTGGAGGAACTCCGTGCGCCACAACCTGTCACTCAACGACTGCTTCCTCAAAGTGCTGCGGGACCCGTCCAGGCCCTGGGGCAAGGACAACTACTGGATGCTCAACCCGCAAAGCGAGTACACCTTCGCTGACGGGGTGTTCCGCCGCAGGAGGAAGCGCATCGCCAAGAGGTCACCCAAGGAGCAGGAGACCCCGGATATCCTCAGCGAGGACACCCGCCTCCCGGCACCGGAGGAGAGGGTGGGGGTCAAGTTCTCCAGCTCCTTCGCCATCGACAGCATCCTCAGCACACCCTTCAAACGGAGGGAGGACAGCCACGTTGATGCAGAAACCCACGCCCCCCGGCTCTACTGGTCCCCAGGGGCCCACGCACTGCCGTACACTCTGAGCTATCCGGCACAGCACACGTACCTGTCAGAGGGGGCGTACAGCAGCACGGAGCCCAGCAGGGATGCACTCACATACCTCCAGCAGCAGACAGCACCGGAGGCCGCTCTCCACGCGCTCAAGATGCCCAACAAGGCACGAGGTTTCCATATAGACTCTTTGCTCTCATAAAACAGCCGGACTGCTGTTAAACCCATGATGTGCACTTTTATGGGCGCGCTTAGCTTTCAGTGCTTTAGCTGTTTACCTGTTTGGGACTCTTGTCTGTCTCATCATGACTGCTGTGAGTCAGTCTGCAGTGAAAAAACAAACATGGCGTGTTGTCGATACAGATCTAACTGTGTGGTGACTCAGCTGGTGTCATCGCAGGACATTCCACTGTGTGTGTGTGTGTGTGTGTGTGTGTGTGTGTGTGTGTGTGTTGGAGATGTTTAGAAAGTGTTTGTATCCACGGTTCATTGGTCATTTCTACTGTATGACGGCAACCCAAGTGCCACGTTGAAACATAAAAACTATTCATCTATTTATATTTTCATGTTTTGTATGACCTGCTGTATAAAATATTGTGTGTGTATATATATATTAAAAAAAATATTGACTGAGCTGCGATGAGAAATCACGTGGCTGCACTAGAAACGCACGGAAATGTTCGATGTTTTCCTAAGATTCATTGATTCATGCATGCCTGGTATTTTTATGAATAAAAAAACGTGAAACAATGGGACCCTGGTGTTCAATGAGTTCTTCATTACAGATATGAAAGGGTGTCTTTGAGACAGTGTATAGAGCAGCGGGGCCTTACACCTGTTCAACAGGAGAGCTGTGGGTAGATTTTACAGTAAAGGCATAAAAAGGAGGGAACTGTTAATCTCATAATCTTTTTAAAATGAACTCCTAAATCATAATCAGCTAAATCAAAATAATAGAGTTAAGCTTAAAGTCCAGCATACTGCCTTATGGCTCCTCTTACACTGATGCCTTCCCTTCAGTACTGACATCTCTATGGAAATATATGAATATTAGTGGCTTATTGAAATGGCAAAAAGAAAGTCAGTCTATTGATATACTGCAACCAAGGCAACAACCACAGCAAACAATACAATGACAAATCAAAGAAAAAAGATTAAACATGAAAGAACACTACTGTTACAATTATTATGTCATATTTTATATTATTGTGTTCAGCCCACATGGACTCATAAAACTTCTTATATTTAATATATAACATTAAATTTCAAACAAAGATGTTTGTTTCAGGTTCTACAAACAAAATCTGCCACAAATAAAGGTGCCCTTCCTCAAACAAGCCTTTTTTAAATAGAACTCATCAGAACTGAAGGACATTTTACTAAAATTATTATTTTTGTTGTTATTTTTATATTTTGATCTTATTTTATATGTTAACAGCCCATTGATATCAATACTTTTACTGCTATACGTCAAAACAATATAAAATATGACACACAATGCTTAATAAAATATTTAAATGGTTTGGTTCATGCAATCAGTGCACACGTGTTTATAAAAAACTAACAATAAACTAGAGACAAAACAAGAATAAAGATGCGGTGTGAAATGTGTCCGCACTGCTCTCTTTGTTTGTAAAAGAAAGCCCATTTGTTCTGTCATCAAAACACAACTATCAGTTTAGATTATTTATGTCGGCTGATGTGCAGATTTACAGATTTACATGCACACACAATATCTTGAGCAACGTGCGCGCACAGTCCTGCAGGCGGTTCGCTGCTCGTGTCCGGAGGAGGCTGCAGTTGCTCTCCGCGGTCCTGAAACTGACCCCAGACCCATCAGCCATTAACGAGCCATTGTTCATGTGAAATCTCGAAATTCTGAGTTCTGAAGAAATTATTCGTCTAGAAAACACTTTTTGACTCCGACACACATTTCTTGGCCCTAAAGGTAAAATGGTATTCCAGTTATTTTCTTAACGATCTCCGATTATTCTGGTGTCAAATTTACTCGGTTCCAATCAGCCTTCAGTATTTGTTTAGTGTAATAAAAAAAGTTTCGGTCTGAGAGTTTTCTTCAAACATATGCCTGACAAATAATAAGCTCATTTATAACACAATGCTGTCTCAAAACAGGAAGAATAATGCCACAAAAACAAGATGTCATTCTCAAAATTGTAACCTGCTCTCCAACACACTGATGCCACATTACAACTTTTTTGTTGTTGTTGTTGTTGTTGTTGTTGCAATTAAATGGAAAATGAGTGTAACAGTTTTATTATTTTTACTGTTATTCAACATAACAGATCCTCTGTAAGTAAAATATATTAAATGACAAAATTCAAACAAGCTTTTTTAACCTGTTTTGGGAGTTTTGGGGCATTAACCCATCTGCTTAGTCTAAACGAATCTGCAAATTTCAAAATAAAATATCCGGTATTTTTGTCACTGCAGTCATCTTAACATTTGGCCATGTTTTAATAACACCCTCACGGTGGCTGTACACTGAGTAGGCCTGTATTCTACATCTCATATGCTCCTACTGATCGTTACGCACACACACATTTTGTGGCTTTAAACCAGAAGCAGACAGGACTCAGGTCTGTTTTCAGAGCGCACTGAGCAGCCTGACAGGTGACAGGTGAGACTTCGCTCCTGTTTTCAGGGACAATGCTGCAACCTGCAGGTGAAACGCCGGAACAGCATACCTGTCTGCGGGGCTGTCACGTGCCTCAAGTCCTCTCAGTGTCCCTACATTGTTGACATCCTTGTTGTCATGACGCGCATCCTCCATATTTGTAAACAGACTTTTCTCTGCATTTACATTTCAACCGGTGTCTGTTCCGACCCGGTCCACATCTTGTCGGGGAACTCAGGCCTCTTCCCGGGCTGACTGCCTGCGAATAAGGCCCACTGTGTTATGAAACCAAACTTTAAGGCAGGCACAATGTTAGAAGTCCAAACAGTCTGTCACTCCGGCAAAACTGAACCGCGCCTGACCTCCCAGAGTCCCGGAGAGGCAGCTCCAAAGCTCCCGGCACCGCGACAGGAAACACTGGAGCTGCAAGCAGCAGGATAAAACCCGAGCAGCCCAAAGAATATTAGATTACCGTTAAAAGGACCTGAACTAGTATTTGTTTTATTTCATGAATGTTGTTTATTACAGGCCTATATAATATATAAGGACAGTAAAAAACATGGGACATTTAAGACAGCCCTAATTATTATTATGTATAGGCTAAACACTGTTTGGATATTATTTTGTTTCTAAATATTTGTTGATGTTTATTTTAGTGAGAAATATAGGCTCCTTATGATTTTATGTAATATACTTCATTTTAATACAGTATAATTGTAAGCCGCAGCCATTTTATTTTTTAAATGGACTGAAATAGGTTACCTGAGGTCAGGCAGCCCGACAAACAATCTCTCAAAATCTCATCGACCTAATATTTGATGGGGATAAACAAAATATTTTAGCCTAAACATGAAAACAAACAGAAGGCCTTATTATGTCGGCAGTGTGCTCATATGGGCCTCCAGCCGTGACTGTATTCCAAAGACAAACTCTTCTATCAAAAACACCTCTGAATAGCTTTCGTGGTGGCCGCTGACCACTTGATATTTCCAAAAGGCTAAATTGGGAGCTCATATAATCTCGGTGCGTAAAAGCAGCCGGAGCGCCGTCTTCAAAGCGGTCCCAGAACAAAGATTCCCTCTGCGAGCCAAAGCATCCTGATCTCGGCGGGGGTCATACGTTTTGATGTCGCAGGAAATTTCTGGGGCCGTTGAGCACCTCCAAACTGCTGTGTGTGTGTGTGTGTGTGTGTGTGTGTGTGTGTGTGTGTGTGTGTCACGGTGGAAAATGATTTTATCCTCACATCCTTTGTTGTGCAAAGTGCAAAGGTTATTGTTGCTGGTTATTGTTTGGACAATCCTCCGTGCTATATCTAAACTTAACAAGGTTGTGTCGGCAAACACGTGCGCAGACACAGATCTGAGTATGTGAAATAAAATGTGAAAGTATTGAACTAGCTATGTTTTTTTTTTTTTTAATGCAAAGTTTGGTGGTTTGTTTTATCTCCTACAAACCGCGTCATGGGCCCGTGGAAAAGAAAGGGCGCAGTGAAATTTATCTACAATTACACTGAAATATTACCCATGCAAGTCTAGAAATGAAAAGAAATCGTGACAAACATGCAGACCACAACCAAAAAGCTCTCGGTTTAGCGACAGCCACAAAACTCGATGCTTTCTTTTGCTTCAAAGCGCAATGATCTCCGCTCCGTCGCAGCACGGATGTTGATATTACCTTTATGGGATATATAACTCCATCATGTTGGACAAATCTGTGTGTGATGTCTCCATAGGGGAGGAAACTGTCGACGCCCGCTCGCCTAATTTCGCTTTTCTCTCTCTAATGAACGTGGGGCCCATGGGACCGGCTCTGGCCCGGGGCGGTAAGCTGACACTGGCGCGCTGTGTGTGGTATCCAGGGCCGGGCTTGATGGAAAAAGCCTGCTTCCACTCATGTCAAAGTCATTTACTCAGAGCAACCCCCCGCTTACACACGCACGGCAAAGACCACCACCTCTCCATCTCTCACACTCCTCGCCCCAGCCCGGCACCGCGACAGTTTGTTTTTGTTATCCTCTGGACCAGTTTGGGAGGAAATTATGAGCAAAATAATACAAATAATACAAGATGGTGCGTTTTTATTGCTTCACAGCGATGCGTTTGGGTATTATCTGCCGCAGATACCATATAGGCCCAAGTGAATGTTTTGGGCTTCATGGTTTCAGTTGCAAGCTAAATCTTTTTGCACATATTGTGATGTTTACTCGTGTCAGGAAAATGTATGATCTGTGGCACATCGGGCTGAAATCACAGCTTCATACATGCAGGACCAGCGGGGGGAAAGCTCGTTTTTTAACTTGTGCGTCTGGCGTGTGGCGCTGTTGATTGGGATGTCTGGGGGAGGTTTGATAGATGGCTTAATTGCGTGTAGTCCGAACTTGGAGAGACTGGGTGGGAGGGGAAGAAAGACGACGAGGAGAGGAGAGAATGAGGGGCTTTAACGCTGTTGAGAACGGTAAGTGGACTTGGGCCAGATTTGGCAAGAGGGTGGGTGGGGGTGGGGGGGCTCTATTCGTCACTGATTTCAGGGAGATTTGCAGGCGCAGAGTGCGGATGAGGAGAATAGGTGGGGGGAATAAGGGGGGACTCTCTCGCAGAGGGAAGAAAGATTTATGAAATGATAGGTGGTCGAGCTTTGTTTGGCTGGACTGTTGCGCGCAATAAGTCGAGGGGTTTTCGTGTTTCCTCCACTTGAGGGATTATTAAGGCGGTCGATGGCCACCCGGCGCGCCACACAGCACCACTTAACACCGTTGTGACACCCAGTGGTGCCTCTGTGTCGAGCTAAAGCCCTGGACACTCAGTCTCCAGTGGATAACCCGCTCCCCCCACCACTCTCTCTTCCTCTTCCTCTCTCTGTCAGTGCGTACCCGCCGTGCGTTCTGCATGCGTCAAGGGAGCACCGTGCGTAACGGGAGAGTCGTGCGTAACTGGAGACAGATTTCACTCCATTTTGCGCTGGGATTCTGAGGACCACTGGCGGTGTAACGCTCACTTGCAAGGACACTGACCGCTGGATCCCGATTTATTTCTCTTCTGAAACATCTCACGGCTCGTCTTTTCTCCCTCCCTCTCTTCACTCTACGCCAGTCGTACGTCAGAGCTGACATGACGACCGAGACCCCTCAGCAGCAGCTGGACCCTCCGCCTCCTCTGAGATCCAGCCCGGCGTCCGGCGTCCTGCACACCGCCATGCTGAGCCCACAAGCCGCCACAGAAAGTTCGTCCACCGCCATTAAAGGAAAGAAGACGAGCTCCGGTTTGCGGCGACCGGAAAAGCCCCCTTACTCCTACATCGCTCTCATCGTTATGGCAATACAGAGCTCCCCCACCAAACGACTGACACTCAGTGAGATCTACCAGTTCCTCCAGGCTCGCTTCCCATTCTTCAGAGGCTCATACCAGGGCTGGAAGAACTCGGTCCGGCATAATCTTTCGCTGAACGAGTGCTTCATCAAGCTGCCCAAAGGGCTGGGCAGGCCGGGGAAAGGCCACTACTGGACCATCGATCCGGGCAGTGAGTTCATGTTCGAGGAAGGCTCGTTTCGTCGCAGACCCAGAGGCTTCAGAAGAAAATGTCAAGCTCTGAAGCCCATGTATCGGATGATGAACGGCATAGGCTTCGGCACCTCCATTCTCCCGCAGAGTTTTGACTTTCAAGCTCCATCCGCCACTCTCGCCTGTCACAGCAACAGCTACAACTTGGACATGATGAGCAATTCAATGGCCGGGGGGTACGACGGGCTGAGCGGCGGCCACCACGTACCCCACATGTCCCCGAGCCCCGGCTCCACATACATGGCGAGCTGTCCTGTGCCGCCGAACGGGGAGTACGGACCGGACAGCAGCAGCAGCCCCGTACCGTCCTCTCCAGCCATGGCCAGCGCGCTGGACGGCCACTCCCCGTACGCCAGTACATCCGCACACTGGGCGTCCTCCGGCGGGTCCCCCTACATCAAACAGCAGCCTCTAGCCTCCAGCAGCCCCGCATCCTCTGGTTTACACTCCGGCATGTCGCCTTACTCCCTGGAGCAGAGCTATCTTCACCAGAACAGCAGGGACAGCCACAGCAGCGACATATCAGGTACCACCAACTCACTTAAGGCTCATACTGGGGATGATGACCCCGCTCTATTATCTGTGGGGGCTACCATAAAAATAAATTAATAATAACACATGATAATAATCCTCACAGCATGTCCTCATCTGCAAGACAGGCTGCAATATGCAACATATAGTGTCTGTCTGCAGCAGAGGCCTGAAACAATTCCAAAATGTTTTTAAGGAGTAAAAATGAAATTATGACTAATATATAAAATCAGGATAATACCAATAATAAAAATAATACCAAAGGGGAGTTTACATAGTCGTGCAAAGCGAGTAATAAAAATACATTTATCATTTAGTACCATTCATTTAAAAAAGAGAGTTGAATTTGATTTTTCCCTCATTATTTCCTTTTAAGCTTTTACTAAGCTTAACAGTTGTGGGTGACAAAATAATTTAACAATTGTTGAACTATTTCTTTATTGAATAATACATTTGAATTTAATGTTTATTGAATAATAAAACCCACCCAAGAAGACCATGCACTGGCCTACTGGATCAATAAAATTAACGTTAGTTTTCAAAATGATTTTCATGCCAATAAATAAATAAATAAAATTCAGATTCTAAGAGCTGCTAATGTGTAATATGCGGTTTGTCTCTTTAATCCACAGTCTGCAGGGATTTCTAAGTCACATCTGTACAAATCTTCACGGGATATTTTGCCTAATAAACAGATTAAGAAAAAACAGCTATTTTGTGATCACGTTCCTAATTCACCATCCCCAGTTCACGCTCATTTACTTTAGCATAACACACTGAGGCTTTACTAAAGTCTGGGGATTTCACCGAGGCGAGTAACCCATGCTGGAGCCCGAAAGGGTCCCAGAGGTTACCTAAACAAAGACTGTGCAGGTCGGACCACACCGGCGGAGGATTTCCACCACCGCGTATCCACAAGAGACGGAAGGCCTTGTTAAACTTTACGCAGCGTCTGAATTGAGGCTGTACGGAGGATAAATGTGCTGGGCTGCACGGTACAGGCTCGGTAACTGTACTGTCAGTCATGGCTTGTGTGTTTGTCTGTGAAAACGGGCGCAGGGCAGCGAGCTGTGGCCCCGAGGATAAAGCCTGCTGTCTTCCCCTGAAAAACACAGTCACATCTGGAGTCCTTATGACCCTGACGGAGCCACAGCCTCCCCATTTATTTTTCTGTTTCTGGAAATAGAGGCTCACTTACAGACACAGAATGACGGTCACTGAGTCTGATTTAAATATTCTTGCAAGTTTGGGGCTCTCTCTAGGTAAAAATGACTCATATAGATTACTCTTATTGGTTATAAATCACAATAAAAACATTAAGTTGATTTAAAAAATATCTAAAGGAAGGCAGTGCCTTTTAAAATCGAAATTAAGTGGGTGATGATTGCGCTGTCACCTTGTGGAAGGTGTATAGAAGGAAAATATCCAACAATTATCATTAAAAAGTAAGTTATTTCTATTTATGTAAAGAAATAACCAATTTCTGTAACTGTAAATTAATCCGTTGAGATGAGAGGCAGTTAAGGGGAAGGTTGTATTTGTTATAAAATAAAAATAATAATTTTAGTAAAACAAGGCCTCAGCAGCCAGTTTAGTTCCTTTTAAAGCCATATGACAGGAGCAGGGCGACTTTTGCTGTAGTTTTAAGAAGGACTGCATCAATCCACATTTTAAATCAGAACCAAAGTTACTACAAATGTTGCGGTTTGAAACATCTTGGGCTATTTTCTATTTTATTTTGAAGATATTTGACATGTAAAACATTCATCTCTGGTCACAAAAAAACATTTACCTCCCACACAGTTTGTTTGTGCAGAATTTAATACAAAACTCGGTTTAAGATGCTTAAAATAAAACGAGTAGGCTGTTAAAGCATTATGAATATTAATGTATTCACCTCTTTATTTACATGTATTTGAATTCTGCTCTCTGTCTCCTCTGCAGTGGGGATTCCACGTTATCAGAGCCATTCCTCGGTGTGCGACAGGAAAGATTTTGTGTTAAACTTTAACGGCATCTCCTCCTTCCACCCCTCGGCCGGCGGATCCTACTACCACCACCACCACCACCACCACCACCCCCAGAGCGTCTGTCAGGACATCAAACCCTGCGTGATGTGAGCTCATCTGTACACTGCGGACTCCAAACACGAGAGAGGCAAACGACGGCCACAGTGAAACTGCAGGTCCGGTCACATGAGCACAAATAAGCGGACATTTTTTTTTTTTTATTTCTTTTTTCTTCTTTTTGAATTTTTGGAGGGATTCACACCCCAGGATGTATCGCGGTGTCCGCCTCCTACATGCAGGTTGGACTTGAGAAAACTATTCACTGAAGGAAATGAATGAAGAAACCCCAGAGGCCTTTAAAAAAAACCAAAAAAAAAAAACCCACTCTGCCTATATGAACCCTGACAAGCGTTTTCTTCTTCAAAAGAAGTTTCAGAAACACGACTTTTAATGTGTTTGCTCTTGTAACACGTGCAAACAAATTATATTCTATGTAACTATGTTCTATCCTATTAGAGTAACTACACACGTGACGCTTTAGGCTAACATGAACTGCAACAACCCCTGCACTTATGTATAACCCTTTGCCAACTTTTTGCCCTGTAAAAGGTTTCAATAAAGCTGATATATATTTTAGGCTACACCCTAAAGACTTCTGTCTTTCCATGCACGAAAAGTTAGTTATTCAGTTTGCATTAAAGGGAGGTGAGACTGAGCTTGCATATAGCAGAAACACATTGTTACATGTTGAATATTTCCAGTGTGGTCAGCAGTGGTGGAAAGTAACCAAGTACATTAAGTACTTTCATTGAGTATTTCCATGTTCTGCTACTTTACACATGTACTCATTTATTTGGCATCTGTGCACAATAAGCTTTAACATGCAAAACCTGTAATCAGTTTATAATAGTTATTATATATTAAGTTACTCAACAGTACAGTAGTTAAACTGAACTCCCTTGCAAACAGCTACAACGTTAAAATCCTGCTTACATGTTAACACATCAATAATTATGATAAAACAATACAATAGATGGTCTATTGTATTCTGCTGCATAATGAGTACTTTCACTTTCGATACTTTAAGTATATTTTGCTGTTAATACTTCTGTACCTAAGTAAGGGATTGAATGCAGGACTTTTACTTATTATGGAGCATTTTTATATCGTGGTATTGCGATTTTTACTTAAGTAAAGGACCTGATTACTTCTTCCACCACTCGTGGTGAGGTTTTGAATTAGTATTAATCTCTAAAATTAATGACATTCAATAACAAAGGCGCATTTACAGAATGACAACGTCAAAAATGGTTGCTTTGAATCTTTCAGTTAAAGAAACCTTTTATCATTCAATTCATAATTTTCATTTTCAAAATTATTCAAATGTGAAATTTATGTGATTTCAATAGTTTCTGTTTTGGTATGCAGTTGTGATTATAATGGGGGCATTGCAGTGGGGGAGGAAGTATTCAGATCCTTTACTTAAGTAAATGTAGCAATGCCACCATATAAAAATAAAGCTCCATTTCTCTATACTCCAACTCCATTATAAGTAAAAGTCCCACATTTAAAATCTTTCTTTAGTAAAAGTACAGCAGTATCACAGAAGGATCAAAAGTAAAAGTACTCATTATACAGCAGAATGGCCCCTGTGATTACACATTTTATATTATTGGATTAATGCGTATCCTTTGGGTAGTTTAATGTAAAATAAGGAATCATGTGTTATCAGCTTGTCATTTCTTTTGCAAGTAAAATCATAATCTCCAAAGTAACTGCAGCTGTCAAATAAATAGTTAATGAAGGAAAATGTACAGATTTTCCTCTGAAAGGTGGTGGGGTAGAATTATAAAGTAGCATAAAAGAGAAATACTCAAGTATAGTTACTTTCCACTACTGTTGATAGGTAAGAGGTATTAACAGGATTATTTCTGCACTGATTTCTGTCAGTGGCACAATGTACAAAGCTAAGAACGACACAGGCTGATTACTAAAGCGAGAACATTTGCAGACTGATGATATGAGGTGTGAGGTTCAAATGATAAACGTCCTTTGAAAGTTAGATTACAGTGTGGACTGATTTTGTAACAAAGAGGCCACTTCTTAGAAAAATCTGATTATCCTTAGTTTGAATATTTCCACATTTGTGCTGTTTTGCAGCCACCTCCAGCCCATCTAACGCAGCTGAAAGCCTTTCGCATCCTGAGGCTGCTCCTTTCCATGTGGACATCCAGGGCTGCCAACATCTGAAGACGCCATATAAACAAATGAACCGACAGGGCCCGCGTCTATGGAAATGCAACAAAGTGGTATTTTTAGAGTGCGGTAAACAGATTCGAAGAGAGCTGCCTCGTCACACAAACAGAAAGCAGACTTGGGCGGCTGCACTTGTGCTGCCACTCTAGTTTTTTGCCTACATGGCTTCAAATGCAGCATCCCTCATGACTAACGTATGCAGATAGGATTTGGCAGTGGCAGCTCCTTATAAGGTCCCTGACATAATCACAGTTTCTTAAAATGCTCCATGGAGTCATTGTGTGTGCCTTAAATGCAACGTCTGAGCAAATGTTTTCGCTGGGATGTTTAATATCTGTTACCTCAGTGTTTATTTGTCGTGTTAAAGAGCACTATGGGCTTCAAACTTTTTTCTCTGGGGCTCTGCACTTTCTAAATATCTTTTCACATGTAGAGTAAAAGTAATTGTGTAGGAAGAACAGAATTCAACCAGTTTTAAGGGATTACAAATGAAAACCACAAGTGAAATTCATGTTTTCACAAGTTATTCTTCACATTTGAACCGCCCAAAAGCCACATGTGAACTGCTGTTTCACATGTGGATAAATTCTCCTATGATGCAGAGAATAAGGAAAATATCTGGCAGCAAATTAAACAGGGGATCATCATGTAACAATCATTTGACATATATGATAATATAATCTGCTCCAGAATCAGTGTGAGAAAAACACAAGGGGTGAGGAGACTGACTGAATCTTACTGAAGTGGCCTCCCTCTGGTGTTTTGAACACTTTGGGGTCCAACGTCTGTCATGTGGGACTGATGATGGAGAGAGGAAAGAACAGCATCAGCAGTCACATATCAAAAAGAAAAAAAAACGTCTTTGACAACAAAATGAATGCAACCCTCCATGATGAGAAGTCACACAAAGTGGCCCTGCAGCTGCCTGCTGGATTTTCCATGACAAGATCTTTTGAGGACTGCTGAACTTTCAATATGGTGGAGTACTGCGCCATCTAGTGGCTGAGACCATCACACAGAGCTAATTTCTGCAGCAGGGTAATATTATGAGGTATTCACAAAGCAGAGAGTCAGATGCACAAACAGAAAATCACTAAAAGCAGCTATCTTAGTAATAAAAACATGACCTCTGTCACAACCAATGATGAACTACACCTGCTGTATCCTACTCTATTTAATACATTTACTGTATATATGAGATGCATTGTAATGCTATTGATCCAGATAAAGCCCTGGTTTAGGCTATTTATTTGCATGATGAGTACTTGAGTACAGCAATGTTTCAACAGGCTTTAAGGTGAGTGTAAACTAAGAGTTCATTTACACCCACGGTATTCTTTTCCTATGTAAACACATTATTCAGAGCCATGGCCGGATTAACCCACTAGGGGGCCAAAGTGTAACCGGTTGGCCCCCTTCGCCCCTTGTTTGTGGTCTTTAGGCCTTTATCATTTAAAGTGACATAATGCTTTAGAGGTGTTTATTTCCAAACATTCACATTTCCACAAAACAACTAACAAACATATTAAAGGGAAACTCCGGTATTTGTTTAATCAGAAACAGAAGTCTCGCTCTGAAATCTCACGAAAGGTTGGGTTGTTGCAGGAAGACGAAAAGGATCTTTCTCTTTAACAAAAAGGTCTGTCTCTGTAGGGATCCTTTCCATAATGTCGTCAGACACTTAGATTAACAGTCTGAGCCTGTCAGCGGCAAAAACAAGCACTTTTAGTGGACGGACTTTTCACGGATGCAAGGATCACGTTGCAGCCCGTTCACGGATGCTGACGAAAGTTATCTACTGGACCAATTCCAAAACTTTTGGTAAGTATTAGTCATTTCGACCCCAAAATTTGTAACAATAGGGCCCTTTTAATATGGGGCATCCTGGTCCCTGATGATCTGGCGCAGAAAGAGAGATGGGGGGCTGCCCCTCTTGTGAATAGCTATCTGCCGCTTCTGTCTAAGCTGATGATGGTTGGACCTTTTTGCACTTGCTGCCACAATTCGCTGTGTAACTACGGCAACCACAGAAAGCACACGGAGGAACAAGATGCTGTGGAGCTAATTTCAGTGGTGTCCGAGTTCCCTGAATGACACACCGCTACACCGGCACTGAGCAAACGAACAAAATAACAAAAACAGTCTTAGAAGATGAATCATCCAGTCTGAGCTGATTAATAATGTATATGAGATTAGTTTGCTATTTATATACAGATGCAGTGGTAACTGGTCACTTTCTGAAACAACAACAACAGTGCCAATGATAAAATATTTTAAACCAGACATTCGTTTATGTACAAATGGAAATTTTCGGCCTGACAATGAAGCTAGAGGAAAGGTCAGAAGATCCTAAAGCATGAATGAATCTCTAGTGACCATGAACACAGGCAATTCATGGAAATCCAGATATTAGGTTCAAAGAAACATGGGCCAATGTGCTGGATGGACAGACAGACGAGCTGACGAACTGACCGACTGTCATTATCTTCCTTGAAAAGAAAATTCTGACATTTTCTTTTTCTTATAACTCGAAGCTATACTGCTTTCCCTACCTCCAGTCTTTCAACTAATCTAGACTAAACAAGTCCCAGACCTCTCTCTGTAGCCTGCTGGACACACCGATGAAAGTGATTCTGGATCAGCTACGGATGGCCCCACCACAAGCTGGGCAAAGTCCATGCAGACACGGTCATTGTCCACTGATAACAAATGTGACCCAGCCTGTTGTTATGTTAATTGTATCACTGAATAAAACGTCTCGTGATTCTATGTGTGTGGAATAACTCACTTTTCAAAAGGCCAACCATCTAAACAGATTTAAATTAAGAATAAGAATAAACTGAACCGATTCTGCCACCTGGTTGCTCCTTAAGTAACAAGAATAATGGTTTAAAGTCATAAAGTCAGGCTGTAATGCTCCTTACACATGAACAGTACATGAAAAGACAACTTGACTCTTTGACTCTGAGTCGAAACACATTGGTCTATGCATGATTTAATAAAGGATTTTTATATTCATTATCAGAGTGTCTCGGACTAATTCTTCGACTGCCTTCCCACACCATGGACATCCTTTCTTTGTAAACTGGAAAGTCATTGTTGTTTTCATTCTTATTCGACCATTGGGCCCATCCTCGAAGAGCACCTGATTTTTTATTTAATTTTCTACTTCTTTACTGCAATATTACGAACACTATTGTACTAGACCCAATGCAGCTCTCCCTATGTTTTTCTTTTTTTTTCTTCTTCTAAATGAAAAGACAACTTTGCTATTTGCATACTTGGTGCTTTGAGTTGAATGCTGATATAAGCATGCTAATGTTACAGCAACGATAAAGTCGGCATGTTAACATGACATTTAGCTTGCAACATTTAGCATTTTAGCATGCTAAAGTTGCCATGTTAACATGGGGGGACCATGAATGTTGCCATCCTGAGAACCACCCTGCTAGTAACAGACCAAAGACATATAACTGGAGTGTGACTGTGGGTTAGACGTAGACCAACATTAGTACAGCATAACCTGACCAAGCTGCAGCCATTTATCAGAAAATGGTTGGGTTGATAGGCTGGGAATGGCTCTTAAGGCGAGGTGTGTGTGTGTGTGTGTGTGTGTGTGTGTGCTCTTTTGCTTCACTTACAGAATTGATGAAGCCATCCACTCCTTCTCCTTCTCCATCAGGGGCACAGCCAGGGGTTTAAAGACTACAGGACATGAGGCTTCCTGGTCTTATTTCTCCAACATCTGTCTCAGCTCTGGTCTCCAGATCGCACATCACGCTCTCAACCATATTTGCACCCTTTCCTTCAGAGCCAATATAAATCTTGTCCTCCTGCTGCTGGATGACGTGGCTCTGAAACTGCTGCTCAGCCTGCAGCCTGGAAGCCTGAGGAGAACCTCTTTCTCTGCAGCTCCTTATTGTAGGTTTAGAATGGTTTCCTGCCTCTCTGAAGCCTGACGACTCAGAACTGTTTTGGAGTTTGCTCTCTCATGCTGAAGCATCTCCTTTTCCAGTTCACAGCAATTAAGCATGAAATCCTGTGATCCTGTATTCTCACTGCAGCTGTGGCTTTTTCCAAGAAGCACGTTTACAGAGTTATCTGGATAATATGCTCAGTAAAACCCGGAAGCTCGGCAGATCTGGAAACTGGGGCTGGTGTAAATAAAAAACAAAAAAACAGACCTTTCCAGGTTTTAATCTGTACAGTTATTGAAACGACTCAGTTAAGGAAACCTTCTAGCATCCTGGAGCTACAATTCTGAAATAGTGTCTTAGCAGACTGGATCAAGTAAAGTGCAGAGTGAGACTGATAGTCTGCTACAGTAGCTGCATGTGGAATTAGAACAGGATGGCTGCTTGTTTGTGAAAGCTCACCTAAACAGGGAGTAAAAAAATCTGGTTTGGGGGGTGTAAAGAGATAGTGCTGGCCCCTTATCATTACCAACCACTGAGATGCCCTTAAGCAAGGCATTATCTGCTCAGTGGCCAACAGATGTAGTTAAACTATTAAATACACAGAAGAGAAAAGAAAGAAAGGAACAAAAGGGAAAAGCAAACCCTGAAGAGGAGGGTGTTGGAGGTTGGAGATGATCCACTAAGAGGCCGTAAAGTCTTGGACTCCTGCTTAGTTTTAGTTGCTTGTACTAATTTGACCTATAAACTTTATGCGTAGAGCTTGTTGTTAACTAATGGTACATTCAGTACATTTCTGTTCTCATCACACGAGTTGTTTCTTTTATGGTAAATGGTAAATGGACTTCACTTATATAGCAGTTCCCAAAGTGCTTTACAGATTGGTCTCATTCACCCGTTTACACACACATTCACACACCGATGGGGACGGAGCTGCCATGCAGGGTGCTGGCCTCCATCGGGAGCAACTTAGGGTTCAGTGTCTTGCCTGAGGATACTTCGACATGTGGACAGGAGGAGCCGGGGATCGAACCGTCAACCCTGGGAATAATGGACGACCCGCTCTAGGTATGTGAAAATAGCAACATGAATAAAGCCACAGACAAAAAAAACTGATATCAGGGTAGTTCAACTTTTGCGTATCAATTGCGAATGCCACTAGCATTTTAGAGACATTGTCCATTATTTAATATTTTGAGGATTTTTATGACATTGCATCTTCTTTGTTTCCACCTTTTTCAAAATGGAAAATATGGAAAACTTGACTTCCACATTACAAAATCCTGCGAGACTTGCTGACATAAATAGTTTAAGCCTATTTTAATTAGTTTGCCAATTTTACACTCCCAGTGAACTCCACAGTACTGCAGATTATTAAATTGTTTAATGACTGAACAGGGAACTTAATCCGACGATACTGTTCAGGCTTTTTGTCTGTTGATGGACAAATGTAGTCTGAAGTTCCAAGAAGACATTTTTCAGGCAGTTTACTGAACATAAACTGAGGCAAAGAGATTCTTCTGCTCAGTTTCTACGCTAATCTTGATTTCATTTGAAATGGCGTGCAAATAAAGATAGATGAGACTGTTCGTGTGTCATCATGCGAGAACATTAAGCCATTTATCTGGGCAACCTAATCAGAAACAGCTCGATCTTAAGGAGAAGTTTTCTCCAGTCATTTCCCATCTCCTTATTTGGATTTTCAGAGAAGCTCTGCTCGTTTTTCTGTCTGGTCTTAAATGTCGAGTTTTGGGGCAAAAAAGGGAAAAACTGCCACACTGTGAGGCGCTCTGTGGCCTTGAGAACAGCTTTACCCTCTTCAAACCAGTCACGGCCGGACCACCAAACAGAAGATTAATGTTTTGCACATGGATGATTGGCAGCTATTTATTTGAAAACCAATTCCAATGTGCTCTTTGGGTGCATGACTCTGAGGTCCTGGGATATTTTGGAAATCGGTCTGTGTTTAATTAGGCACTTAATGTAAACACTGTCGATGACACAGGGAAGTGCCTGCAAATTATTCTTTTTTTAATTCCTACTCAATCCCTCAGGAGTGAGACTTCACAAAGAAAAGACCACCAACTGATGTAGAAATACAGAATTAAAATACTCTGTTCTTAAAATGTGATTTTTTTGAATGTTACTGGACATTCGTTATAGAATTGTGGAGCTTAATGAAATAAAATTTGCTCATAAAATCAAGGTGTCCTCCTTTTACTTCCCTGTTGGTGCAGCTGATGGTGCGTGTGCATCAATGTGGCAGCAGAGGGCGCTATGTTCCTTCATAACGCCAGTTTCTGTGATTAAAATGACTTACAAGCTTGAGAGACCGGTGGCAACACAGGCATCCCGTGATGATGAAATAAAGCCTATGTTACAGTGACTGCTAGTTTATTTATTTAGTCATATATATATTTAACTGAATATTTTAAGTCATTAAACCTGTCACAGCCACCAGTCTGCAGGGAATGTTGCATTTCATGTCCCAAATAAAATTCAACATTTAACTTTTGTTCTAAACAAAGAAGAAACTGATATCTATTTAACAATTTACTGCACGTTGTTAGTAATTTGTGCTTTAAATCATCTGTAATCTATATCAGTGTCTGAGCTATAAAATTGAACCAGCATTTCCCTGTGCATGTCCACAAATTAATTTAAACAGAGGACAAGGAATGCATCAAAATAAAAGCCTGCCTTTCTTAGGGAACATTCAGAGGTTTATAAATCCTTATTGCACAGATCCTCTATCTGCTGCCTTTGTCTCACCTGATTAACAACCATCAGTCTTCAGTCTTTAGGAGGTGAAACTCCCAAAAACATCTAAAGCAACTTTAAAAGTTCAAAGATCATAACTTCATTGTCTTAAATTCTCTTTTCGTGATAGAAAATGACAGCATTTTATTGACATTTATGATTTCATAACTATGAAATATGACCCTATTCACAAACTGAGGAAATTGTCACTATAGAGAAAAATGACATTTAAAAATCAGATGTCTGTTAAACACGTGTAAAATTAAAGAGTGAATAGCCAGTGGTGGAAAGTAACTATGTACATTTACTCAAGTACTGAGGTACTTGTACTTTACTTTAGTATTACCAATTTTCTGCTTTCCATACTTCACTATATATTATAGACAAATATTGAAATTCTTACTGCACAACATGTATTTAATAACTTCAGTTATTTTGCAGATTTAGATTAATGATAAAAAATATATTCAACAAATAAATTATGATTAGGTTACATTAGGTTATTGATCCTACCCAGAAATATATAAAGTCATTAAAATTAGCTCCAATTTCACCAGCTGCAACATTAAAGTGATAAACATTCATGCATCAGTAATTATAATCCAATAATATAATATACATTATTACTTTTTGATGCTAATACTTCTGTACTTTTACTCAATAACATTTTTGAAAGCTAGACTTTTACTTGTAACATAGTATTTGTACACTGTGGTACTGCTACTTTTACTTAAATAAAAGATCTGCGTACTTCCACTACTGATGTCAACGTGCATCCATCATGTCCTTTTACCTACTGACCACTGGGGGGCAGGAGTGTGTCGTACATTAAGAGAAGAGAAGAATTACTGCAGTGTACAGCAGCCTTCAGCTTTCTCTCCAGTAAAAATCTAATTAAATTCTCTTAAACCTTTAACTTATAGCAAACAGATCCGGTTTGCTTTTTGTATTTGGTGATATATTATTTTATTATATTATATATATTATCTCAGGATGTGGTTGGTTTTCATTGGACTCTCAGCTGATACAGATGTGAACGGGTTTATCCTGTTTATCCTCAGAGCTCCTGTAACAAATTACATGACTAATTAATACAATAAAGACAATTTAACGTGGTGCCAAAATATGTGTATCAACCAGCTGTCCACAGCTATAGTCTCGTGGGTTGCTGCTGGTTCAGGTCCCTGCAGCACGCACTGACTGATGCTGCGGAGGGCGGGCGACCCTCAGTGTCGTCAGCAGGGGTCACTGGTCAGTCATGGCCGCTGCAGAGGACTCACCGCCCGGACCCTCACAGGTGACAGTCTCCACCCACCCCGGCCCCCCTCCGCACTGCATTTGCTTCCTCGTGAGAGCCCTGACGACACATGCAAATCACAGAACAAAGATAACACACAAGTGAGAAATGAAACCTCTCACAGATTATCAGTCTTATCAGAGTTTGAGTTATTTTTATTTTTCTCGTTTGTCTTCTGTTGTAACTTAAATACAAATTCTGAAAGAGTTGTTCTCTGACAACGTGTCAAGATAAAGAAGCTGACTTGTGCTTCTTTTATCGCATTAGGACCATGTTATTTTATTATGATCTCCACTGACTCTTAGATGTAGCTTAATACCAATGAACTTCATTTGATTTTCTCCGAATAGGATGTTAAGTTAAAAGGTTAAAAATGCACCGTCATGTTGACTCGACAGCTTCACGAGAATTAGAGTCTATCGGTCTTCAGTTCTGTCAATAAAGAGATTTAGGAAATATTTTCGTTTTGTATGGATTTGTTGAATTTAAGGGAATATTCGGGTGAATTTGTTGAATCCACAAACTTAAATGAGAGATGGAACTATTTTATTAAGTCTGTCTCTACAAATCTTGTGTTAAATCTGAGGAAATTCAAAATTATTTACATGCAACTCTTTAATAAACAATTTGTCCTAGTTGATGTTGCACCAGATACATGCTGAAAGAGAACAAATCCGGCTTTGTTTCCTAAATGTTTCAAATAAATCCCCTTTATTCCGCGTGCACGGATTCTTCATACCTTTAAAATGATTATTTACAGGCTCAGCGTCTCACTAACAGCATACGAGCTATTAAAAAGGGCATTTTTCCTTTTCTGATACATTTTTAGACACAACAAACAAATGTGAAGACAGTTTTCTCAACAAATAAAAAATACTGAATTAATAAAATATAAAAGTTGCATAGAAATACATATTTATCTTAAAATATCGAGCTGTCACCAATAAAACTAAAAAGAAAAAGATTTTAGGACAAACATTATGTTATTTTTACTTGTTATTTTTATGCGATTTTTCTTAGTTTGATAATAAACTGATAACATATTATATAATATGAATTAATATTCTGTGTCAGCCTTTACAAGATGGATGAACTGTACCCTTCATCTCTGTGATGTTTTTAAACGATTATTTCCATCAGGCTGAAAACACGCCTGTGTTGTTTTTAGGCTTAGCAATCAACACACCTGACGGAAACATAACTTTCTAGAAGCCACTGGGGGAATTTTGATGGCTCCGATAACAGCCGTTCAGTGTGAATGACATTTGGGGGTCTTCGTCTTATAAAATCCTCACCTCGGTCTCAGCAGCCGCTCGCACCCAGGGGACCTTTTTTTTCTCACCCATCCCGACCAAATGATCTTCATTTAACCTTTAATTAGTTTCTACACACACCGCCCACCAGCGCTGTCAGGGAGCAGGAGGCAGGCATCCACACTCTTTCATGTCCGTGTGTTTATTCAGAGGCTCAACCGCAGCTGATGAGAGTTTCTCACAGACTGCAGCCTCATTAGCTCGTTTTGTATTCCTAATCGGTATCTCATTGGAGGTTTACGCACCCAAAAACATTTGAATAACGTAAATGTGAAGTGTTAATTTTGGAAGAGGCCTATATTTCCGGGCCTATATGGCTGATATGACACAGAATACACTTGTGGAGGGACTTTTTGGTAAATTTCGGGAGCTCTATTTTGGATCATTTCCACTTTTACGCAGAGTTTTGATACTTCGGAGATGAAGAGGAGGGTAGGACAGTTTGGTCAGAAGCTTTAAGGCTCGTACCTCCACAATAAACTCACTCTCTCGTTGTCAAAATAGACCAATAAGAAGTTATTTTATGACTCGCAATATGATAATTTAATGAAAAATAATAACTACCTCGCAATTTGGGTCATTAAGTACATTTTTCAGCATTTTGGGCACACCCTTAACAGCATTTTAATCACTCCATGTCTGAGCTGAGGAGGAGGAGGAGGAGGAGGAAGGGGGGGATGTAGTAACTTTTGTCGCCATGCAGCTTTTCCACAGGTTCATTTCGTCCTCCAATTGGATGATGGAGCACACATTCGGGGAGGAGCAGCCCGAGCAGCCAAAAGGGAGGAAAAAAATGTGAAGGGTAAAAAAAAAAAAAAAAGTTCCTCGCTGTGTAGACTCCTGCTCCTCCGGTTTTACTTTCAGCCTTCTCAGTCTCCCAAATGTTCACTGCGGCAGTGTGCGCTCTCTCCGGTTCACCGTGGCGAGCTGTGGCTTAAAAAAAGAGAAGAAGACTTCCAGACGCTAAAGAAAGAAGAAGAAAACAGTCACAGAATCGGAGCACACGCCGAAGTTGTGAGAGTTTCTTGGGGGAAGCAGTTTGGGGAGGTTTTACGCATTGCGCAGGATGCAGGCGCGCTACTCCGTCTCCAGCCCCAACTCTTTGGGAGTTGTACCGTACATCAGCAGCGACCAGAGCTACTACCGGGCCGGCGGTGGGTACACCGGGATGCCTGCGTCCATGAGCATGTACTCCCATGCGGCCCACGACCAGTACCCGGCCAGCATGGCCCGGGCGTACGGACCGTACACCCCTCAGCACCAGCCGAAGGACATGGTCAAACCTCCCTACAGCTACATCGCTCTCATCACCATGGCCATCCAGAATTCACCGGAGAAAAAGATCACCCTGAACGGGATTTATCAGTTTATCATGGAGAGGTTCCCCTTCTACCGGGACAACAAGCAGGGCTGGCAGAACAGCATAAGGCACAATCTGTCTCTCAACGAGTGCTTTGTCAAAGTGCCCCGGGACGATAAGAAGCCCGGTAAGGGCAGCTACTGGACCCTGGACCCAGACTCCTACAACATGTTCGAGAACGGCAGCTTCCTACGGCGCCGGAGGAGGTTCAAAAAGAAGGACGTGCAGAGGGACAAGGATGACCGGGAGAGGCAGGGCAAGGACCCATCTGCCGGCACCCCGGGCAGGGAGCAGGACTCGGCGGTGCAGGGCTCTCAGCCGGTGCGGATCCAGGATATAAAGACGGAGAACGGGACCTCAACACCGCCACAGGCCGCGTCCCCGACCCTGAGCACCGTACCCAAGATCGAGAGCCCCGACAGCAGCAGCAGCATGTCAACAGGCAGCCCGCACAGCGTGCCCTCCACACGGTCACTCAGCATGGATGGACCCGAGCACCACCACCACGGCCAGGCCCCGGCGCAGGGCTTCAGCGTGGATAACATCATGACCACCCTGCGGGGGTCTCCGCAGGCCGAGCTGTCCCCGCCACTCATCGCCTCCTCTCGGACAGGTATCACCCCTTCACTGTCGCTCAACTATTCCCCCAACCAGACGCCCGCATACAACTCAACGACCTGCAACCAGAACGTCATCTCCACGAACTCCAACGCGACCTATCACTGCAACATGCAAGCCATGAGCCTGTACGCGGGGGACAGATCCTCCGGCGGCCACCTGGCGCCGTCCACCACGGTGGAGGAGGCTCTGCCCGACTATTGCATCACCACGACCACCGCGTCCCCGCTCGGACACAGCAACTTGAGCCAGGCGGGCCAGGACGGCCACCACGCGCACCAGGGACGGCTCGCGTCCTGGTACGGGGACCTGAGCCACTTGAGCCCGGGTTACCCGGCGCAGCAGCAGAACTTCCACTCAGTGCGGGAGATGTTTGAGTCCCAGCGGATCGGGCTGAACGGCTCCCCGGTCAACGGGAATAATAGCTGTCAGATGGCTTTCCCATCCGGCCAGTCCATCTACCGCACCTCAGGAGCTTTTGTTTATGACTGCAGCAAGTTCTGAAAGCCGAAGTGTGTCTTTTAAATTAATAACTCTAATATATGTTTCTTATATTTTTTGTACTTGTGGTCTTTTATTCACACTCCGAATGGACATAAGAGATTCAGAGACTCTTTTTGTCGAGGCGTGTGTAACACCAAAAACACGTAAGTTGTCTTCCCTCTCACTTTGAGAATTGTTTATAAAGATGGCTCAAATACCAGCTTTTATGACTATAGACTGTAAATTATAGCCTAATATAGTAATTTATTTTTTAGGAAAAGGGAGTGGATGGATTATTGAGGACCAAACACTTTTCAGTTTTTCCAGTTTTCTTATTGCTGCCTTTATTTGTCCCAGTTCTTGTATAGAAATAGAGGGCTTTGTAGTCTATACTGACTTATTTTATTCATTTTGTCTTATTTGTTAAAATCTATTTTGAAGGCATTACATTTTGTTTGTTTAATAAAGTGCCGTCTATTTGATTTTAATTGGAGTGATTTATTAGCAGGTAATGCTAATGGACGGAGGTATTTTTTTTTATTAAGAGGTAGATAAAACCAGGTAGAGGTCAAAATATGTTTGGGGTGTAAAATATTTTACGTTATTTTAAACTTGCTCAATGCTCTAAAAATGGTGGACACTGATAAATAGTTATTTTTAAATAGCAAGGAGTGCGGATTTTAGTGGCGTTAAGCCTACGTGCAGTTGAATCTTTCAGTGAATCCACATCATTTGGATTTTCTAACTTATGAAAGACTAAAACCTAATGAAACACAGTAATTAAGGATCATATGACCTGTTTTGTTCAAGAAGGAATATTTAATTAAAAGTTATGGGGGGTTTGCGGCCCTACTTTGCGCTGCAGAGGCCAAAGTCAACCGAGTTTATCTAAAAAATCAAACTGTGCGATGTGAAACAGATTCATGTTCATTTTCACTTTCAGTATAAAATCAGGTTGTATTTCAGCATTCAACTGTAAAAGCAGTCTGTAAGTAAACACAGTGCGGTTTGAGCTCGCTATAAAGGCCTCGTCAGCAAAACAAATCAGTCATTACAAAGTGAGCAGGCTTCCGTCTGACTGCCGTGTGTGAATGAAAAAAAGGCTGCTGCAGCTGCATTTATTTTGGATGTCTTCAGGGTACATTTTACTGCACACGAGCAGACCCTGAAGGTCCAGCTGATGCACGGAGAGGCCGGTCTGGTCGATCTGAGCTGCGGTGGAAGGACGCGGTGCGGCCTGCTCTGCATTTTGTCCTGCAGCCTCCAGAATTACAGCAGCAGCACTGACCTGTTTTGACCGACTGACATATTGCTGCTGTCAGATGTTTATTTATTTCAGTGCTCCCTTGATGACGTCAGGTACCCCCCCCCCCTCCAAAATACTTCTTAGATTCGTACGAAGATCGAAACTTTTCAATATAGGCTATTTTTTATTTTTATTTTCATATTTATGTGTGCATGCAGATCCACATGGCAGCGTGCATGTGTGGACAACACGTGTTATCCAGATACCATCATTAAGAGTATAGCACTAGTATAACATTGAATATATTTCATAATATTTTAGATTTAAAAAAATGGATTAGAAAATTGATTCTCTCAATGGTTTGGCCCAGGCAATATAGGTAAAATATAACGTCAAATGTTTATAAGAAATTATAATTAAAACTATTCTGGCAAAAACACAAGCAATCATAATAATAATAAAATAATAATAGGACATTATAAGTCAATGTTGTTTCCAGGTTGGACGGTTTGAATGTTAAATAACTAACTATTTGTTATCCTGAGCTTTCTAACCTCTGCTCTGATCCAGCGAACAGATGACACATTTTCGCTCTCTGGCTCACAGTACAACACCTGGGGAACCGGAGCAGAGTGTGTGTGCAGGTGTGTGTTCTTGAAAAGCCGAGCATGCGGTGAAAGCTTAAAAACGTGACTGTCAATTTTAGGCCTGTGTGGATGAGATTTTAATGACTCAGTGAAACAAAAAAAATTCCAGCGCGTAAACGCTCCCCAGGGCCTCCAGTCAGATGAGTCAAGCCCATAAAGCTAACGTAAACAATGCGCCATTGGCTCCACTGCTGCACCTTCCACAGGGAGGGTTTAATTTAAGGTTCAAATCATGCACAGAAAGCTGCCTAATAATAATAATAATGATAATAATAATAAGAGATTATTGCTTCTAAACAAACGTCTTTGTGATTGATGCAGCACTCAAGGGTCAGGAAGGAAAATCCAGTCACGGCTGCGAATCATTTTTCATTCTGAGGACAAGACGGGAGGTGATGGAGGTCAATGGAGAGGATGTCAACAATGCACTTTAGGAAAGGACGGCGAGAAGCCTGCAGTAAAGCCTGTCACTACCTTATCTAAAGCACCTTCACTGGGGCTGCAGAGCGCAGGCCGGTGGACTCGTGTGTTGCTGTGGCGGTTTAAAGGCCTGCAGAGTAAAAATGAAAAGACTCCCAGAGGAGAAGAGAGCGGCTCTTCACACTGGAAACGCTGCCAGTGCGCATTCAAAAGGTCTAATTAAAGAATTATTAGGTTATTGAGCCACGTCGTGTTAGAGGCATTTTAATGTTCAGTAAAATATACATCGCCTCAAGGGATCACAGCTGTGTGGATGTCTTTTCACGGCACCAGGTGTCTGCAGATGTCCAATATGGCGAATCCACAGCAGTGTTCACACCATGAGGAGCGTTACAAAGACGGAGTGTCATAAGCGACCCGACAGCCCACACCTCCTGCATTAAATGTTTGGCAGAGTATTTAGCAGAAACATATCAGGTTTGAAAGGCACCTGAAAACATCTGGGAGCCTCAGTGGATCCACAAAGGAGCCATCTTTTTTTATAGGCTAGTGAGGAGGAACTACTTTCTTGCACAGACTCTAATTTGGATTTTTAAAAGGCGTCTTTTTTCTACGCTGGAATATAACGTATTTCTCATTTGAGGCAGCAAGATTATATTGTTTGATCTGTTATATTTTTGCAGCAGGAGCCTAAACGTAAATATTAAAAATGAACGTGGTGATCACTGATAGAAAATCGCTGCAGGTTTTATGTCATAAATCGGAGGAAAAAACCCAGAATATTACATTATCTTACATTACATAATCTTATATTCTAATATAATCTTATATTACATAATCTTGCTTGTGATGCCCTATAAGGCTTTTTTTTTTAAATTAGTAGAAATACGCATTTTATATCAAAACCTTACCAGAAGGACTTTCAAACAGTATGAATATTGGATTACAGACTGAAGGCATTTAACCTTAAATACAGAACATTTGTGGCCACTTAAAACGAATATATGACTCTCTCACACACACTCTTCACCTCTTGTGCCTGAGGTGTGTGTGTCTGTTGTCAGTCCTGCAGGAGTCTAACACACCAGCACAGACTTGACTCTTTTCTGCCTCATGTTTTTTTTAATTTTTTTTCGAGTATTCGCGTCCTGAAAACATCCATGAAGTCCTGCAGAGCTCTGAATCCTGGATCTAGTTTACACATCAGACCAGTTGAAGCCCTCAGAGGACCGCTGTCCGCCATTGAGCGCCAATGTTAAATTTGTCCTCTGATGAATTTCACGGTGATGATTTGTGTTACGCGTCACTGACAGCTGCTATCTGGATGGAGTATTTTCAAAAAGAACACTTTATACTTTAACCTCCAATCTTCCAGACTTTAGTTTAATCTCTTTCAAAAATTAATGATTTTTCTTGTGCGGCAGCTTTTATTTTATTCTCTTATATTTATTTGGGAGAGCTGTGGACAAGATCAGACACGTGACAGGAGTTAGACTGCTGTTATTTCTTTTGTGTCCTAATTATAGTGGTTTTACAGCACATAGGAAAATTTGAATATTCCGTTATTTTTAATTACGCATGATATTTAGTGATTGAGGCCTTTTTTATGAAATGGTGAAAACATCAGCAGGTGTTCCAGCAGGCCTAAATAACAGTTATACGTTATTAATAACACATTATTATACAACTCTAATGAAAATATGAATACCGAATTTTAGTTTCTTCAGAATTTGTTTTTATGACAATCAAATTTTGTTTTACAGTAAAAATTCTGTGAAAACGTGCTCACAAAACAAAGTTTTAAAAGCGCTGCTTTGAGCGAAAGGCGCAGCTTTTCTTCTCCCTCCTGCAGGTCTAATTTGAGGGATTACTTTCCCCTTAAATACTCAATGTCCATTAGATTGACAGAAATACACTAATAATCTTATTTTACAAGGATTTATTGAATCTGTGGCCACCTCATGAGTTTAAATTGACCGTTAGAGCCGTTTAATCTCCTCTAAATGTTTGTTTAGCTGCATGAGTTTTTATTTCTTTACATCCGCGGTCCACATCCAGATCCAGATCAGCTTTACTTTCTTTGAGTGCCAACAGTAAACCTGATCACAAGACTTGCCTAATTGTTGTTGAGGGGTATACAGCGGTACAGCGGTGCACCTGCGCGAGGCTGCAGGGCTCAGTCTGTGTTTTCTGCTCTCAGCGGCGGTTTCAGGGGCCCAAACAGCCTCAGAGCCACATCTGGTTCCAATCCGGAGTCCGCACAGACGCAGCGCCGTCCAGGACGATCACAGAGAAGCTTTTAAATGTCCTGTAGGTGTTGTCCCAAAAACAGTACTCGCTGAGACCTTCAGGGATCCGAACAAAACCGCTCGACCCCGAAATAAATTAATAAAGTACTGTACTTCATACATGTTTCAGGTACTTTACTTCAGTTTTTCTATGTTCTGCTCCTTTATACTTCACCTGCGCTACGTTTCAGGTGGAAATACTGTATTTTTTTACTCCACTGTTTATTTGACAGCTTTCGTTACTTTACAGATTAATATTATATATATAAAATATAAGAAAAGCTCACAAATATGATGCATTTCTTTAGATAAAACGACCCAACAATATACAAGGTAGTTCAAACTAGATCCACCAGACAAGCTACAACATTAAAATACTGTTAAACTTTAATGCATCAGTAAGAATAATAATCCAATAAGATATAACAATATAACACTGTCAGGAGCCACTCTGCTGCAAAATGACAACTTTTACTTTTGATACTTTAAGTATATTTTGCTGATAGTACCTATTTTACTTATGTAGTAATTTGATTGCAGTGTGTTTACACTGTGGTTTTTCTCCCTTTACTTATAAGGATCTGAATACTTCTTCCACCACTAGTTAAAACCCCTAAAATACTGGAATACACAAATACATCCACCAGCTGCAGATTACATGGCGTTTCACGGATGATAGACCCATTTTAAACATAATAAATAATATTCATTATCAAGTCTATACGTGCATTATATTCATTTAATAATCCAGGAGGACGTAAGAAAATGAGAACTTGTCAGACATTTAAAAACGTACTAAAATGTCATCTTTAGTACGTTTTAATTACAGCCACGGATTTATTTTTGCAAGAACAAGAGAGAGAAATCTTTAAAGATGAGTAAGATTCACGTGCTGAAATGCAAACGCTATTGTTTTAAAGAAAAGTTTCCCTCACAGCAGTTTAAACACTTTCCTCTCGAATTAAGTGTAACTTCACTGCACTGTGTAAGAGAAAGAAGACGTCTCAGTAGGTTTAAATGACTTCTGTAACATGGGAAGTGTTTTTATTGTATCTGGACCATCATCAGGACCAGAGCAGGTCCGGATCCAGGCTCCACCTGCACGCTCACTGCGCCCGCGAAACTTGCAGCCAGTCTGGACAGACAAGAGGCGTTTTGAGAGCGGGACTCTGGGACTCCGCGCGGGGAAAAACGCACTTCCTGCCGAATAAAAGGGCGCAGTGTGCTCGCAAAATAAAACCAGTGGAAAGCCGGAGCGAGCAGAGGGGAGAGAAACGACAGGAGCGGAGCCAACCGACCTCTGCACAACCTGGGCAACACACACACACACACTTACTTTTACCTACAGACATACCTGCATTTAAAACCTGCACGAAGATTTGCTGCTTGCTGCCTTCATTTCTCACACTTCTCTCTGTCAGGCCTGAAAGAATAAAACAAAAACATACAAACAAAAAGACACAAACATTTTAAGGCCTGGAAACCACCATCTTCATCCTTCTATTAATACAACTGTACCCGCTCTTTATCACAGTTTTGTGCAGCATCAGAAAACAAATCAAAAACATTAGAACATGTAAAAAGATCAGTTTTTATTGTACCAAATGGTTTTTATTTATTTATGTCAGACCAGTGATAAACCCGTTAATTCCTATTTTCCAGAAAAAGATAAAATCTTCATTCTTCTATTTATTTATTTATATATTCTGCCATTTTATCCTTTGAAAGAAATAATGCCAACTCTGACATCTAAAAATGTAAATCAGTCACAATCAAAAGAAACAAAGACGTATAAATAAACCCTTAAAAGTTGCCATCTATATAAATTATGACATGATCAGTGTTGAAATGTAAAAAGGCATCTCTGCTGTGTGATAATAAAACTAAATCAAAATGACATGATACTACAAATAGACATGAGACAAAAAGGCAATAAATGGTTCCGTCTAACCTCCTTAATGAAGAAGAAAAGGACACAATTACTTCATTTGGAAAAATCACAAAGGTAAAAATACAACATGTTCCTCCCACTGTTGGTCTCAGCGGGGGAACAGAGGAGTGCTAAAAGGTTCCCGTCCCTGGGTGGACCGGCTGATTTGGTCTCAGGCGTTTGGGTTTTTCTTCATTAGCTCGATGTCTGCATCCACCATCTCCTTCACCAGCTCCTGCAGAGGGACACCACGCTCACAAGTCAGCATTTCACTTCATAAAGGGAAGGCAAAGCAACCATACGACAGTTCATCTTTAATGAAAGTGACATGAAAACAAATAGATCTCAGTACAGAGCCACTGGTTGTAATTACAATGCTTTGTTTTTATTTATTTACATTGTGGTTTATAGCACAGCTGCCATTAATCAAGATGCAAACTCCCTTTGACACACATAAATCTAGTAAATACATGTACTGTATAGTTCAGTATCAGCAAGATGTCAGGGATGAGAAGTAATTCAATATTATCACTTATTGACTTTCAGCCGAAATGTATTAGAAGAATGAATGATGATTAGGGCTGGATATTGAACCTCGAGTGTCAGGTCAGACGTGGAGTCTTGTTTGCTTATTCTTGGATCAGTTAGTTTCTGATTTAATTCAAAAATTTGCCAATTTTACACCAGATTTTATTTACGCCTGTTTGGCCGCTTGTGTTTAGACAACTTTTACTTTTTTTGTTAAAAGAAAAAAAAGGTTTTTATAGAAAACTCTCAAAACAAATATCACTTTGGCGTCAGTATCTAAACTCAGGCATTGTATTAACAGTAACAATACACACACTAGAGGATATGATCAGATCGTGTTATTGTTTTTCTAAATTCTGCTGTCTGTATTAATGCCCACAAACTAATACCAAATAGATGTAATTGAAAAACAGTCTTTGCTTTACCAGTGTGGAGACAGTTAGTAGCACTGAACATCAGTTGGATTTTTCTATATGTGGCTCTGCATACCTTTGCCATATTGGAAAAATATTCTTTTCTTTTGTTATTATTATTTTTATTGAATTCCATGCCTTCCACCATGATATTCCTTCAATTTTAAAATACAGCAGGCTCATATCAGGCTGACCTAAGACATGAATAGGCCTGTGCTCTTTCTTGTGTGGATTACATGGGCCTCTATAGTCAGTGCATCTTTCTATGTCTCTATTTATTATGTTAAACTTGGATATATCACATCCTTCATCTCACTACCCCACCCACATACCATGCTAACTCCACCCACCTTAGATAGATATAGATACTTAGTTCTCTGTCCTGTTTTTCTCCCCTCTTCTAGCCAGAGGCCTTCAAAAATATTGTTCCATTTCTTACTGAATTGCTTGTTTTGGTATTTGTATCTTCAGACGTTGTCCTTTCTGTGGCTAAATTATGTTTAATCAAATCCATGTTTGTACTTGTGTGGCAAAATATTCTCATTAATGTCATGATATACCAGGTGTGTGTGTGTGTGTGTGTGTGACACGCACCTCAAAAGTCACCTTCGGCTTCCAAGCCAACTTCTGATACGCTTTGGTGCTGTCGCCTTGTAGGTAGTCCTGTTGGAAAGAAAGAAAGAAAGAAAGAAGGGAGAGAGAGAGAGAGAGAGAGAGAGAGAGAAAGGGAGAGGGAGGAAAGAAAAACAAATCATCTGTCATGTCTGATCTGACGGCTTCGAGGAGGAGAATCCTGCAGCCAGCCGACGTGTCGTCCGCATATAAAGACATACTGGATTCAACTCAGTGTCCAAACCTGACGTCTTCAGCAGGATGCAAGGGATGGATGGAGGGTGATGATTACTCTCTCTCACTTACACACACACACACCAACACAGTATCTCCTCTCTCGGGGAAAGGGGGAGGTCACAGAGTCTCGCTGGCCATCAATCCCCCCTCTCGGCCCCCCACCACCAATCTGTCCAGACAGCCCCCGTCGGTGCCAGAGGATGATGAATTGTGGGACTCTGGTGGTGTGACCCCCCCCCCACCCCAGCCCCACCTCCCCCTCAACCCCTTACTCATTTCCCCCCCTGTTGTGCTTTGCACCAGGTTCAAGATCCAGCGAGACCCTACTTGAGACCACCAAAGAGACAGAAAAAAAAAAAAATGTTTCCGTGTACTCTCTTTCTCCGACTTTTATTTCCATCTCAGGCATCATCTGTATGAGTTTGTATCAGAAACACACGTTAGCCTCAAGAGGTCTAATAAAATGCTGTGGTGGAACCTGATACTGAACAATCTCCTTTTATTCAATTAACTGATACTGGATGTTCCTCAATCCTGCAGCTGATTCCAAAATGAATGACTAATTTAAGAAAATCCCTTATTGGAAGACCAACAAAGGCTTCTATTTTTCTTTCTTTTTAGTTTATCTTTTATCTTCAACACAGTCATGGCTTTGGTGCTTTCTCAAGAAGTACTCGAGAACTATGAGCTGGTCTTCCCCTTTCTTTCTTTCTTTCTTTGCTGTTTTCTCTCTGCAGGGAGGTTAGCATTCTATAAACTATATGGCCAAAAGCATGTGGACACTTAAGCATTTCACTCACATGTGATTGCTGATCATCTCATTCCAAAACCATGGGCATTGAGTGCTGCTATAATAGCTATACACTCTTCTGGGAATGTTTTTCCACAAGATTTTGGATCCTGGATGAAGGGATTTGCCTCAATTCAGCCTCAAGAGCATTAAAGTTAATTTAGAGTTGTGTCTCAAGGCGTTACAGTGTAGCTACAGAGCCTATGCATGTAGACGTTTGGGCAATGGTGGTTACTGTTGACTGTGATTGGTCAGCTTGGGCTCCCTGTGTTTCCTACAGGTTTCTGATGCCGGTTGAGATGGTTAAAGACGATATGGCCTGATCACGTCTTGTTTCAGCGATGGTATCAACAGGTGAAATTCGACTCTGCTGAACTACAAATCAAAACCCAGTTCGCCCCAAAGTGTTGGATGGGATTGAGGTGAGGACTCTGTGCAGGCCAGTTAAGTTCTTCCACACCAAACTGGGAAAACCATTTCTTTATGGACCTGGCTTTGTGCACAGGAGCATTATTGTGCTGAAACAGGAAAGGGTCTTCCCCAAACTGCTGCCACAAAGTTGAAGCACGTTATTGTCTAAAATACTGGATGCTGTGGCATTATATCTCCATTAAATGGAACTAAGACGTTTCAAACACACCATGAAAAACAGCCAGAGACCAGAAGTATACACAGGCGGCCATATCGTGTAAAAAGAAAGCAGTGTTTTTGTCTGACGTTGAACCTCTTGAAAATGTCTTTTCTGGGTGATCTTATTACAGAGGAACGCTCATAGCAGCCCTGGCATAGTTCAGCCTTTTAGAGAGCAGGGACCCACATCTCAGAGAGGCTCCACGGAGCTTAATCACACTCTTCTGATTACACACGAAGGCAAGAACACTGAACACACACATAGTGAGCGAGTACAGGCTGGATTCAGCGCCTGTGACACTGCTCAGTTTGAAAACGTGGTTCAATTCCGGGTGAGCCGTCTTTTTATTTTTAACTTCACATGGTGCACATGCAGCCCAGAAGATGAAAGCTGCGGCCCGTTTTCTCCTCCGTCTGCAACAGCAGGACAAACAGCTCTTTCTCATGTGAGCAGCTCTGTACATTACTCACATCCATTTCTGGCTCTGAAGCCATAACTGGAAAAATTTTCAGACTAATTACCTACAGCAATGAGACATAATTTATCATGGGGCTGAATGTAATTATTATAGGGTGACTTACTCCACAATTACATTAAATAATCCACTTGCTTCATAATTATATTGATTAGGGTTTGTAATGGAGACCATTTTGTAGTTGGCATAGAAGAAACACCAACTGGTCTCGTCACGAACACTGAAGCTGGTCTGAAGTCAAGCCTTACAGAGGATACATTTTCGGTAGAAACTAAACCTGGTTTAAGATTTGGGTGACCCACGGTTTCTATGTCCCTTGTTGATTGGTAGCTAAATGCCAAGAGGGTCTTATCTGATATGAGCCTGTCAGAGGACGATGCCAAAAAAAAAGGGAAAGAAAGTTGGTGTGCTGCAGAGTAATGAAAAAAACAACAACCCTGAAGTACGCTTTTGTTTAGTTTCTCCAAGCTGTGACGTAGCGCCAAAGGGTGACGGGACCCCAGCTTACCGAGGCTCAGGTAAGACCCTTACCTGACCCGTCTTGCTTTGGCAACGACAACCGAATGCACTTACAGTAACATATGCTGTGACCTGTAACTACCTGCTGTGAGTAGCCTCGGTCAAGCTGCCTCCCATCTTTCATTCACTTCAACTGACGCCAGAGTCACTGACAAAATCAAGAACCTGTTTCCTGTTTCTAGTTCCAATTGGCTCCGGCTGACTCAAAGGTAAAAGTTCACCTTTGTTCAACTTTAACCAACGAATTTGCAAAGACGACCGATACAACCAGTGTTATCTTAACACATCTTGTGTTTGGAGATGGAGAAGTCATTATTCTAGCTGTGTGTCATCACCCTGTTTTGTACCAGACTACAAACAGCTGCATTGTTCTCATACATCGTCTACAGTCTATGATCACTGTGGCCAGTATTCATGTGTTTCCCACGTTGGATCCATGACATCACATACTGAGGGCCAGCTTCACTTGACTGAAGGTCCAAAATAGATGCAAATCTGTTTATACTACATTGGATGTCTGCACACACGGATGTGTTTTCGTCACACTGACTCTTGTGGCCACGTGGATGTGGAAAGTATAAATCGGCTTATTGGCGAGGCCTAATATCAGGGTTCGTACAGCTTTTTAAACAGTAAAATTCAAGCACTTCAAGAACTTTCAAGGTATCTAAACCAAAAATGTACAGACTGTCAAGGCCTTTATAATCACATCTAAATTGTTGCTATAAATTCCAGGAGACAACAAACAAATATGACGACAGGATCGTTTCATTTCAAATACTAAAAGATTTTTGGTTTATGTGAGTGGTTGTGTCGATGATGAAACACCAGATTATGTTTAAAATCAAGCATATTCGAATTCAAGCACATTCCTAACCTTGAAAACATAACAGTTAAAATTAAGCATTTTCTAAACTTTCAAGACTTTGTACGAACCCTGAAATAAATTTCCAAAGAAATAAAAATAATCATCCTAGAAGAACCTGGGCCAAAACACACAGAAAAGAGATTATTGCTTTTAAAACTGTAGACAAAAATCCAGCTGACTTCTCTCTTTGCTGATCAGCTACAAATCTGGAGACCTGGACACAGGAAGTAGGGCTCAATACTTTTTGTGTGTCAAAGTTGAGATCAGACGCTTGGTCAGATTCTTAGTGAACAGATATTATTTTAGATTACATTTTATTTATGCAAAGTTCTTGTAATGCTGCTTGTGTTAAACAGATTAAAACACCAAGTCACTGAGAAATATTGTATAATTTGTTAAATGAAAAAGGGATTTTGTTGTTTATATTCCTTTAAACTAAGGTATTTTAAAACAACGTCCCATATTTCTTTCCGAAACTCTGGTATTGTATTGTATTGGCATCTATATCGAAAAATTTCAAATGATACGGAGCGCTAACAGGAAGTAAGAAGAGTTGTGCCTTGTATAATCATCATCATCTTCTTCGTCATCATCATCGTCATGCCTGGCCTCTGAAATGTCCATCTCAGCTTGGCAGGAGGACATCTGTTGAAATCAGACTCTTGTCTGCTAAGTCTGCCGTCTTAGCAGACGACCGCACAGTTCAGCATCCAGGAAGTTAATCCGGCGCCTGGTCTTTCTCAACCAGGATTTCTGCAGGTGACAGACGATCTCACCCTCGCAGATCCGTCTGCAGAGTGCGGCTCGGTGGAATAAAAGCTGCTTCCAAACTGCTAACAAGAGCGTTCTGCGGCCAAGTGAACTCAACCCAACCAGAGCATGTAGCAAATAATTCAACATGAACTACTAACAGATGGGGGCACAATATAATCTTCATATGGATCCGATTTGGAACCAAACCCAACGTTTTGGTACATCCTGTTTAAAGCAGCGCTCTGCCCATGTCTGAAAATATGCAGCAGTGATAATAACAACAACTGGTAGAAGAAAGCTGAAAATTAGCCGTGACAAAATGCGTCCCTCACCCCGGGAGCATTAGACACATTTTAGATATTAAATGACAATATGAATTGTGCCCACTCACCATCTGAGACCATGTAACGGGCCTGTGAGACGTGGACAACGCACATGCAAATAGATTTCATACGTGAACCAAAGTTGAAAAATTGAGACCAGAGCTTTATTTGTTATGATGTCTCTGATGGATTTAGAGCAGACAGAGTAGCGGGACTACAGAAACATCACAGCTGCTACTGTTCACCATTATCATCATTGTCACCAGGAGGCCCATACAGTAGTGTGAACATTTGCAGTTTACTCATAACAGTAAGCTCGTTGTTACTCAACACAGAAACACAAGTCTTTTTTCCTGAAAAATCAATTTTGTTTTGTCAGTTTTATGTGTTGAATGTCTCTCAATACTACAGTATCCATTAGCCTCAGTGGTTGTCGATATGAAAGAACATTATTAGCATATTCAAAAAGCTTTGTCAGAACAACAAACTGCACCATAGTCGCTGAATTAATCCAAAATTGTTGCAAAATCCAAAAATGAATGGATTCAACTGGCTAAATTAATTTGAAGACAAAGTGTGACGTCTAAGTTCACCTCAACATAAGCTGCACGGCAAAATAACTAAATTCTTAACTCGGTGGGTTTTTCTCGTGGTGGTGATCTTGGGAAGATCAAACTTGTTCTTGGAATTTTAAGTCCATTAAGATACATAAATATCTACCTCTTTAGTGGACAGTGAAATGTGAACACCTCGTCATTTCAGCCAAAATAAATCAATAATTACCCTAAGGTTTGTTTTTTTATAACCCAACCGCAGTATTTCCCTAACAGTATTTGTGCCTAAACACAACCAAACCATAAAACAATAATGTATATCATCTCTGTAACAGCCATTTGTAAAGGTTTTGGAAGGCACTGATAAACAGTGTCATCCTGGAAATATGTGGCGCCAGATCAGAAAATGCTAATATGGGTAATTTTTGTATGCAATGTTTGGAGTACTTGTTGATTATTTAGTTTGATCAGAAGCTAGCTAAGAGAGGAGGCGTGACCTCAGTTCTCTATAGGACAGTTATTGATCTGTTGTTGCCATAACCTTGACGATACAATCTCACACTCAGAAGTGAAGAGTTCTAACTCTCTTCAGCTCTAATAAAACATCTTAACTCCAATGTCTGCTCGGCGACTACATGGCCAACCGTTCCCCATGCTCTCCCTTCTTGCCTTTTTCCTAAAAAAAATAATCCTTAGAAATGTAAAAGGGACAGACAAATAGAGTGCGATCATGGTCCATAAAGCACACAGGCAGTAAAAGGCACTTGGAGCAGGCATTTAACGCAAAGGAATTCTGGTATCACTGCAAGGCCTTTCAATAAATCACACGGCACACCGGGGCTGACCCCCAAACACATAAGGGCACGCACACAAACATGTAGCAGCGTGTGAAAACACACACACACACACACACACACACACACACACACACACACACACACACACACACACACACAAGCACCTACAACACTTATATGTAAGGATAGGTAGAATGCTAAATGTCCCTAAATTGTATTTGTTTTTCTTCGTACTGGAAACCCACCCACTTACGGGAGACAGATCAAACGTTCTCAAGAAAACAACTCTTTTCTCCCTTTCTCCCTCTCTCTCTCTCTCTGAGGGTTGCATGCTGGGAGACTATGATGTGGTTTTGGAAGTCCAGTAGCGTCTCTGGTATTTGTACAGTAGTGGACATGAGGCTGCGAATACAGAGACTTCAAAGAAAAACAGATAAAGCCGGCCGAGAATGTTGTGAGAGTCTGAAGCCCACGGTCTCCACGTCCCCAGCAGACCCAGATGTTCTGACCTTTGACCAGGCTGGGGTTTTGATGGGAGAACTCAACCCCCGATCCTGGGCTTTTTATACCCACGATGAACTGCTGTTACGACAGCGATGTGAGGACATGGGGAAGGGACGAAGAGGAAAAATCAGTTCTCCATCCAGAGCCCACAAACGCTGCTGCGCGTCTGTAGGAACATGGAGGGCTGCTGCGACCAGGTGTGTGAGCTGGTACAAGTGTGTGCAGGTGTGGACACACTCCCAGCATAAAAAGAGAGAGCTTCATCACTCCTAGTGTTCAGACCCAGAGTCACAAATCTGTCACTGGTCAATTTCTAACGCACCTCAGCCTGAATCGCCTCGACTTTTCACTTCCTTTAAAGCACAAAAGGCCCCCAGTTTCAGCTGTAGGTGTGTGTGTGTGTGTGTGTGTGTGTGTGTGTGTGTGTGTGAAATGAGAGACTTATGTGGTAATGTGCATACCATCAGACCCTTACAATCAGACTGGATGAACATTGCATTTATAAACACCACATTAGAACAGTGTTTCTCGACCTGGGGGATGAAACCACCCAAGGGGTCAACAGATAAATCTCAGAGGTTGTGAGATGATTAACAAAACAAAACACCTAAAGTTATGTTCATTTTTTAGCCAGCTTTCCTCAAATTTGTGCTTTTTTTCTTTTAAAAAAATCTAGAGAGTTTGACCTCTTCAGGGCTTTAAAACTATTAAAATAAAACAATCTGAGACGTAACATCGTGATGAGCGATGAAGGGTCGCGAGTAAACATCTCTTGGCTTTAAGGTAACCAGTACACTAGTCGATAACTTATGTAAGAAAGATATATTTTGATTTTGTTTCATTTTAAAATAATAATCACCAGTTTGTCCTTTTATGCTTTGGTAGAACAAATGTATTTCACATTTCTTACCGATAAAGAAAAATTCAAAATCTAATTGAAAAACAAAGACAGAATTTTTGCGAGGAATTGATTGATTGGTTTATTGCATTTGTATTTATATTTTTGGATTGCTTTGGTAATATGTACATCATGGGAATAAAGCTCATTGGACTCCTATTTTATATACAGTATATGCTATTACAATGTGTGGTATGTTTTCCCTCATATTTCCCCTTCAGTTGTTTTAAGGTAGGAAAAAATATTTCATTGTCTGCATGACAGTATCACATTTACTCTGCATCAGCTTGTTCCAGCTCTTCATTGACATTATATGATGTTTACACCGAGTAAAATACGGAAACCCAAGACTTCATGTTTCATGCATCTTAAGAAATCCTGGGATCTCACTACAACTTTAAATTAATATCTGTGTATTGGATTTTTATAACACATACTGGCAACACAAGTCAACTGATTTTATGTTTTTTTTAATAAAGCATCCCTGAAATAAATGTAATATGCTGTGTCTTTACGGATCCAAGACAGTTATTAGCCACTCCCAGTCAGAGGTCAAAGGTCAGGTCCAGTGTGTGCGCGTTTATGTGTGTGTGTGTGTGTGTGTGAGAGAGAGAGAGAGAGAGGGAGAGTGAGAGAGCGAAGTGAGAGCTGTGTGAGTTATAGCTCAGGTTTCCTTCCCTGACTCCCCATGCAGCTTGGCCTGCACACAATGTGTTAAGTGACCTCTAAAGGGTGGCCCTGTCACCCTGACATGTACGTACACACACACACACGGGGGGGGGGGGACACTGACATGTACGGCAGCCTCGAATCTTAAGAGTAAACATCTCGATTTACAGACGGACCAACGCAGGACACACACACACACACACCCACACACACACACACACACACACACACACAAACCCAACAGGAAACAATTAGCAGAAAAGTGTGAATCTCCACAGGAAAACAGTAAAAGTCACTTGTGATATTTAAAAGCCAAAACATCACATCACAAACTGTCACGTCTCCCTCTCTCTCCCTCTCCCTTCTCTGGGCTCTGCTGTGTTGATTGCTCTCCATCAGTGCTCATTAAAATTCCTGGGGGAGCCGTGTGATAAATATTTACGCTGCTGAGGACACACTCCACACACACTCCAAACACACTCGAGCGGCTGGATCTAACTGCCGATAGTGTTAAGTGCCCAAAGGCTCTGGCAGCGCTTTCGAGAGAGATCCGCAGCCCACTGGGCCCCGGTTGTATACGCGAGGCGTTTACTGTCAAGATAACTGGAGGGGGGCACCGATTTATGGCCGTTAATCAGGGTTAAACGTGTGTTTCTGTGTGTGTGTCCACGTCCAAGGATAATCTTTTAATGTGTGAAGTTTATGGAAATGAAGAGGAAAATATCGCACATTCGCACATCTGGATATAAACGCATTTGCAGACACACACACACTCACACACAGAGTGTAACCACAGTGGAGCTGGACTCCTCACTACTGTTCCACTAAGCTGTTGCCGACCCCCCCCCTCCTGTATTCTATTATTCCTGCGGACGGGAAACAGATCATAATTCCTGGAGTCAGCAGAAAGCTGCAGACTGAGAGAGCGAGAGATGGAGGGTGGGGAAAAAGAGAGTGTTGGGGCTCAGGTGACTGTTCACTTCCACTGAGGTCAAACTGAAACTGTGCAGTTAAGTCATTTCCAGCGAAAAGTGAAATGTGTGTTTAGTCTGTTTGCGCGTTTGTATAATGTAGTTTGGGTGAAGTAGCGCTTTGTGCAATACAGCCAGTGTGTGTGAACAGTGTGTGAACAGTGTGTGAACTGTGTGTGTGTGTGTGTGTGTGTGTGTGTGTGTGTGTGTGTGTGTGTGTGTGTGTGTGTGTGTGTGATGAGTGTTTAGCATTTCTATTGGCCTCTGGGTGTTTCATATTTCAGGAGACATCAAAGGAGGACATAATTTCCCTTCTTTAAACAACATTCTTTACAATCATGCTACAGAGAGAGAGAGAGAGACAGAGAGAGAGACAGAGAGAGAGAGGGGGGAAAATGTCATCCAGTCTTATCTTAATTGTTGTGTAATCTCTGTAAAGCTCTGAGGGGTCTGTCTGGGCTTTGACACCCAGCCTCTGTGTTTAGGTGGATGATGATTGTTGAACAGCTTCTTGTACTCTCAGTAGTTCTGACCATCACTCCAGTGAATTAAAATCTTTCTCACCAGAAACACTGCTAACACTGTTAGATACAGCTTTAGAACAGGGTGCATAGGACACTGCAAAACAGGCAAACAAAAAGGTTTAATGTCCTTTATTTTTTGTTTTACCTTTTTATTGTTTTGCAGACCGACACCAAAGAGCCCTTTATGGTTACTCAATGTATTGCTTAACTGTCTGCATGCTTATCTATGATAAAACTATGAGAGTCTCTACTGATTCTAGTCTTCATGTGGGAGTAATGCACATAATGGTACATTGTATTTGTGTTCTTGCACAACTTCACTTCAGTGTCCGCTTTTTAAAGACACGGCAAAAAGACACAGACTAACTGGTTTAGATCACTGGAGTAAATTTGTTTAAAATCCTGTTTGATTGCTCAGGTTGCAGTGCACCCTTGTAAAGTTGTGCCTGATGGATAAAATCAAATGTTGTGAATGAACGACACAAACTACAAAAATATGCCAAGTTGACAGAGTCAGTTTTCTAAGATGCAGTAAGTCTGGATTTGCAATTTGGAACTTGACTACAGTCCACAAACTTTGCTCTGTATTTGTTAGTATGAACATGAGAGAAAATGTGGACAAATATTGTGCAGTGTCCAACCTGGGTGGTAGGGACGCCCCAAAGGGACAGCAAAATAGCAAGACGATTAACAGGATTAACAGAAAGCAGAAAAACATATTTCTGCAAAATAAAATGATTATTTTTTATATTTTTTTTTCAGACTTTTCTCTAAACTCTCAGACTTCTTTTCTTACTGGATCATTTCTCTGATTTTCAGGCGCAGTCTATAGACCTGCTGTATGCAACCATGACTGTGGCCATCATTTCTATCAGTTCTATGATAACACTGAACTCACCATGTTCATTTCTGAGATCTGGACGGGTCAAACAACACTGGACTTTCACCCAGGAGACCGCTGTTTGTGTCCCGTGTGAAACCAAAAGTTGACTTACTTTAACTTACGTCAGATCGTAACGTTAAGTTACGTAAGTGAAGTAAATTAAATTTTTTTGAACTGTTGTTTTTGTCATGAGTACTTTCACAAAAAGCGATGATGAAAGACAATGAACTCAAGGACAATGTGTGGAGCAGCACCGCTGGACGCAGGATGGTGAGTAGATTAGTTTACTTTTGGATGCAGTAGAGTAAATATGCGCAGGCGAGTATTTCGCATTTTTGTGTCGTTTATTTGTTACGTCCCCGGTGTGTAAAGGCCTTTAGTCACGTGACGTAACTTAACTTACAACCTAGTGTTGGTGCCTAACCAAACCAATGTGTTTATTCTTGTTACTATGACGATGAAGGTCTGGTACGCCTATCGCTAACAGTCATATATGTCGTTTTTGGGAGTCATTGGCAAACAATCTATTCTGTGGTTTAGTTATGAGGACGTGTTGGAACAATCTACATTCAGTCACCCATCAGCCACTGTAATACCCAAACACACACCCCAATACATACATACTACATAGGTTACATACCAACCCCCATTTTAGGAGCCGTTTTGGTAAAGGTGACATAGATGTTAGACGTGAGGGAGGGAGATACGGAGGGGAGTTATGGCTGAAGGACATAGTGCACAAACACACATGGTAGTGTACACACATGCACGTACACAGTGGATGTGATATATGTGATCTAATTCAGGCCTTGGCTGAGCTCTCGGCGGTGTTGGGGTTAGTCGAGGTGGTTCCACACAAAATCTGCTGTCTGCAACTCTCAGCTCCCCACACACTATTTATTAGTCTCTCGCTCTTTGTTTCTCTCTCTCTCTCTCACTGTCTCTTTCACCTCAGCTGCTCTCTGAACATGATAATGTACAACCTCCTCCCTCCTCTCACAGCCATCGCTCATTCTCCGCATCTCCTCGGTTTGCTCAGGGATAAGAGGAGTGCTCTGTTTAGGCTTTGATTTATGCTCTAAACACACACACACACACACACACACACACACACACACATACACACACACATACACACACACACACACACAGTTTGGATGAAGCAGTGTGGTGAAAAAAAAAAAACGTGATCAGAGCAATTACAATATTTAATATTTTTCATTTCTGAGTAGGTTTGGGTTCTGATGACAGTTTCTATTTTGGATTTGGTTTCAAGTTGGTACTTGTTGAGCTCCAAATCTAATGGCAAATCTTTGATAGCGACTATTTTTGTTGATGACATTTAAAAAATACCTTTCAGGTATTTATTTAGGTCAGTGGTCACAAGACAAATCTAAGTGGCTGCGAGACAATTAACAGGACAGAAAAGAAGAAAAACTATATTTTTCTTCTGACTTTTTCGTATCTTGTTTTATATTAACATTAAACAATTAGAGAAAAGAGTTTCAAGTGAAAAAATATTATATAGTTATCAAAAGGAGAGCACATAGAACAGCCTAAATGTGTGTGATTTGATTAAAGAGATAGTTCAGAGAGACAGTAGTTTGGGGGAATTGTACTGTTTTTCCCAGAGGAAGAAACTAATAAATGCCTCAGGACAGACCTTTTTTATGTATTTGGTGTAGGTCTTTAAAGACTAAAGCATTTTAATAAGAGTTTCAAAAGGGTTTGAATTCGACAAGCAGCTTCAATTCTGGATTCAGTGTCAAGAAAAGGCTATCAAATCCAGATTCTGTGTCTGAATAGGCACGTAGTCCTTAACATCTCAAAATGGCTGCAACGTTCACTGCAAAAACACCCTTCTTAACAAGCCATTTAGCACCAAATTCAGCCTTTGAAAAACCCAGAAAGTTAGAGAACAAGCTGATTTATATAGGAAATCGGGTGAAATTATCTCACCACAGATTTTGTTTTTGCATGTTTTAAGAAAGAAATAAAATGGTTAAAATGTTTTAAATAGTTTAAATTTTGAGATATCTGTCTCCAGGATTTTTTTTCTGTGAGTGAGAAAATTCAACAGTAACATTTTTTTCCGGAAACAGTTCTCTGGCCCTCCTGGATAATCCACACACCTCTCTCTAAACAGTTTTCCTAGGGGCCATTTCTTCAGTAGAAAGTTATTCATATTTTCTTTGCTAAGCAGTGATGAATTTAGCATCTCATTATTGAACAGAAATGAAGTAACAACAGCAGGAATAGACAGAGTGGTAAAAGGAGGGTGAGCAGGAGAATGAGGGAGGCTTGAATGGGCATGCCCATCGGTCCTGGGTCAATGGATTTCAATCCCTGCTTCCCTCCCTTCTTCCCCCTATCGTCTCTATCCTGCCACACTGGCGTCGAGGGAGACAGAAGGAGAGGAAAAGACCAGTGTTGGTGTTGGGTGGGTGGGGGGGGGTGACATATGGGGAAGAGGAGGAGGAGGAGGGAACAGTCTTCTATAGGCTGCATCTCCTCCAGAACGGCGTTTCCTCTGCGAGCAGCATTCCTCATCTTATCAGCCCCAATAATCTGCCGTTCTCATCGTGCCCAAACAGGGAGAGCCAGAACCTGAGAGTGTGTGAGTGTGTAGAGAGAGAGAGAGAGAGAGAGAGAGAGAGAGAGAGAGAGAGAGAGAGAGAGAGAGTGAGAAGTCACTCCTTCACCTGCTCTTTCTCTCTCACACCAACTCTCTCTTTCTTTCTATGTCTGTTGGCTGGTGATAGAGTGATAAAGCCGGGAGAAAAACAGCGAGCTGCCTGTCGCTCAGAGGAAGTGGTCGCTCCGTCCTGCAGACAAAAATCCAAAATCCAAAGAGTCGAGAAGGAGAGCAGGCAACAGCAGTACACATTTAATCAAGCACTGTGCTTTGGTACAATTTTGAGGTACTTGTACTTTACTTGAGTATTTCCATTTTATGCTATTTTATACTTCTATTGTACCGGATTTGTTCGACAGTTGTAAGATAAAGATTTTTCATACAAAGGATGAATATTAAGAATTGTAATAAATTAAACTATCTAACAGTACATAAAGGAGTTACAATAAGCTTCACCTCAACCAGCTACAGCATTAAGATGTTGCTTATATGTTAATGCATCAGTAATAATAATCCTTGGGGGCACGTGTGTGGAAAAGCCTCCCAGCATGCACTGGGGCCACCGAACCTGTGGATACAAGTCTCATTTTATGTGTGCTCCTGCATTGTCAATGGCGGGAGTGAAAACATTGTGGTGCACCATGTTGAATACAATGTTTCCGCACTTCTCCTGCGGTTACACTCCGAGAAATGTTGTGATGTGAATGCAAAGATTCTGATGGTATATGATGCATTTTGCTACCATAAAGCTGCTGTTCATGTTGGAATCTGCTCTCCATTGAGTCCTTCCTACCTGTGACTCCCAGCTCACTATAACACACAGTACTTATACTGTACACATACATGTCATGATAACATAATACTTTGAAAGGAGACATTTTGCATAACAGTATTGAAACTTTTCACGCTATGAGAACATTTTGTTAGTAATACTTTAAAGCAGAGGTTTTCAAAATGGGAGGCGGGCCTCCCCAGGGGGGCTCCAAACAGTTTTAGGGGAGGTTAAAAATGTTACATTAGTTATCTAAAGGAGAGCACATAGAACAGCCTAAATGTGTGTGATTTGGTTAAAGAGATAGTTCAGAGATACAGTAGTTTTGGGGAATTGTACTGTTCTTGTTTTGTTTTTACCAGAGTCAGAAACTAATAAAAGCCTCAGGACAGACCTTTTTTTCAGGTATTTGCTTTATTATAGTTGTGTCAAACAGCAATATTAGGCTATCTTGGCTCAACTGTTGAGTGTCTGTGGGATCAAATAACATAATCATGATCCAATTAGGCATCCAGGACTTGAGTGAAACTAAGCAAGTAAACTAACGGGGGGGCTTTTTCCAAGCTGTATGTGAGAGGAGTGCCCACTAGCAGACAGACGATCAGACAAATTGTAGACGATCAGATTAGCCCAACTTTTTTTGAGAGAGAAAACAAAAGTGAAAGGTAAAATTATTACCTAACTAGATTGTTGTCTTGTTTACAACCTGTCTGACTGCTTGTTTATTGCTCCATTCAATCTATTTTTACCAAATTCGCCGCAATTCGAGATCTCAGCAATTACTTTGATGAGTACAATATAATTGTAACTGACAGAATCGATGCCTGGGGCTACAAAAGAAAAACCCAACTTGTAATAAACTGAAGTTTTCCTTTATATATATTTTAATGCAACACTTTTACATGGAATGGAGTATTTTCATATTCTGGTGCTGCCACTTCTGAGTAAGTAAAAGATCTGAATACTTCTTCCACCACTCGGGTCGAGCACAGCAGTGAGGCGGGAGGTGTGTGTGTGTGTGGTGGGTGTGTGTGTGTGGGGGGGGGGGGGGAGCATGACGGACGAGCGAGCTCCGAGAATGATTGAGTGAGAAAGAGAAATAAATTGAGCAAGAGTGAGCGAGTGGGAGAGAGAGGGAGGAAAGAGGAGAGAGAGAGAGGAAAAGTAATGTGACGGAGCAGCCTTAGGGTTACAGGAATGTGGGAGCTCCCGAGTTCAGGAGGGTTCGAAAGTGTGTGTGTGTGTGTGTGTGTGTGTGTGTGTGTGTGTGTGAAAGAGAGACATGAGTGTGTGAATACTGGGGCGACTGAAGAATTAATTACCCAATCAAGATAACAAGCCAGGGAAAGACATTAGAGAGGTCACACTACAATTAACCTCTTAGTCTAAACCTCTCTCTCTCTCTCTCTCTCTCTCTCTCACACACACACACATACATGCACACACAATTAAAAAGTCATAGAGGTGGGGGTTCATTGCAGAAAACACTGTGAATGAAAGTCACAGTTCGATATCACCTTCCAGGACTGACTCTTGCTGTCCACTCGACCCGATGTGATTTTATTTTGAAGCATTTCCTGGGCGGGGGGGGGGTGTAGTGACTCTACCTGTCCTGTTCCAGAAACCCTGGCAGAGCCAGGTTGTTTACAGAGGGATATTGAGTGAGTCGGGGGCTCGAGTGGAGTGGAGTCGGATGTGGTTCACACATTCCACCAGAGACTCAGATTACACTGCAGGAAACACCGGCCCTGCAAGACACACACTGCCCGACTCTCTGATTTATAAACATACCGCTCTATGGGACGCACACACGCTCTCGCAGAGACGCACATTAAAATCTCAGCGACTCGCTCTGAGCCGGAGCCACGCCTCCATCCCATACTCACTTTCCTTTCCTTCCTTCCTGCCTTTCCTGTCATTCTCAAACTCTCGACTCTTAGTTCCCCGCTTGTGTTTTCTCCTTCTGTCCCTGAACACAACGAAGACGAGAGACACCAGAGGGATGTTTGTGCATATTTACACCTTTTCCACCGAGGCGGTCCGAGGGCCAGTTCGGAGCCGGTGCCTCGAACCAGTTCTACGCGTTTTCGACAGCCAAAGAGCCGGCAATCGGCAAGGAAAACTGGATCCAGAGCGGCACCAACACTTTCCTGGTCTAGAACCAAGAAACGCTTATAGCCAGCTAGCATAACCTCAGCTAACATTAGCATGCTACTTTCTAACATTGCCATTGTCTCACCTACTAACATCACTTAACATTTGGCTTCACAAAAGGCTAACATTGTATAAAGTTGGTTTTTTACAGCACTGCTCTCTTGTTTTTGTTGTAAAGAGATGACGTAGTCCGCCATTGTTGCTGCTGTGCTTGACGTTGGCGTATACAGTGACTTAATGACGTGGAAAAGCAGACCGGTTCTTAGAAGGTCCGCAAGTTAAACCAACAGCAAACTGGCACTAGCACCAGCCCAGAACTAGAATTAGGTTTGCGTTGGTGGAAAGGGGGTAATTGTGACATCATTTCTGTATCTATGAGGTGGTGAAACATGAGGAGCCACAGACACAGTTCAGTAACTGCAGGAGTAATATATCCTGACAGAACTGATGCTTCAGTAAAAAGCACAGCAATAAATCAATAATGATTTCATGAATTCAAATCTGAAGTGTATTTTTCTGAACTTTGCACATGGCAGAACACTGGATTTAGTTTCCGTCTCATGCTAAAACTCTTCTTTGTGGTTTAGCTACTGTGAAGTGTGTAAACAGGACACCTTGCCCAGTCACTTTATGTTGTGCTCAAGGAATAATTCCCATCAATCAGAAGGAAATTCATTTGGGTATTTAAAAAAAAAAGTAATATTTGTGACCATGCTGGATTTCTGAATTGTTTTGCAACAGGAGATTGTTTTATGGCACAAAAATGTGATGGTGGCCTGTTAGCTGTTGTTAGCTCTTCTTAAAAGTGAAACAGCGTGGAGCGTAGGGCAAAATTATTTCACATAATTAGCCAAAAATGACATTCCCACTTGCTTATTTTATCTATAAATGGTCTCTTAATTGAATTTCCAAATATACTGTATCATAATTCACTGGAGATCAATATTGCGATATAAAATTAGATATTTTAGGATAGAAGATTTTATCCATACTGCCCGACCTTAGTAGAGTGATATATTTTCAGTGAACAAGGGAAGCAGGTTATATCATTCTTATTGGGGTAGGAAGCAGGAGGCTTTATGGGAAATGGAGTCCAAACAGTGATGTTCAAAAAGCAGCATATAGAACCCGAGATAACCTTTAGGAACTGAACTACATTTGGAAGATTGATTTTTTTTTTTTTTACAGCATTATTTTTTTTTAAATGTCATAGCAGTGTAGGCAAACGCTGCTCCCAGCTCAGCCTGGGGGTTGAGGTCTGAAAACCTTCCCTCCTCTCCCTTCTGACAGTCCGACGGCCATGTTCCCTCAAAGCTGCACAGTGGAGAACTCTGGGTAATCAAGGCCAGCTGGGACTAGGGGGCAAAGACACAGGCTGACATAACTCACCCTTCTCTCCCTCACCCTGTCAACAAGGCTCTCTCCTTCTCTCCCCCTTCTCTTTCCACCTCGTCTGGCAGGCTTCTCTCGTCAGGCCCAGCGCCGAGTAAGGCTGGCTGATAGCGCAGGAATCCTGGCCCACAATCCTCGGTGCTCCCTGGCTATCTCCGGGGCAGACCGCGGCCAACGAATAACTGTAAGATGCTGAAGAGACACCTATCCATCACACCGCTGACATCGCCGTACAAATAACGTAATAAGTTCACAAATATGGGCAACACAGAAACAACCAGACTCTCAGACTGTTGGACAGCAGCCTAAAGCCTGGAGCAGAACTGGAGACACTGCCTTCACTTGGCGAGACCACGCGTTCCTGCCTTAATAACAACTTACTCCACTGTTTGTCACTGTCTTTATCAATGCTCCTCTATATTCGTACACCTTCACATCCAATGTGGCTCCACACTGCTGCCATGTCTCTCCCGTTTCTCTCTGGGAGCAGTACCGGGTCAGTCTGTGGGTTGGACTGCTGAGGGGCCCAGGGTGGTTCCGCTCTGACGGTAGGAGGAAACTCCTTCAGGAAATACCAAACTGCCAGACACACACACACACACACACACACAATCTCTCTTTCTCTTACAAGCAGACTAAAGCTCCTGCTCAAACTGCTCGGGGTTAAGAAGCCCAGCTCTCCTCTTTCAGTTCAGAAAAAACACAGCTCTGTTTGGTGTAGTCTAATATTCTCAGGTATGATAGTTTGCATGCTAAACCTGTGGTGTTACACAACCCAGAGTTTGGCTGGCGGCCAGGCTTTTTATGGCATCAATTACAGCTAACTTTAACGAGTCAGCTCAATTAAACAATAAATCACTGTAGAGCCAGGTTTCTGCCCCTGAGAACCCAACCTCTCCACTCAGACTAGTAACATTGGATTGAGTTGTTTCTTACCTGAAGAGTGAGAAAATGAGGTGTATTAGCATGCAAGGAAACAGACACCTTTAAACAAAAATGAAAAATAAAGTAAAAAGCTGCTGGGCTGCAGTCTGGTTGTATTTTGTGTAATATTGGGCCTGGAAACCTTATTTTGTTTTAAGTTTAAAAACTATGCCTATAGTGTCGTTTTCAAGAGTTTTCTTGAATCAAGGGACATTAACTTGAAACTAGTGGAGAAATACTTTTTTTTTTTTTTTTAAAGATTGTATTAAGTTTAAGACTATTTTCAGAGCAGGCACAACTGCAACAGGAATAAGTAAACCTCCCTCTCCTCCTTTCAAGAGGATTATGGATTCTTTTGCAGAGTAGGGGAAGACGGAAAGAGGAGAGATGTGCATCCAAAAAAATAAATCATGTCCTCCTTCCCTGACACTATTCAAATCCTTATAGGTTAGTGATGATGCAACATCCCTGGACTGTTTTGCATGCTTTTTCACCGTTGGTATCAGTGACGCTCGGCTCTCCTTTAGATTCAGTGCTCTCTGCAGATAAGCTTCTTAATGGGCTAAAACAATAAAGGTCAAGAGAGAAAATAAACTATTCATGTGTAGATGAAAACCATTGCAAGTGGTGGCAGGTTAGAAAACAAAGTCTCAGTGATTTCCATCATGGTATCTCCCAGATCTGACGTTGCTTACTGATTTGACTGGTAGAACTGAGCTTTGATGATACAACTCACCCGCAGGGTATGACTGCAATGCAAAGAAGAAAGCTGTAATTTATCAGTACACATGGTGCAATGTGTCATAGGTTGGATGAGCATTCCTATGGAGGCCCGGTACTAATATTAAATGATGTTATGGTCTATCATTAATACCTTAAAAGGGACACTCCATCGACATCTCGTCCTCTGCTGCTTTTGACAATTCTTAAGAGTACACATTCAATTAAAACCCTATTTAAGTAGTAAATATTATTTTTTCTTATTATGTCAAGGGCCATTTGCATTGGATTGTCTGAAAAGTGAATTTCATGGTTTTCACGCTCATATCCCAAACATCTATTAAGTGAAAACTTGGTAGCTTTGCCCATTTCAAGGATCAGACCAACCTTAAAACTAGGCAAGACAAGAGAACACGGAAAATATCTTATTTTTCATTTTTATTTAGTTGAATTGGTTAAAGGTAACATCTTTACTGCATGCTAAAGCTATATAGATAAGTAAGGAGTGTAATCTAAAAATAAAGATTTAAAATCTAGTTGGACTTAAATCAGGCAGCTGCACTAGCTTTAGGATAATGTCACTTGATTCTAGAAATGTCTTAAAACAAGTCTGGTGAGCCTTATTGTTACGTGACGGAATTTTTTCAGGTTTACTGCCAAGTGCACTCGGGGCAAAACACTCCACCAGGTTCACTTCCCAGCAGTGCCAGTCGCCGCACTGGTGCCTCCAAATGCACGGAGGGAGTATGAACTTCTTTACAGCCTCCTCGAGAAGCGCTCCTCGCCATCAGGTGTAAAGCAGAAATAAATACTAATGTATTTTAAACTCCTAAATTAAGCTGAATCAAAAGACAAAAACTAGTTTCAAGAACCTTTATCTTTCATTGCTTATATCAAGTCTTCTACCAGTTTTAAGGTCAGATAGTGTTCGTGGTGGCCTGATTGTTTGCAAAAAAATCTCATCAAGCCATTTTGACTTGGCTTGGCTTTTTTTGTTAGATATTTGTCTCCAGATTACACAATATTTGGCGTGTTTTTAGAAGGGGGATTTTGCAGTCCAGCCCTGCCTAACATGAGATATGATGTGATTCTGACTGCAGTGTCAAATCGTTAACGTGCAAGATTTTTACCAGTTTTCCATATATTTCCATGTACTGTTTCTCTGAATCTTACCTGTGTGTGTGTGTGTGTGTGTGTGTGTGTTCGCAAAGCTGCAGCACTGTGGCTGACCACAGGAAGTTCTAATCAGCAGTGTGGTGTGGTTGCTACCTTCCCTTTCCCCTGGTGACCTCCTCCCCACCTCTGTCCCTCCACAATAGAGATACCAGGATCACATTACCGACTCTGAGGGTTAAGGGTCAATCCCATTTTTCAGCCCTTTCCATCCCTTTTTCCCCTTACAGATCCTTTCCCAGGGGTTAAAACCTCCTGTCACCTAAATTCACATCAGTTCACGCGTGGCGAGGGAGTGGTATCTGTCGGAAACCCTCCGTCTTCTCTCCCACACCCCCGCCCTCCCTCACCCACCCACACACCCGTTTTAGTGTCCCCTTGACAGACAGTTCTCTGATTCCTGGGACCACTCATAAAGAATTGGACATGGTTAAAAACATGTTTAAAACGCTGCTGGCCTCTTTGTGTCATTGTGTTGGTGTGTCTGTTACACCCCGGTTAAAGTCTGTGTTTTAGTGCTGCAGAGGGTCGGGTTACTGGGAGGTAATGCTGAGCCTGTGATGACCTCCTGCAAAGAAAACCAACCATTTTACTATAATATTGCAAAGTAGCAGAAGCTATTTTGGGCATCCAAAGTTTCATTCTGCAGACACAATTAGCCCATTTCCACTGCAGGAACTTAACCTGTAACCTGGGGCCTCTCATAACCTGAACTTTTAAAATCCTTGACAGCCTTTGGGACACGGTGCTTACTTGTGTTTCTGTATTTAAAAAAATGGGACATTTTGAATATACTTTATTAAAAAAGGCAACAGCGGGACTGACCTCATTTTTATGTGCTTTAGGTAAGTGAAGAAAATGACAGACAATAGAAAAAACGGGGATAAACATTTGTCAAATTTTGGTTTGCTCCACTGCACAATTACGATGCTATATTTATATTTCTTGCTGCATCTTTTTAAAATTGTCCCTGCACGGATTGGTTGCATGTTGTGTTCTCATTTTTACCAGGAGGTCCGAGGTCGTCCTTTTTGCAATGTGACGACACTACTTGGCCTTGAAAGTACCTGGAGTAAAACCTTCTGAGCAGTGCCAAAATTTAGAACATGAAACTGTCCTGATTGTATTAGCAGTACAAAAGACAAGCAACTCTGTTAGAAAATCTCCATAGCAATGGCGTCTAAGGTCATGGCTGTTGAAGTATTCAGAGTGATTCAGAAGAAAACATGATTTCTCAGAGACCAAGCTGAAATAATCAAAACTGGTGGCAACAGAACATAAACCTATTCTAACGGCGAGAGACCTGTGTTTCTATGTTGGGGATATCATTAAAATAAAACGTTGAAATGGCAATTAACTGGTGAAAAATACTTCTATAACCAGCGGCTCCTTCCACTTTGCAACTCTGTACACATGTGGCCGAACAGGAGAAAATGAATAAGAGTCAAACAAGACACTTAGTATGATATACACATGGCTGACAGCGGAGCAGTGCTTTAAATCATAGCTTCTATACTAAAGAAAACCGCACCCAAACCTAACATGTGCATGTGGGTGAACTGTGAATGAGCGCACTCTCCCTGAACACAAATCTGGTTTTGATCGTGTTGTGGTTCCTCAAGTACATAATCCCTTTTAATTACAGTTTTACTGTCAATCAAACACTGGAGCAAGAGCTTAATGTCACTGAAGATCATCATTTTCTCACACACTTCCAACCACACACAAAATCCCTACATGTTTAGATGCTTTCTTAGAACTAGACTTAGTGAGATTTATAGCCCACTTTCTTCTGTGTTTTTTCATTCGACACACAGGACATCACCCCTTTTTTAATGTATTTATTGTATGTTCTGTAATGTATTTTTTCTTAATGTACTTATTGTATGTATTATATATTTTACTATAATCTTTGGCATCATGTTTTTTGATCAAAACGTCATGTTAAGAAAGCGCCACTGAACTGAACTGAATTGAATAGAGAGGGATGGAAAGAGTGAACGGCTTCATGAAGAGAGAGTGACAGTTGGTGTAAACAACCAGAGAGGAAGTTAAAGACCTGATTGGCCATCATCAGATAAGCAGCAGCTATGGAAATGTGAGTGCAGACGTGACGAACGTACTGCCAAACAGTAGAGGGAAGCTGTCGTTACCATGAGGACACATCAAACCCTGCACTTTGACTCCAAACACCTTCATGGCTCAATGGCTGAATGGATATAAAACAGAAAATAACTTGCTCGTGTTTAGAATAAACGTGTTTTCAAAAATCCATACAAGTATAAAGGGAATCAGCCATGCAAACATCTGCAAACAACACCTATGCATGTTCACAGATGTGTAGACAGAGAAGCAAGTTCCAGCCTAACTTCACAGTCTTGTCTAGCAACTGAACCATTAAGAATCACAAGCAAATCAGTAACATCAGTGAGGAACTTAAATTAATGATATCAAAAATGACAGTTATTGCTAGGTGCCTAGCAAAGTGAGAGGAACTGATTTGGGTTAACAAAACAGATGCGTTACCTCTATTTCAGTCACATTTCCCGGTGCACCACACCTCAAAAAGCACTGCTGTTGTTTTAAAACTGCACTTGAAACTTAAATGCGTCATTCAGGCGAGGAAGAGAGGATGTCCAAATTCTGTCCAAACCTTCCTGTCACAAGAAATCCAGATTGACACTCCTCTCCGTCTCCAGTGATGTTTTTTTAATACAAAACATTATAGGAAACTTTCAGGAAAGCTGTGATGTGGGCTATATTTTCCAAATGCAGAGAAATTCAGGAGTCAAACAAATAATTGGATTGATATAACAAATTTTGATCTAGGTCTAATTCAGGCAAAGTGTGTATGGTGCAGCTGTAAAATATCAAAAAACATAAATATGTTAAGACTCTATATTAATATTTTCATATCTATATTAATAATCAATATTAAAAGGACAAAGGGCAAAAAACTTGATTGAATTCCCTAGCATTAAAAAAAGTCTACTAATCTAGACCAGGTAGATCTAGTCTACGCGTCCATTTATTTTAGTGCGACATGATTTTGAAAAGTTTTCAGGTCTTGATTAATTAAAAACCATATTCAAATATCTATGGAAACTGGCTGACAACCTGTAATGGACACTGACAAACTTCTGCAACCTTGACTTTTATCGTTCTCTATCATTTTCTGTCCAGAGCAGCAGAGAGCCTCGCTGTCAGTGATCTTTCCAGACAGCAGAATTCCAGGTGAGGGAAAAGTGAATGGCTTTACTGTGAACCATCTTGGAAAAGGACACCCAATTCCTCCCTAATATACGGAAACCTTTTAAAATAATGCTAATATTTCATGCTTCCTTTGTGTGAAAGTACCATGGACCTCTGCCAAACATCCAAACTCAGCGCTGATCGCCCGTTTCGTGTGTCGAGTGCCATAAATTCAGTCGGCGGAGCTCGACAAAGCTTGTTCAACGGATAAATCTTGCTGCTCATAAAAGCCATTTGCTTCTTTATGTCTGTCTGGTGTTCAAACATTCACCTCAATCCATCAACGCGGCAAACTGCTGTCAGAACACCGAGGCCTCTCTCCTTACCTCGCATTTCCCCTTATCACTGGCTTCTACTAGGAGGAATCTGAGGAATCCTGGAGCTCAGTCTGTTCGCCAACACCAGGACAGGGTGAAACACAGACACACGCTGCTTTTAAAACACAGACTAATTTGTGACACATATATCACACAAATTGATCACAGATGCTGGTACTAACTACTGCCGCTGAGAAACAAGTGTGGAATAAAACAAAATAATTGACAATGATGTGTGAATCTGGGCTTTGGGACGATGTTTGGATGATAATAAAGTCCTACGCTGGCTCGCAGCCGACCGCCACCTCTTCTTGTTTAAAGACCTATAGTGCAGTATAGGAACCCCACCCAGTGAAATGGGCTGAGTTTGCTGCCTCAGCACTTCTCAGTCCAAATGGCTGCGGTTCAGTTAGAGGTCTCGCTGCCTCTGCCCTGAGATGAAGCACCTCAGAGAGCCAGCAGTCCTAACCGGTCCCCTGGCTTCCACCGCCGGCCTCTGACTGACACCACTGCACTGCCAGAAACATAAAGCAGGATAATAATAGCTGCTCATTCCTCCCTATCCCTCACGACCAGACAGGCCCACATTGTCCAAACCATATTTAACTGAATGATAACTGACAAATAAAAGGTGAATACCCGAGTCTACAGCCTGGCTGAAATCATATCTATGAATCCAGTTCAGTATATTTAGCGGGTCACTATCTTGGCAGGTCATTGACTCTGACTGATGAATTTCGTGACAGCCTTGTAATAAAAGCAAAAGAGTCCCTTAAAAGGAAAATTCCATTTTATTCATGACCATGGTGTTATTCTTGTGGGTTTGTCCATCTTTCCTTCTGGTTATTATAATACTGTAGTTATTAATTTTTATTGCTAGAAACAGCTTTAGGAGTGAGTGCATAGGACACCACTTAACTTCTTGTTTGGAAGTAAAAAATAAAGGCAAATATACCCAAAACGTCCATTTTAAATGTCTATTGTTTTGAAAAACTGTGCGATCAATGGAAGGGGCGCAAAATAGAATCACCACGAGATATCAGGCAAGTTTTAAACAAGTCTTAATTTACAATCAGTTATTTAGAAATCATCAGCAGGAACAAACTTCAGTGAACTGATATATTAATGCAAGGATGTTTCAAGCAAATGTTGTTTTTCAGCTTGCAAACAGGCAACACTGGAAGAGCGTTTGCACAAAATGTCCCTGCAATAATGATGGATTTTTGGATTTCTGTTTTTTTGGATTCAGTGCCCAGTGGAGCTCAGTGTGTTGATTTATTATTGAACTCAATTACCTAGACCATCTACTGTAACAGAACAGTCTGCTGCACTGTAAAACTATGTGCATACACCACCAAGGCAAATACAGAAGGTCAAAGTTGAACCAGGTAAGAACTGGTTGAGATAGTTGGGTTGAACTGGACTTCTTGAAAACAGAGTCTGCTCCCTCTCATTTTGGCTGCACCAGAGTTTGAGTTTTCCAAGTTGAATCTGATTCAGAAGTTTGGACCAATGCTGAGGATTAAAGTTTGCGTCCCTCATAGTTCAATAGTACAGTTCCTCTTTTTCATGGCTCTTGACAGCTTTGTCAGGCAAAGTGGCAATCACACTAGACGACACTACAGGAAGCTGTACATGAGTGGTGGCATGATTTGGGAGATGCATTGAAAGCTGACCTTCTGAGAGGAGAAGAGAAACGAGGGTGAAAAAATGTCAGCGCGTCATTACACTCCTTTCTACAGATTTTCCATCACTCCTCCCTCTATTTTTATTACAGTGAGGTTGACAGGTATGTAACTTAAGACAAGATATGCTATGTCTGTAAAAGTTTATTGCCCGTGTTGTTCTGCAGACAAACAGTGCTTCATCTGGAGGCTCTTCAACTCATCGACTTTTAGGGGGAAGTCTGAGTGTTAAATTGTAGAGCTTTGTCTAGCAGTGTCACCATGGCATGGCATGTGTCTCTATAATTAACCTGGTGGTTTAAATGCTATAATAACCCAAAGGAATAATGGTGACGAGAATGAAAATAAGACCCACATTGTAAAGGAACTGAATTTTTCTTGAAGAAGTAAAATATGAAACAGCTGATGGGTTCAAGAGCCCGTTGTGCTTTGAAAAACCTCTCAGCTGGACACCTAATGAGAATTCCAACCTAATACTGGGAAACTTTAAAATAGCCACCATATTTCAGGCTTCATTAAGTAGCAGATATTACGCAACAAAACAGGCCAACTGTTAAATCTTCTCTGGGGCACAGGGACAGAAGTATAAGAGTTAGTGCCTGCCAGGAGCCATTATGTCAGCAGCACACACATGTATGTGCGGCCATAACTGTTTTTCTCATTGTTAGGATAAAGAATTTGCTTCATAGCGGGATCTGACACTGTGGTTGCTGCAGTCTTACCGTCTCTCACTGCGTCTTTGCATGAGTTGTCTATCACAAGTGTTATTGTCTACTAGAAAGTTCAGAAAGTAAAATCAGTAATTGGTGTGGATTTAAGGTCGGGTCAAGAAGAAGGGTTACACAATACAGTATCTGCTGAAAAACGAAGACACTTGACAGCAACTCAAAGCGAGCATGTCTCGTCTTCTTCCAATCTGCGAAACTGCAATACTCATTCTGTGTGTGGAGACAGCACTACAAGGATTCTGGGAGTGGATTTATGAGGTTTGGACCGCCTGCATGGAGTCAAATGAAACCCAACACCAGCTCTGTTTCTTCAGCGAGGCCTGAGAACCAAGCACATCATGTCTACTGCTACAAAAGACACTATACTGACTCTATAGGTGTCAGTATGCGTCAACCTAAGTGCTTGTCGCAAGGTCAAACAACATCTGCAAAACCTCCCCAAACCCTTTTCGGCATTGTAACAATTTTTGTTACTTTCTGAAAACAACAATCTAGGGGTGTGCGGAGGTGAGAAAGTAGGCAGGGTTTGAACTCAGGCTCTCTTTTTTTATTCGTCACTAGTTTTATCATCTTTCAGGTGTACAAACAAGTGCAACATTATAAATGTTTTTGAGGAAAGGTTGTCCGAAAATGTGCGCCGTTATCCCCATTTGAATGGCTCCATGACGGCCGGGTTTTCACCTCACGCTCCACTGTGGCCATTTAGAAGAGGTACAAAAACCTTTGTTTTCCAGTGTAGTCAGACGACTTGTACAAACTAGTTCATCTTGAGCATACCCTCGCCCTGGTTGTCCATTGTTGATTAACTTATGATCATGTTGGTGAGACTCTCATCTAAAGTAAACATGTATGAATTCAGATCAAGGAATTATGGCTTGGGATCGAAGCAAACCTGAGACCTTCAAAGGACTGTATGGTCTCTAACTGCTAAAGTGCATTTAATGCAGAATTGACCTTATGTCCTCTTTTACTACAACTATTACTGCTACTACTACTGCTTTTGCTACTATTACTGCTAATGCTACCAGTACTACCTTACTTTGTCCTTCATTTGGTCTAGTTTAATGTCTTGAGGTCTTTTATTTAACCATCTGTTTTTCCATTTGCTTTTTAATGCTATTTAATGTTTGTCTTGTAAGAAGCACTTTGTATTTTGTTTTTGAAACTTTCTCTACAAATTAAGATTCATATTACTATGTTTTTATATTCTTTGAATCCCATTGCTACTGTGCCAACCTGTAGCTGTTCCACCTTTGTGGAAAGATTGAGATGTAGTAATAAAACCAGTCAAATGTTTTAGATGCATGCTGTTCCTCTACTGCTTTGTTGTTCCAACTATAGTGAGCAACATATTGCATAATCAGCTGCAATGTAACATATAAAGTTTTTCTTTTAAGTTTAAGTAAAAAACTAAATGATAAAACTAAGGTTTGTTTTTCTTTTAAAGGATAGGGGTTCCACAATACGGTCCATTTGTTCAGCCTGGTACCACCTAGCAGACTTGCTAAATATATCATCTAACTTTAAACTCCTGAACCCCAGTTTCCCCCCCTTAAATCTCTTCTTAAGCAGCCTTGACATTAGAAAATACAGTTCTTTTCCACACTGTATGACAACATCACATATATATTATGTCTCTGTTTGTTGTTCCAACACTTCATTGAAACTATATGATGCTTACACTGAATTAATTATTTAAACCACCATGTTTTTATGGCTACACAATAACATAAGTTGGACATTCTCAGGCTGTCGTGATTTTATACACAGTTGTCATTTTATACACATTTTCCCACAGTTTCGTCTGACACATTTTATATGTCTCGAGTCCTTGAGACCTCAACTAGAAGTCAAAATAAAGTTTTGTGGGTTTGAACAACGGTTGGCTGTACAACATGTGTTTGTAACGATGATCCAGGTTGAAAAGGGTTAAAGGAAGCCACACAGGGAGAAATCCACTGTAAAACAGAAGGATATTGTCACAGTCACAGGTCATCATTTGACATTTTTGAGGTAGGTTGTGTATAATATGAGCCTGTCAGAGGGCAGACACCAGGAGAATGAGTAGAGCTGGACGCATGAGAGTGGCATGTTGCAGATGACAGCAAGGAGCAACCTCTCATTGAGACCATGTTCCTCACGGTCTCAATGATCATTTGAAGAGTTCATTTGCAAAAACAAACACTTTTCTTAAAATGTATAAACCAACACCAGCAGGATGAGCGATGCTGCGGGGAACGACTGCAGCGACCATTGAAAGTGAGTTAAGCTGAACTTGGTTCAGGTATAAGGCCTGCATCGTTTCTTGTTGTTGGTAACCAAGTCATTCCTTACACTGTAATACTGCCATATTAACATATGACAACATGACAGCAGATTGCTCTAAAAGTGTTTGGAATTGTTATTTTCTTTGGTTTTAAAAGCAGTAATTGATGAGCTTGGACAACAAGCATAATGCTGCTTAAGGTATTCATTAAACTGTACACATTTCTGTTTTGGTTGTGTGTGATACAGTTATAGGAGCTGTATAGTACGTACACAGTACATATTTGCATCCTTGAAAAAATGCATGTTTTTCTAACTGTAGTTGCATGACATTGTGCCATGTAACTTCAATGCTCAAGTCCTGGTACCCAGTCTATGATGGCTCTGATTGGGGTTTTCAATAATGTACTGCTTGCAAACTAGTGTTCTACCTAGCTGGTCCTATTTCCACCTTTGTTCAGTTCAGACCCCGTCTGTGGGAGCAATCAAAAGACGCTCTGTTAGACTCATGAGATCACTAACTGAAGTAGTGAAGGCAGGTCACAACACTTCATCACAAAGCCACAAGGAATGCATTCAACATCAGACACTGATGGTATCTAACTGTGTCAGAGTATTCTGACACAGTTAGGGTGGAATTGTCTTTAAACTCAATATAGCTTGACAAATGCTAAACATTATTTAGTAACCAGATCAGTCAGGTGTGTCTTTGTCATGATGATGACCTCAACAGGTGGGTTGACTCCGCTTGCCAACAATCATAAAAGGTTACCACAACACCAGCCGTCTTTATTCCCCTGGATCACTGGAACCATTGTCTGAACTCCTCATCCAATGACGACAGGACCGATGACGTATAAGAATATGCAGCAGAGTGTGTTTCTGGTACATTTATTACGCACATCTCACTGCTGGAATGACAGTCATCTGAAGCAAGAAGCAAGTTTAGAATCGACTTTCACACATGCACACGTACTCACGGACATGCAGTTGACAGATACCGAGGTGTGGTGTGTCAGCAGGGCTATTTTTAGGGGTTGATGGGGAAGCTCTTGATTCTTACCTGCAATCTGGATTTTAAAAAAACAGGCAGGGCAACTGCTCTGTCAAAATCTCACAGGTGCGAATGCAGCCCACATTTTGCCACACATCATTTGATGCCAGTTTCTGCCATGCCGAAAGGACTCAAATATTTGATTCAAAGTTTGCATTTAAATTTGACTTATTGCTCTTACCCAGGAATGTTAAATTTAGCGTTCAGAGAACTCTTACTGCCAATAAAACAATGGCACCACTAACCAGCTAGAATATGGTCTGATACAGTGGCAGGATGTTGCACAGGGTCAGAGCAAAGAGCAGGATTTATTTGATCAGTGTCTTTCCTCTCTTTGCATGAACACAAAGATATACCTTAACCTACAATGACAAACTGTGTATTTTAATGTGTCTGTTTATGTGTATGCAGTGCACACTTGACACACAGGCCTGTGCAGCAGCGGTGGTATGTAGCACTCCTGCTTTTCACACTTGTTTGTGCCGCACAAGAATAAACTTGCACATCTAAAACAAAAGGATGATCAGTCATGTATTCACAGTGCATTACTGCACTGCAGGGAATGCCTGTACGTGACACAAGGCAAAGCCTAATTTTCATTTGTAGTTCTTGATACATGGGAACTTCTGATGGTGATCCCTCTCTGTCAATCAAAACACGCCACAGAGATAAATAGCCTCCCACTCATGCCACTGTGAGCCGCAGATATGTGACGATCATGCCGTGATCTTGTGCCGAAATTAGTTGATTAATTGAATGGCAGAAAATTACACAACAACAATTCTGACAATCGATTAATCTTTGGAGTCATTTATCAAGCCAAAATGGCACTTTGGGCCCTGGGAACTTATGATGTGCATTTCATTACATTACACTTTTTTAAACTATCTTATCTAATAAATTAAAAAAAGATTATCGATGGAAAAAGATTAAAAAAAAATTTAACAGCTCCACCTTAGAACTCATGCTGAGGTGCCGCTGGCTAGCCCACCTTACAGCTGCCAAGTGACTGATAGCTCACAGATGGAAATCTCTCGTATCTGTCAATATACGAAGATGACTTCTAGATTTTATTGATAAAGATATCGTGGAACACAGGGGAGCTACTATGCACCATGCTAAAACTGAAAGCAGGGAGCATGCTATTCCTTATTCTAGAGAATCTGGTCATCTATGAGATCAAGTTTTTGTGGATTTACTAGGGATATTTAAGGGCTCACTCATTTTCCCCCTCAATCCTAATGAAATTGTAACCTATATTCCTAAATTCCTTTACTGTTTCAATTAAATTTCAGTTAAAAAAAGAAGATCAAAACAAAGGCAATGTTGTTAGATGCACTCCTACAATAATCAGAGTTGATTTCAATCATCAGTCCTGGCTGTCTGACGGAAAGATGACGTTTTCAAGTCTCTACAGCAGAGTGAGTAGGTGACAGGTCATAAAGGGGGCAACTGTCTGTCTACTTTTTCTTACATTAGGATAATCTCGCCTGGAAGGGCATTCCTGTGTTGCCAACCATTGCTCGTTGCATCACCGTGACCGAGACACAGACATAAGTGCAAAAGGGCAAAAAGGCCACGGAGGTGTGCTGCGAAAATGACAGTGGAAGAGTTATGCGAACACCGATGGGACAGAAACAGATAAAGACAGACTGAAAGACAACTTCCCATTTATTACCACTTCTCCTCCTCCTCTGCATGAGAGGTTGGACAACAGCCGCAGAGCTGTCACTCAACTCGCAGCAGCTTATACCCTCCGGCGACACGTGAACTTGGAAGAATGACAGCCGGGCTGCATTAGCACGGACACTCACAAGTGAGTACACGTACACAGACACACACCAACACAAATACACTGCACACGCTAACTTGGTCTACATGAACAATCAGTGCTTCCAGTGCTAACTGAAACAAATTGAGATCCGCAATAAATATTTCAGGTTGAAGTTTAAATGAGGTAAAAGAGAGAAACTGCAATAAAAAACTCCTGCATCTATTACCAGTCATGGGACATGTTATTATGTAACTCTCCAATGGATTGAACATGCACTTTACATTTATTTTTATAACTCTTACGCCAAATCAAACTACTATATTGGATATCTTGGAGGTAAACTGAAAAGAAACAACACTTCTGTATTGAAAACCAGAGTACTAACATTAAAACTTAATTGTAATTCTAGATTTTGTATTAGAAAGTCCATCAAAAGTCTTTTCTAGTGGGGTCGTGTTTTCTGTGCTTACGAGAACAGAGCAGTAGAACGACCCAAGTCAGGTGGTATTTATGACTTCTTAGTGGAAATTATCAGAAATCTCAGAGTTCATAAGTTGTAAACTAAAAAAGTATGGAGATATTTTGATAATGTTAGAACCCATGGAATTTGCCTTTTAAATCTTTTTATTAAAATTACTTTAAACATGACAAAAGATCAGTTTACAGGTCATGTTGAAAACGATTCACCCTGTGACAGTTGAAAAACAAACACTTGTAGAATATCTTCTGTGGCTCTGGTGGAGCTTTTGTCAAGTCCAGAAAATAACCCTGATGATGTCACAGTGATACCATCAGGGTTATCTCTGCCTGTGTTGAAGACTTCACATTTTTAACACAGAGCCTGCATTACAAACTGGGGGTGTGGAGTTTGAAAGGCATGGATGTTTACCAGGCAGGGACAGTCCAACAAAAGGAATGCCGCCCTGGTGTTCTGAAAACAACGGGAGGTTAGTTATGATTTGGGGCGGCTTACCAGCACGGTCAACAGTAGCAGCAGGCAGCAGCTGTGAAACACAGCTCATGAAGGCAATTACAGTACTTGAATCAGCAAAATGAAGAGATTTTTGAAAAAAGAAATATGACGCACAGTACGTCCAACTGTGTTTACTTGGACTCGATCAAGTGACTCCCCATGCCCTCAGTGTATGATCTGTAAAGAAGTGTTAGCTAATGAAAGCATGTGTTTCAAGGAGAGAGTGGTGAAGGAGAGTTTTAAGGTGAACATTACAAAGGCAGGAAAGATCCATACCAATGTGGAAACATTCACACAGACATATATATGGTTCAGGATATAGTAAAGATGGTATCATCAGTACCAGAGTTACTGGGAGAGGTTTGGGGCGGTGGTGGGGGTTGACGAGGAAGCAGTTGACTTTATTTTATTTGAAAGGGGGGTCTCACAGTGTCAGACTTTGAAAAACCCCACATTAGGAAGTGTAGGATCCAGTATTTTTGCTGTTTGACCTACACTAGGGAGTAAAAATCAGGATATCTTGGCATCTGTTGCAACAATTTTGATCCTTCTTTTTCAAATCTGACTCTCGTAAGTCCCCCAGCTATATGGTGCAATACTAAATTACTGCAGTGCCCCTATAATTGCTTTAGTAGTCTGCAATTTTCTTCTTTCTGGCATATTCTGTACTTGACTTCCCATGTCGAAAAAATGCCACGTCAAGAGCACCATTTGAAGGCAGCAAAACACACGCACACACACACACACACCCCTAAGCACAAGATTTCTAAACATAATTCATCTATTATACTATACTATGTAACACACCTATTGTCAATTTTAACATCTCTGTAGTTCCCTTCATGAATGACGTGGCTTAAATAAAGAAGGATCTCACACACAGTGATCAGTGATCATTTCCAGCCTCGTAAATCTCTCAACAAGGACTGTGAGAACCAGACAGAGGAAGCCATCAGATCACACTAGAAATATCCACGGCCACGGCACTGTATATCACCTGGCAACCAAAACTAATCATAACTATTAGAGCATAATACACGGTGACACACCTCTGCAAAGGCTCAGGCAGAGGCCGCTCACCTGAGCCAAACCTCAGCACTGGCAGGAACCCACAGGCTGACAAGTGTGATTGAGAGCTCTGCAAAGCCAATACAATGGAAACAAACAGCAGCCGTGACAGTTGGAGCAGTTTGAAGCTTACCTGTAGCTTTATTCAAAACAACCCTGACAGCTTCAAACCACACGCCTTCACTTTCACGTGTAACTTTCTGCAGAAAATGTTTTTTCTTTCTTCTTTTTAACCAGCATGTTTCACATCCAGCGAAAACATGCTGGTTTCATGACCACAGACAAACTCGCCGTCACCTCTGCAGCCTCGGGGCATCGTATCCCAAGCAAACACAGACAAGTGCACAGTTATACACAGAGAAACACTTGCGCCACATGTGAAGCACACCTGCATATTTAACCCCCTGACACCACTGCCGGGTTGCTCGCCCCTGTCCCGAGGGGCTGGGGAGATAAATGAGCTCATGTCAGACACACACACACTGACAGGGATAATGATGAATTACGTATATATTAGCACACAGCCCGAGGATTCACTCCTCTCACATACAGCCTCACACACACACACACACACACACACACAGATCCAAATTTTCTTGCACCTAAACAGCAACACAACACCGAAAGACTCTGAGTCAGCTGAATTCTTAAAGCACACACACACGTACACACACACACTTGATGACAGGTATTTCCACTTCAGGAGAGCCACAATGCTGAGCTGTGAGCCCGGTGTCAGTCACTTCCTGTCTGAAGGGGTCAGAGGTTAATTACTCTTCAGTCTCTTTAATCCCTACCACAGAAATAAAGAGACAGTGAGACAGAGCAGAGGAATCGCTCCCGCTGTAACTGAACCGTTTTCTTCTCGTTATCCCCGCAGTCTAAACCCTCTGTTCCCTCTTAAACTGCAAACTCAGACACGAAGAATCGATTAATAACAGTTTTAAAAACTGATTTAATGTTTAATCAAGAAAACATTTGCTGGTTCCAGATTTTCTGATTTTTTCTGTTTTACATGACTATCTATTATATGATATCTTTGGGTTGTGGACTGTTGGTCCGAGAAAACAAGAAACTTTCTTCTTTTTTTTTTTGGACATGTCATCGACTAAATAATTAATCAATTATTAGATAAATCAATAATCAAAAGAATTGTTATCTGAAGCCCGGATGTGAATATAGATAGCAGATCTTGAAACCTTGTTCTGAGTTTTTGCTTATCTCTAATTTTCGGGTTAACATTGATTTTTAAAATTGACCCATATCAGAATCCTGTCTTTTCCTGCACACATGAATAAACTTCAGATCCAAGACTAACCTACAAGAACCTGAAATTAGAGCAGGGAGGAAATAATAATTGAAGCAGGTGGGTCAGGGTTTGGAGCCCGAGTAAGGGGCTGGAAAGTTAGTTGGGCCAGTAGGGCAGGGACCTGTAGCCCATAGTGGGGCGCTACTAGACCCTTTCCTCCTCTCGGTTAGTCAGAAGATAGTGGAAACTGTAAATGTGCAGCAAAGCATGACTTGAAAATTCTCAGATGACGGTGGCAAACTTCTGATACCCATCTGATTTATTTCCACATATAAATGTGGCCCAAAATAGATTTTTCCCGTTTACACATTCATGATAAATATTTAGGTCTGTGCCACATGTGAACTGAGTAAACCAGGAGAATGTAAACACAAAATAGAGTCTGTGTGACAGTAGGTGTGACAAAGGAGGCTAAACCCACATCATTTTACTGTTTACTGTTGTAGAAACAAAATGATTAAACCACATCCGTCAGTTCTGAGTAATTCTCTGCAGGATCAGTCAATCCTTGAAGACAGTTTGCCTCATAACTCATATTGAAGCCTAAATGTTGAAGAGCCTGACAGCCTGTGTATTCAGCCTTTCGTCCATCTGTGGTAGTGATGGTGCTGTTTTGAGAAAAGGGACAGATGGTGGCACTGGTTTGCAACGGTCTGATGGATGCTCAAAGTACAAAAGCAGCAAAGGTGGTGTTTATGAGAGAGTGACACTGGAGTGATATTTTCTTCCCATCTTGCTTGGACCTTCCACAATGCTTCTGAATGCTGAAATGATTATATAAATACTTCTACATCGGACTTCTCTGATCTGTAGTTGTCTACCTCTAATTAGTGAAACTGGGCTAAAGTGGAAATCATTCCATGAAGTTATGCTGAGACAACTTACTTACTTATCTGGAGGAGCGATGCCTGACGAAGGTCCATGACAACAATACTGTATCTCTAATAAACTAATTGCTGACTATTTGGGAATATAAACTTTTTCTTTTCAATGATTTCATTTCCCTATGCACCTGTCTACCAGGTGTGCAGTGGACAACGCTTACTTTGACCATATGAAGGAGCAAAATCTTAGCAAAACCTTTCAATATGATGCAATCCATCCAACAACAGCACCACAAACTCCAGCAGCCTTCTTAATCAACCTCCAAAATAATAATAAAGGAATCAATACTTCAATTAGATTTATTACAGGGCTGTTGTATTGGATTGGATGACAATGTATAGGGGTTTGTGGTCCCTCAATATATAAAATATAGTTCAAATAGGACATTTGGCATCTCTCAGATTCACCAACAAATCTTCAGGTAAACTCTTTTGTATTGTTCTGGCAGGATCTTGAAACCTTTCAAAGCTGTCTTCACAAATTTCATTAGCTCATGACGTCTGTTTACCTGCACTCTATCAAAAGTTGAGCTAGCTTTTAGTTTTATTGATGGACTGGGTTGTCCATCCCCATCACGTGTCAACACATTAGGTAGGCATCAACACTACAGGGTATATTGTCCGTTTGTTGATGTATCACAAAAGCTCTTGTGAAAGATACCGACCTGTGTCTTCGCTGTTCTGACCAGCAGTTTTCAGTGTGGATTCAGGGCTAAGACCTTGAATGAATGAGCTGACATGCACAAAGAATACAGGCCCAGGTGTGTGAGCGCTGCTTCCATCGCCTCAGCAGTCATTCAGCAGGGCCTCCTTGCTAATCCTCCGCCATCACTCAACTAGATCTCAGCTCTAATCTCGCCAGGCCAAAACTCAGCAGAGGGGACGCTCCTGGCTTTAAACTGAGAACCTGACAGCTAATCTCGGCCACAACACCCCTGGGTAACCCTACACCCTCCCCAGGGAGCAGCCACAATCCCCCCGGGCCACAGCGATGAGAGAAAGACCTCCCAAATATCAGAGACACTTCACACCTTGAGAGAGATGAAGGGATAATATGACGGCTCACTTTTTGGTTTGGATGCCAACAGTTGTTATAAACATGTGTGCAGGCACACTTGTCCATGCACAAACTAACAAAAAAAAGACAGATACTTTTCTCCTGTGCTATCAAAGCAGCTGAGTGAGTCAATCCAACACACGCCAAGAACCATCTGAGAAGTAATCCTTAGAAACGGTTTGGAAAAGGGCAGACACTTTCAAAAAATACTTGGCAGGTAATTGGTTGAACCATCTGTCTATCACCGTCTATCATGGGCTAACTTCAACCAATCATGTCAACGAACTATATGACCCAGTAGGAGAGCCGAAGCCAGTCGAGAGAAGAGCGAAAACATCTTTTGCATCGAGAAAAACCAGCAGTGCCGTTCTTTGCTCTTCTTTCAATGAAGAAATCCTCTCCAGTTCTGATATAACTGATGCTATAGCAGCATCTACATTGACCTCTTTAGGAGCCACCATTGTTGTTTTGGAATGAACAGTCGCAGTTGTCACACATAAACCATACCCATAGTTGACAGTAGTTCCTCATAGGACGCTGATTGGTTCAAACCACTGTGGTATGGGCACAAGAGCATAACGTGAAGCCTGGCAAGATGGATTCTCAAGTGATCCGGCGAATCCAGCTGCCTTGAAAGGTAAACACACGCCCTCGCTGTTAAAGAACATTTTTCAAGGTTGTTTGCCTGAATATGAGCACCCATTCAGCACCAACTGGCAGGATGCAGACTGCATTACTCTTAAAGAGGCGGACTGGCTTGTTTCCAGCTGTTTAAAAGCATACAATAAGCAGCCCGAGGCTGTCAACTGGACCTGTTATGGCTGATAAGTGTATAGTCCCAGACACAATGACCGGCAATCAGATACATGCAGAGAAAACATGTTACATTCATGTTAAGGTCAGGTATATGGAACAGGAAATATGTGCTGTGCTTTGTCATGAATTATATAGAACTATATGAATTACAAGGAAGCAAGGAATCAGAAATAAACTGAAACAAACCAAATTAAAAGGTTGGTAATAATAATGTACAGTATAACCAATTTGTAGTTAATTGGCTAAAACATGCAAAACTACCAGCATTGCCACTGAAAAACCCTTTCGTTTACTACAAATCTTTAAAGTCAAATATACAACCAGTGCTATTATTTCGGTATTACTGATCATACTGAAGTTGTTACAAGTACAGTACAGTGTAATTGGGTATGTTCATTTGTATTATTTGAGTTTGCTGCATTTAGTCCCTCCTTACTTTTATTATACACACACACACGACTAACTGCTGCCAACTCAGCTGTAGCTGTAGCCAGGCACCATTAATGCCATATTGAAATAAATAAAATAAAAATGAGTTAATTAAAGCAAGTTTGAATTATGTTCCATTAAGAAGATATTAATGCTAAGGGATGTAAAACCAAAATCAGGCCAGTACATAATTTAAACAAAGACAAACAACACATATACGTACACACACAAACACAGGGAGAAACCTGACTTACCACTTCAGTAGGACGGAAGTATTTCGGGTCCACCTTCACATGTACCACCCCTGTCTCCTGGCAACGGCCAAGCTCCTTCTCATCCTTTCCATCCCACCTGGAAAGACACAAATCTTAGCAGGAAGGAACATTTTCCCACAGCTGCTGGAAGGTTCAGCGGTCCGTTCCTCCATCTCCCTGATTATTTCTTGTGCAGTTTGTTTCTTTAACGCCTTGTGCAGACAAAACATGTCACCTGTCTTTTTTCTGAAATCAACACAACAGGCACTGCGAACAGTCACACACACACACCTTCACCAACATGTCAGAGTCTTCCAGGACACACAAGGGAGGTGAATGGGAGGTGAGACAGAGGAGGGGAGTAAGATGTCCGTAAATCCATTCATGATGGCTCTATTAAAAAATGATAGAACCTTTACGGAGAGAGCTGCAATGTTTGTGTGGTATTTGGCATCTGGTATACGTGGGGCAGCAGAGGCACTGCTGGAAAACAGCATCAAGTTGGAAAAAATCAGTGGCAAATTTTTATACATATTTTGCAAATGAATAACTACTTACCGATGTTTCCTGGGTAAGCAGTTGGTATGGACGAAAGTTGAAAGGGGGACTTAGCTGATAAGTCTGATTACTGTGGTTTTCCGGGGTGTTTTCGTCTTTTGTACCGGACCACAATATAAAACATTCCTCCAAAAAACTGATGTTTATAGTCTCTTCTCATGTGATGTCATCTTCTCTACACATTTAAATTGGCTCATTCACTTATTTTGTGGCTTGTTGGGTTTATTTTATTTACTTTTGAATAAGAAATGATAATAAAATCACTCATTTATTGCAGTGCTCTTAAGAAGACGCAAACTGCACATTGAATATCTCTACGAGTGCGTACTGTAATCTTTACGGTAATGTGACGGCATTCATTTCAGACTGGAGCCGTGTTGGAAGTGTTGGAAGGTCCGTCCTATGATTGTTGTGACTTTAGTGGAAAAGTGACTTGGGGGCTTATTCAAGCATGATCCAGAGATTTAAAATGACCAAAACATGTCTGAAATAGGATTGTGTATGTACTCACACAATGGTCTTCCCCACATGTTCGAAGGCCTTCTCCACAAACTCCCTCACACTGTGCACCTCCCCCGTCGCTATGACGAAATCCTCTGGCTCCTCCTGTTGCAGCATCAGCCACATAGCCTGAAAGAGACAAGAGAGACAGAGAGGTTAAACCACTGAGAGATCATAAAGACAGTTCAGCGCCCCACACTGGACTCAACCCAACTCGGTCCTGACAGACAGGAAGTGAACCTGCGACCTCTGAGCGGGGCAGTCGCCCGTACCTCTGTCCTGACGTCGTCGCGGGGGCTCATGGGACAAATACCGTGGGAAAGGAGGACAGAGCACTCCCAGAGGTCCACTGTGCTGCTGGCACACACAAAAACACACACGTGGCCATGAATGCACATGCATGCACCTATACACGCAAACAAATTCGCACACATCTGACACGGTCCAACATCTTAAAACAGACAGATGAAAAGTTAACAGCAAAGTTAAGGAGATGATAAACTTCCAGAAATAAAAGTACGGCAGCATCCAGTTCTGACTTGTGTTCACTATTTCCAACTACACGGTGCAGGCAGTATTATTATTAGCCTATATACCCCAGTGAAAGCTGATAGTCTGGGTCCCTTAATGGACCCAGCACTATATTAAACAGCCAGCGAGGGCGCCTGTGCGTGGTTCCATAATATTTATGGTGAACCAGAGCCAGCGGGTCAGAGCTGCTGACCTCTGGCACGTCTAGCCTGATTAGAAGAGACTCGCCGGGGACACAAAGACAGACAGACAGACAGACAGACAAATGCTTACATGTGAAATCAGGACACAAGCATATACATGTTTAAAGTGTTATATACAGTAAGGGAAGGTATTATTCTGCTTATTGATTTCAGTTGTTATGCGTTTCTGGTTTGGATTCTTGCCATACTTTTTGAGTATGTTAAAATCAAAAGCTATGTTTATTTTTTAGTGGATTCAGGTTGCCATTAACAGTCATACACATCAACATATTCTGTGACCCGTCAGTGTTACCCATTTAAGTCCCTGATTCATAATCATGAAACTCAACTGCAAACAGAAAACTCAAAGCAAACATGATACTTTGACCATCGATGCATCAGTCCTAATGCTTTTGTTGTGAGACAGTTGCAGCTTCTTGTAGTCTTAGTAACTGACATTGGTGACTCCCTGGTGCACAAAAGAAAAGGTCTACATGAAGATACTGACATTTTTGTGCACATTTTAAAAATCAGTGGTTGAAGAGGAATGGTAAAAGAAAGTTTTTTTGGGGGAGTTTTTCCTCATTCAAATCGGGGGTCTAAGGACAGGGGGTGTTGTATGCTGTACACATTGTAAAAAGCCCTAGAGGCAAATTGTAATTTGTGATATTGGGCTACATTAATAAAACTGAAGAACTAAAATAACTAAAAGAAGAAATAGCTTAAGTGAGCTGATTAGATGAAGAGATACAGGCAACAGGTGCTTACAGAGGTTTGGTTGAACATCAAAACTGCAACACTTCATGAAGTTAAGTAACACCTTTTACCTTTTCTGTTGTGTGGAAAACCTTTTAGCCACGCTGCTAACCGCTAGTTCTGTTCCGGCCTGTTGTAAATGTGTCCAGTCTGTTCTCTACAGCAGAAAGGTGGATAGCCGTGGAGTTGGTTTCCACTTTGCCTGTCTCGCTCTCCGAGGAGCACATCAGCACAGTTTATGTGCTCCACTTGGATTTGTATTAAATGGTGTGTGTGTGTGTGTGTTCCATCCAGCCACATCAGGATGTTTTATGTGATACAGTTGAACGGAGCAGCAGCTGGCTGTCTCCCTCTGCACATTTAGCAGATTCTGTGTTCCCTCTGCTGTAGTACTCATTTGTGAGTCTTTTGCGGACACACACCAAAGAAGACTATAACTTCCCAGCAGCAGCCTCGAGAAGCTTCAATGCTCATTACACCCCACACAACAAAAGCACATGACGAAAACACCCTCCTGATGATTTTTCTATAAAGGGGTTATATACTTTGTCCATTAGATTTAGATCTTTCATTTGTAGACAGTAGACAGTTTTGCCATAGTGGTGTTAGAGGAAATGTCAGGGTGTCGCCAAAATATTACAATAAATGCTACGAGAGCCATGAATATCCACATCAAATGTAATGTAAATCTGGCCATGAGTTTTTGAGATACTTTTTCATGAATTAAGGTGTCGGTCAACGGGGACATTTTGATGAGATTTTTGGTTAGAGAGTCAAGACAATCAGAAGAAATCATCTTCTGGGGACCATGAATATTTATAACATTTATTTTTAAAATATAAACGTTTTCATGGCAATATGGCCATTAGATATGTTGCGTACAAAGTTTACATTAGATGGGTTGGTGATGCTAAAGAAAAGCTTACGGAGTGTCCAAAATGGGAAACATTCATCCTCTGGGGAGCAGGAAAGCGTTCATTATACTTCCCAGGTGTGATACGTTCTTCTCTTAATATTTTCAGATTTCTTGTGTATGAGCACAACATTTTGACCTGTGACAATGGAAAAGTGTTAATCAGAAAGAGTCACAATATTTTGTCCTGCTGCAAAAAAGATGCCACAAATCAGCCTGTCTCACTTCAACAAGGTATGCTGTGACACTCTTGTGTACTGTATGTGCCGATTGTGGTATTGTATAAGCACATGCCTGCTCTGAAACACACTCACACACACACACACACTCCAGGAGTGATGGAATGCTCCTGCTCGGGGAGGCAAGGCCGTCCTATCTCAGGATCGTTCAGGGTCACCTGACCGCTCAGCGCTGACGGCTCCCCCGAGCCTGACCTCTCACCCTGCGGCCCCTGATGAACACACCAGATTCTCACACTGCTACATAAGCCAATAAAAGCACCTCGGTGTATAACTGACAGCGGAACAAACAAATGTACCAGAGCACCATCTGAATCTGTGTTTCCAGTTGTTCCCCTGATTTGTGCTTGTTCAGTTGACAGGAGAATTCAATTATCTTTTAAAACAAATTTGTCTATTTATTGCTGAAAGGGGCCCTGTGGAGTTTTCATGCAAACAAATAAAAGTTATGTTTACATTCAGTGTGTATCCTCGAGGTGTAACAGACCTGTCGAGTGCCGTTCCTTCCTCATAAAATATCTGCAAAGCCGAATTTTAAGATTTTTAAATCGAGCATTTCTTCTCTGCCTTTGCTGGAGCATCGTTACATATCTTGGCATGTTACCACCACCCGTAGATCAGTGGAATAGTGTGACACCCATTGGTAGGACTGTATATCACTCACAATTTGGATAATTGATTAATCTTTTAATAAATTTTTCAAGCAAAATGGCAAATATAAGTTGACATTTCACCTTCTAAAATGTAAAGATGTGCTGCGTTCCTCATTATAAATGGAATATCTTTGGGTTTTGGACTTTAGTCAGACAAAACAAGCAATTTATAGAAACTGTGATGGTAATTTGTTTTTACAATTCCATTTTCTAGATCAAACAATTAGTCCAAAATGAAAAACAATTAGTTGCAGCCTGAAATATTGAGACTGTCCTCCCCAAAAATAAGACCATATAGGTCATCTGTGCAAGCAGCTTATTACGACCCATATTTACGTTTATTGTTAGGCAGCGACCTATAAAGAGCGACAAAGTCCATGTAGGGAGGAGGTTGGGGTGGATGGACGGGTCAAACAACACAGGACTTTCACCCAGGAGACTGCTGTTTGTGTCCTGTATGAAACCAAAAGTCAATGCTGACCTATTTTAACTTAATTTATGTCACTAACGTACTTATTTTAACCCAAACCATGATGACGAAGGTCCGGTAACGCCTACACATGTCGTTTTGGGAGTCACTGACAAACAACCTATTCTGTCGTTTAGGTTGGAGGACTTGTTGGAAACATTACACTATAATAATTAAGAAAACATAAACAATACAGACCACAGATCTAGCCTGAGAATTTAATCAGAGGTGAATTCACATTCTGCCATTTTAAAATAATTCAGCCTTTCCCTTCTCGATGTGAGCCGGATTAATTATCTCTGGGGAACGGTGAAATATCAAACACTGACATCTACACTGTAATACTGTTTTGATCATCTGACTAGCTGATTATTTGAACTTGTAATGAAGCGGGCTCTTTCCCTTTTCCTGCGGACCACACTGATGAATGTGAGGCCTGTAGCAAACTGGACGGAGGCGATGATGGGAGTTGGGAACGCAGCTTGGCTTCTCTCGCAGCCAGAGAAAATGTTTACGACAGGAGCTGAGTGATATGGCCTCTGCTGATTCTTAACCAGGAAACGTGATAAATAATATAATGTGTATTTGTCTGCTCATTGTAGTGGGAATTAAGCTCAGTGAAATCATGGGAGACTGTGGTTCATTCCTCTCAGCCTGCTCAGCGATAACAGCCAAGGGGAGAGTACTGGCTTCACACATTTAACTCTCATCTTTTTCTCAAACTCTTGTACATCAGCCCACCCTTCTTTCCCTTCCTCCTTTTACCTTTTGCCCCCTTTCTCCCCTCTTCTCCCCTCTGCTGCCCCTCCCTCCTCCCTCAGGATTGCTCTGCTTCATTAGCTATCTGATAAACAGCTCAGAGGTTCAGCCCTTCACACTGAACCCGCACCTTCCTGTTCACATGGCCACAGGATGACCCCCATCACACACTCCACACTCGACTCCAGCTAAGAGACACATACTGACCCCTGCAACCACCCGCAACCCCTTCACCTGAATTATATTCTGACACACACACACAAGGGGAAACCTGGTGACCAAAGTTCAAATGCTGTGTTTACCCAAAGTTGCTGAGCTTCGATGCAGAGTCTATATGTCTTATTATTAAAGTAGTGCTGGGCAATATGACAATATATTCTGTTAGAAATCAATGAGCAGGACTGTTTATAGTGGATTTGCAGGGTTTTCTCACCAATGTGATGAAGTATCTTGATCTGTCAGATATTTAATTAGCCAAAAACACATTCACACCTGCTTATTTCATCCATAAACAATTTGTCAATTGACAATTATCTTGTAAAACCTGAGTTTAGTTCTTTGAATGTCCATCTTTCAGTACAAAATCATGTACGAATATATCCATCTTTTAATTTTACTTTAGTTTTGTTACTTTTTTTTATTTGATTTGATTCATTTATTGATCAACAACACACCAGTCGAAGGGAAAAGATGATAAAGTGACAACACGAATTTCGAACATGGTCCCGGGATGTTAAAAGACAGCCATAAAACACGTATCGTAAGTTAAACAATAGAATCTTCAAAACAAAATTAGTAATAGTTTCAAATTGGATGTTAAATGAATCAACTGTGTCCCTAGCTGAAAGTCATAATTTGTAATTTTCCAAATAAAACTTCAAACAGCAGTCGAAAAAGTTAGTCAATTTATAATTATATCACATAGAAAAAAGCAAGAATTCTTCACAGATCAGTAACTTTGAGGATTCACATTTCTGGAGAAAACAGAAACGGTCACTTTAATACAGAAGGAGTTTTCATGGCCTCAGCATTCAGCTGTGGTGACTGCCACTTCTTTTTGTCTGAAAGTGTGTTATATTTAATCCTTTCCATATGCCTCTGTCAGATAGAGCACAGATAAAGCTACTAGACTGCGGGAAAACCCCTGGTACAAACCAAAGGCAGCCTGCTGACTCTGAATACTCCTGTATAGGTCACACAGTGCACTCTCACCACTATGATACCAACGGCTGTTATACTCTATACTGCTTCAGGCCCTAAACTCTTTATTGCTTGTGCCTAACATTTGCTAATGTTAAGGTCACAGAACGTAATACTTAATCAGCCCCTGTAGATTCATTTGTCCTCGCAGCTATTACAGAATAGCATCTCCGAATAGATAAGTTTCTTGCTCAAAGACACAAGGTGGATGTTTTCTGGCTTATAAAAAAGTGCTTAAGTGATTACTTATCTGGGCCTCTCTCCTCTGCAGCCAGCTGACCCCCTCCATCCTCCCCTTTCCCCCTCCTGTGTCTCGCCTCCCTCCCAGCGTCCCAGGCTGTCACGGCCCCTCGGCCCTCCGTCTCTGGCTGCTTGACTACAGCTGACATGTGGAATGGCTCACAGTAAACACTTAATGGAGCTGCTATTACAGCCCCAGAAAGCCATCAGCCCCAATCACTGCCTGCTAATGCCATTAACCCTAGGGTTTCACACACACACACACACACATATGCATGTGGACACAGGTATCCACATGTGGGCAAATGCACAAAACACACAAACATTTTCTGCCTCACCCACACATGCAAACACATGACAAAGCTGCTTTTACATTAAACCACAAATGCACTTATGCAGGGATTCATTCAAATTCCTGCACAAATAGAAACAGAGCTTTAAGTTAAACATTGTGAATATCAAACAGATACTGTATAGCATAAATGGACTGACTACCTTTAATTTCCAATCACTTAAAACAGCCTAAGTCTGTCTGAATCATTGCGGTTCTGCCAACAGACGTTAACATGGGCCCTGAAGGAGAGTTTTTGGAGAAGATGCAGGTTCATGTATTCCCCACTACAGAGCTCGACCAGAGCTGGCTTTTCCAGATCATTACCAGCTTAAGAGGTTCTCAGCTCTGTTCCACAACATGCTTGCACAGCTGCCAGACAAAAATGTTAAAGCCTGAAAAATAAGAAGAAAAGTGTTCTTATTTTGGCGGGGGCCAGAGGGAAGCCTTGAATTGGAGCAGACGCAGCTCGGCCCTGCCAGCCCCACCTCATACCACTGATAATGAGATTAATGACCTGCACTCAGAGCTGTGATACGAGACATTCATGTGTGCACAGACACATGCGCATCACGGTGCGATGTCACATTTGGGCTCAAACATAGTCTCGCTCATGCACGTCATTAGTTGGTGTTATCAGCTGGTCTTTTCGGACCCACATCCATCAGTCCACTACTTCCCTGATACACTGGCAATCATCTGCAGCCATCATGTACTGAGATTAGGCAAATAGTATTGAAATTACAACTCCAGAGTGACCTAGGCCCAACGCCAGATAACCTCCTACTACTGCAGATGTTTACATATGACTATGTTTAACTTCAAATTCATCACATTTCTAATAATATACAGCTTTATTGGAAGCATGGGTTACTTCCTCTACGTTCTCCTACACAGATCTCAATCTTGACTCCCGTTTTAGTTCTCAAAATGGTTGGCCAATGGTTGGATGCCAATCTTATCCTTACACAACTACAGACAAACACTGTACTTGTTATGGTTGTTTGTATGTATTTATGTTAATAAATCCCATGCATTAGTTTGTTTTAAAAGTGTTTCTCTGTGGTTGATTTGGGTCAGTGGTGGAGGGTTTGTTCGCTCCATAGGGTCGCCTAAGGGTGGGACGTAACAGCTGCTTTTTGTATACTTCTTCCAGAGAACAGTGTACAGCATAATGCGCTGTCATGAAAGGATGCTGCAATGGATAATGAAACACAATGACAACACATATTTTTCTACCGTCTTCAGACTTCCATTTGACACCCAAAAACCATAGCTTTGGAATAATGTGGTCCAAAGTGGATACACATAAAACCGTCGCTCTTGCATGATAGTGTGGATGAGTCAAAATACAGTTTCCCAAAATTACGACGTACTGTATGCCTTCACGTACACAATTGCTTACTCTGCAGCAGAAAACTTAAGAAATCAACATCCTGTCTTCTGCAGTCATTTTTGTGAAACGTTTGAAAGTCACATAGTGCAGGTGGGTGCCATCATGAACATTAACATCATAAAATAGTGATTTCATCAGGAGTCACTTTTTGCCTTTGTCAACTGTTAACATTTAAGAGCCATAATCAAATTACTATTTCATAGAGATATGCGGGGTGGTGGCTCACCATGGGCCCCGTGTTAGCAGACCGTTCGATGTTTAGTGGACCCTGGTCGGCCCATTGTCGGCGTCATGACTGAAATTGATTTCGTGAAGCAGAGGCTTGTGTGTTTTGCTCTCTGTTTTTTTTCCCCCAGAGTTGAAGTTTATTGTCAAAGCAGCTGATACCAGCACAGCACAGAAAAGATGTCTAGCTTCCAAGCTTTTTAGACTACAGCCTCTATTTTAAAGGCAATTGATGACTATACTTAATATGTAACAGGTTCTACAAGACAGCCTGGACACATTTCTTGGGGAAAAAAAGCTTAGAAAGTGCCAGATGAAACTGCAGTAATGGTGGCTTGTTTACTTTTGCCTACAACCCAGATTTGTCTATAGTGGTTCAGATGTCTGACAACAGTACATTTGTCAATGAGAACACCTGAATAAATAATCATGAGGGCAACTTAACCTACAAATCACAGTTTGAACTGTGCAAAGGCAATTTCAGGCACTGTTGCTTTCAAAAATGTCTCACCTACATAGTTAGTAGAAAATATAAAGGAAGATAAAGCAAGTACTGCAAGTCAACAAGCATAAATAGAAATTTGACATTAAGATATGAAAAAATGTTATAAAAAATAAAATAAAAAATATGGGTAACACTTCATTTTACATGTCTGCAAATTTCATGGTTAGTAGGTGATAATTAGCAAGTACCGTATATGAAATTTCTTTGAAATTACCCCCCAATTACCCTCAACATTTACCCCAAAATGTATTGAAAGTTACCCCATCATCATTTAATAATTATATTCCACTATTTCTCAATAAGCAGGTAATAAATAGCTGGTAATTTATTTAATACATTTCCAGGAAAGTAATACAAAGTTAATTGAGTTTCTGCCTAACTTAAGCTCTCTAGCAGACAACAGAGTGTCGCTGTCTTTCACCGTCATCCACATTTTTTTTTTTTTGGCAATGAGTTGATCACCATCAGCACTGTTTGTTGGAAACAAGTTTTTGTGGTCCCTTTTAGGGATTTAAGTGTTGTTAAGTGCACCTATACAGGGATGTAAAAGTTTATTTATGTTTAAATTTAACCTTTATTTATAAGTTGAAAATTTAAAACCGTCCTATGTGTTTGCAGGGAGGGCACTGTCATTTGTGTTTGCATACTTAACTTGTCTGTATCATGTAGGCAGTTTACACTCTCAGCCATTTAACAAGCGGGTATTGTTGTCACCTGAGCGAACAGAGTGTGTATGAAGTCACATATGAGTGACTGACAGCACATTGTGTGTGTGTGTGTGTGTGTGTGTGTGTGTTAAACAGCATTCCACAACAGTGCAGGATAATCCCAAACACCGGATTAGAGAAGAACGGACACGTTTGACAGCTTCCTCTGAAACTCTGCACTCAAAGGATCCTTTTGTTCTTTGAAGGCCTTTGCTGTAACACACGCAGCACACACACCTTTTCATACACACACCCCACGCCTCCCTCTGGGCTCTGACAAGGTGCTTGGAACTCTATCAGTATGCAAAGTGGCATCTCATGAACCAGGTGATTTGAGTCCGCCCTGCTTCTCTAAACAGCATATCACATAACTCCACAGCACTGCCAACACAACACTGACACACAATCCAGACCAGGACAAACATTTTGACACAGCAGAGTGGGACAGGAAGGAGAGGCACTTTCATTCCTCTTTTCTGTGGCTTCTGATTAAAGCTGTGTATTAAACCTCAATACGATCTGAGAACTGACCAAAAATGTGTCCGTATCAGGTATCAAAAAGTATCAAGTGTTTTTGAAACTTCACACGTTTGGCATCAAACGGCATCAAATTAGTGGTCAGATTCAGTGACAGTTTATTCTTTGATTAGATATTTCTGGATCTAAATCAGGAAACTTCTGTAACTTTGGAATATCTTTTTAGGTCAAGTTCAGTATTAACAGTCATACACTGAACAGTTTGGCAGATTTTGTTAAATGGAAAAAAAAAAGATTAAAACATGTTTATATTCACCAAACTAAGGTATTAATTTGGTGTCGGCACCAAATCTAAGATATCATACTCTGATTCAAAGACTTTAAATTAAACCACACATACTTCTAATGAATCCTAACAAAAGCACAAGGTGTATATAATAAAGGCTACTTCATTGATAATTATATGTTGAAAAGAACAATTAAGATATCCCAAAATATTTGTAGTTAGTAATATTTTTTATCTATTATAGACAAACAATTATTTGGAATACTACAGCCAACCAACCAAATCCATCTTTTTTATATTTTCATACCTTTAAAATAATAAAATACTGTGGTTATACTGTACTTGAGAGCACCTGACTATATGAATATTTGGGGCGAAACCTTGAAGAATATTTCAAAACCAAAACCAAATACATGCAACCTTTATATTCATTATAAAATAATGACTTGTTCCAACTTATTTGTATGCCCTTGACCAATAAACAAAGCTAATCATACAAACCATGAATTAGAGTTAGTGTCCTTGAAATAACAACACAGTATGTGCAGTAGGTCTTTAGATACAAAAACATCTATTTCATGAAATGATGTTGCATTAAACAGTATTTCCCGTGTCACTGCTCACATGAAGCTCTGCTCATAAATAGTTTAGTTTGCACACTGAGCTCTGGTGATCGCCCATAACAACATACGCAACAACACAAAACTCATGTGTTTCTCAAACTGGGCCTGCAGAGACATCCAGTCTGAGGCTCAGTGACTAAGTCCTGCCACGCGTTATAAAGCAGCACAGATAAAATAACATTTAAATGAATCTCAGTGTAGCACAATGAAGGCCTACACCCTTCCAACAGGCAGCTGGAGGGTTCAGAAATGGAGCCTGGTGGGCTAACATTCCTGGAGTTCCAGACTTCATAGAATGACTTTTCCTTTTTATGTTTGACTACAATCTCTCTTCTCATATAAGGACTGGACTTTGTTTTTTTTGTTTTTTTCCTGTCTGCCCCGTATCCCACAATCCCTGATGGTCTTGTAGTGAGTCAGTAAAGGGCAGGGGGTGGATTTGGCAGAACCACGAACCAGACCAGACCCGAACAAGACCATACCGGGACAAACCAAATCAAACTGGGCTAGAGCCGGCCAGGCCAAACAAGTCAGGGGCAGACCAGGCCATATCAGCCCCCTTTCCAACCCGATTCTGCATAAATACAAGTAAGAACCCTTTATTTTTCAGTTTAGGTCTACATTTACACACACACACACACACACACACACACACACACACAGAGCTAACTTTCCCAGGCTCCACCTTAGGGAGCACACATCATCCAAATGGCTGCTATGGAGCTGTGATTTTTAGCAGAACAGCTTTTTTCTTCTTTTACTGAGCCCCCTATTTTTAGAGATGGCTGAAATTATTAAACCCCCTCCCCTACACCCACCCACACACACACTCACACTCACACAGACACACACACTCTTCATTCTCCTCCTCCTCCTTCCCTCTCTTCCCTCTCGTTGTGTTTTTGACCAAAAAAGTCAGAGACTGCAGCATTTTTCCTCGTCAGACACAGGCAGTCTGGACGTTGAGCCGAAGACAGACGAGGCTATATTTACAGTCTGACTTCACCCTGAACGCACATAAGCACACTGAGACACATGCACACGCTGCTCTAACATGGCCGGGGATGACGCAGAGACGACCGCACCTCGGCGTTGTCTGTTTCGCTCTGACCACGTTCTGCTGGCTGGGCCTCACAGCAGCGGTCAGCCTCGGAGGATGCTCTTTTACAGACAACAGCCTGTTACCCTGAAGGGGTCACAAAGCCTGACAGATGAGGGAGATTTCAGTCGATCATAGTGAGTCCAAAACATTTTATTCACACACTGCTGCTTCTGCTGGATCCCCAAAGTATTTTAAATCAAGACTGTGTCCAAGGGAAAGACAACTTAAAGGAACACACCAACATTTTGAGGGTTTTTACTCACTAGAACACAAAATCACTGCTGTCAGCCTAACTTAGTACAGCATATAGTGTACAGTATTTAATGCTCATTGTTTTTATTTTTATCTCTAAAAAATACCTATACTTTCTAAAAGGAGCAGATAAGTCTCCCTGCACATGTATTCTCATGTTGCAGGAAGGTCCCGACTGCCACACTTTACAGTTAACAGGGTCCTTTGGAGACGAGAACAGCTCGGAAACCATCCGTTGATGGAAAATACTGAATAAAATGCAAATGAGCTGCTAATTTAAATGAAAATCTGTCTAATCAAGCTCAAAACAAGAAATGGTTGAAGGAATAGTTCAACATTTTGGGAAATACTGTAAGTTTATTTGCTCTCATATGAAAAGATCAGTACCACTCACATGTCTGTGCGTTAAGAAGGAAACTGGAGCTGGGAGGTGATTAGCTTAGCTTAGCATAAAGACTGGTAGCAGGGGGATCTCTCTGAAGTTCAAATATGCGCCTACTAAAGACTCTAAAGCTCAAAATGTATCTTGTTTGTTTAATCTTTTAGGGGGGAGTTATACGCTGGAATTCTTTCTTGGCGAACAACAGCTGGGAGCAGTGACTTGTGAGGTTGCCAGGTCTGGTGCCAACATGCAGGTAGAGAGACCTATATCAGGCAGAGCCTATGCTCACCACCCGGATCTGACAACCCGCACCACAGCCGGAGATGCTGCATAGAAGTGATGGATAAATTGTTGTTTGTTTAACTACTGCTCAACTAGAGTTTGAGCTAAAAATGGTGATATTTACTTCTGATTTCCACCCAGATTCTTGTTTTATTCATTTAAAAAAAATGCAATTATCACCCTTTTTTAATACTCATAACACACACTGAGCAGAGGTCTAATCAGCCTGAACAACTGAAAACACCTGTGTGGGTGCACAGAGCCTTTAAGCATTCATACTTTTATCCTAAAAGCCAGAAAACGAGATTTTGTTGCAGCTAGAAGCAAAGTCTTTTAATTATAATGATTTATGTGTATCTGACAGGCATGTTTAGGGGATTTGGTAAAACAAACAGAAGGAATGCACTCTTTGAAACGTCTGTCAATGGCAGAAAATCTCTCTTCCTGTGAGAATTTATCCTTAACAACTGGGCTTTGTTTAAGTAGAGTCAGCCAGACTGCTACAGTCTTTAAATTGTTGTTTCTTTCTCATCACCAGAATTTGGTGAAATACTGCAATGTAAAACTTTATTAGCGTGTGTAGCAGACACAGTTGATTCTGGTGCAAATCCCTTGGTATCTTTGATAATAAGCTGTCACTATGTCATCTTGTTGGATTTTCTGTGGTTTTTTTAAATTTCGGCAGGACATCTTGGCTCTCAACACAGTTCATCTTCCATTCTTCACCAAACACACCACTGTTGCCGCTGATGAAAACATTAGCGGATGTTTCTTTGGCTAAGGAAGCACCAGACTTAATATCTTACAGATCATATAAACACAGAGACAGATATATTCTGAAAAACACCTCAAACTAATGTTCATACCATCAATCAAGCCTGCACCCATTCCTTTGATATTATCAGCGTGTTTGTACATCTAAACATAGCCACATGCACGGGGAGGTCCACAAATTTACACAAACACACACACACACACACACACACACACACTTGAACTTGACTGTGACCTCCGGCTCTATGAACAGTGACTCCTCAGTAAACAATCTTTCCATGTTTTCACCAGAGGACGGGAAGGGGTCCCATAAAGACTGTCTTTCACTATTTAACCATAAAACACACACTGCAAACTAAATCACCCATGCATGCTCATACACACACATAAAGGCACCAGCACACACAGACACACAGACACACAGACACACACACACACACACACACACACACAGGTTGGGCCCAGCTCCATGTAACGTGGACAGGGTTGCTGATTCTTGGAGCTCGGCGATAGCGTCATTTTTACACCGTGAGAACATGAGAAACACATTTCTCAAAGGAGCCCTCTCATTTGCTGTGGGTGTGTTACCATTTTTTTTGGGGGGGGGGGCAGGAACACACACATCCACAGACACCAGTTAAGTTAGTTAAATATAGTAGCTACATGCTAATCTGTCATAGCTGGGTTATGAATAGGCAGCGCAGAGAGGCTAAAGAGGATGTGAAAGGTGTTTAAAATAGTCGCGTCAGATGTTCTGGACTTTATTTAACGTACTGTAACCAAGTATCACACACACACGCATATGTGCACACACATCCTGGGCTGTCAGAGAGAGGGTATCAATAGCAGAAGGAACGAGTGATGGTGGGCCAGAAAAGCACTTTATTTATTTTGCCCTCTTTGAACAGGCAGGAAGAAAAACAAACATCAGCAGGAGGAGGAGAGCGACGTGAACGCTGCCTCTCGACTTAACGGACCCACTGACTGTTTGGATTTACTTATATATCTCTCAGCATGCACCACAAACTGCCAGCAGAATTTAATATCACAACATCCTAGAGAGGGAAAAATCTGCAGAGGGATGGAGTACATGTACAGTCGATATGAAAAAAAAATTCCAAGAGGAATGGTGGACCCTGACAGGATGGGGAACTTGCTGTTTTTCTCTGTTTTATATCGTTCTAAATGGAATATCTTTGGGTTTTGGACAAAACAAATACTTGTAAAACATCATCTTGGACTCCAGACTTGGAAAATTGTGCTGGACTTTTTTAGTTTTTGTTTTAATCAATAGAATAGAAAAATAAATGACAGATTAAGTACTAATGAAAATAATTGCTAGTTGCAGCCCTAAGTGACTTATTTTACACTTAGAATTTTTGCCAATTCTGAGCTCATTCTTTTAGTCAGCATCAAGTGTTATACATCATATGATTCAGGGCAACCTAATCTTTCTTTCTATTGCAATATAAAGTCACCATCATGCATTAACTTTGTGTGAGCATACCATATTTGACATTAAAAAAAATAAAAAAACAACTCGTGAAAAACAACTTGTGTTTTGTTGAATAACTCAATAGTCAACATGGGAGTCTTTGTTTTTTCAATGTGAAAAGTTGTATTTAGGTGTTTTGGAACTCCATGTGAAGTTTGATGCAAATACACCTTTTCCTCAGTGAGTTACGGCCATTTTTTGGATATTGTCCTGGGCGTTTTTTCAGTAGACAGTGAGACAATATGTACATTTTGGTGCTGTCTTTATATTTTGGTCAATATCACCTCTGAGAGTAAATAAAAGTGTTTTATATCATTGGAAAATAGTCAACCTAATTTGTCAATATATTTCCATCACAGTGGCAAATGTGCAAGCGTCCCGTGTCACGTCTTCGTACACACAAATACACCATTTGAAAGCTGAGAATCTCACAGTTCAGACACAATTTAAAGCTTGTCTCTACCATAAACGGTTCCAAAGTTATTTAAAGTTTTGTAGAACATGTTTAGCGCAGCATCAATGCTACGCTTGGTTCTAAAGGGTTAAATGTCAAGATTTAGACAATATAATGTGACTTTAATGCAAGGGGGACGGAAGAGGGGGGGGGTGTTTTTTCATTTTTTCCAACAGGGAGATCGAGTATGTGTGATGTGGAGATAACACCATACACAACACAGGAAGCAATAGTACGTATGTTTTGTTATCAGCGATGGTGTAATGTGATTGGCTGCAACAGCAAGTCTGATAGCAGGAGATAGATGCAGTTTGAACTGTGGGAGTTTTAATATTTTTAGTCTTTCCACAAAACCTGCCATGGGAAACTGGAATCAGACAGACCAGATGAACGGATGAGCGATGTTTGTTTGTAGAATAAAAAGGGAAAGAGTGAGGAGAGTCAGAGATTCAATGGAAGTAAAAGAAAAATTTTTTTAAAAACGTGAGGAGAGTCACACTTTTTCCTTCCTAGAAGGTTTAAGTGAGAAACCAGAAGCAGGAAAGACAGTAAGGGGGCGTCGAGTTAACTGTACGGGTGTCAGTCCAAGCTGTCTTTGTGAATTGAATTTCCAGACTTCCTCGCCAGGGTAAAGTTTGAACTATGACCCAGAGGCACATGACCCCTGACCTCGAGGCTGAAACCAGGAGCAGCACTGCTACAAGAAGACTCCGTTTACTCTGTAAATGCTCATAAAGGCTCCAATGCTTTTCATCCGTCACTCAGAACAATGCCTGCTTTCCTCCTCACAGCTGTATGTAGGGGTGTGTGTGTGCGTGTGCGTCTACGCTGAGCTCAGTCTCTCTGCTTAGAGTACGGTTCCAGCCGCAGTGATCTCATATGAGATGCTATCAGCCTGTTTACTGCTTCTCTGCTCCCCCGCGGCCACTACATCGCTTACAAATTTGGACAATCAAGAGCAGGTGTGTGTATGAGATGCGAATGTGTGTGTGTGTGTGTGTGTGTGTGTACGACTAAAGCAGCCCAGTTTGAGTCTCCCTCTCACCCTCCTCAACTCTCCACTGCAGGTGCAAGAGCACCTCCTCCCCCTGCTGAAAGCAGGGTGAGGCCCAGCCTGTAAACTTTAATGGTATTTTGTCACATATTTAAGAAAGCTGTTAGTGTATTTATGGAAGTGGGCTGCCGTCGAAACGAGGGCCATGTTGGATTGATTAGGCAGTCTGGGAGGGACTACAGGGCAGTAATTTTGACACCAACAGTTGGAGGGCACTTACACTGCAATCAATGGATGGAAAGAAGATAAGAAGCCTTTTTTTTTTTTTTTTTTTTTTACATGTGTGGGTTTCTTTTATTTTGTTAAAGTCAACAGTTTAGGTTAGTGACACAAAACTTGCCAGATGTGGCAGTTTCTTGGTGTGTGTCTTGGACCATTATTTCTCCAGGATACCCTCAAGTAGACATAATTGTGGATAGACTTCCTGCCTCCATAGACTTGCATGCATTACGAGGAGCGGCTTCCCTGTACCAATATGGCAGCCGCATTGACACATCACTCCAATGAACAGCAGCGGCCAATGAGGTAGCATATCATGTATAAGGATTTGCACACATTTGGCACTGAGCCCAAAAGGGGAGGGGTTTAAAGATGTAATTGGGCCAGCCCAGCGTCAATTAAGAAAAAAAAACCATGGGCCAATCTAATTGTTTTATGGGCCAGTCAGACAAAAAAACAAAAAACAGTTGTGCTGGCCCAAAAGGCACGTTGACCCACCGGGAAAGTGCCCGGTCTGCCAGATGGCCAGTACAGCCAAGTGGATCTGTAAGGATCTGCGCGTGCTCACTATCAGCTCTGATCAAGCAGTACGTAATTATCACTGCAGGAGAAAATGTTTTAGGAAATCAGTGGCCTGTGTAAAAATGTATGCTATTAAAGAGTTAGTTTTGGAGAATATGATTCACAGATAACTACGTTTTATTGTTGATGCAAGAGGTGAAAATATGACTTTCAATTGTTTCTATAAATCAGTCTCTGCTCTATTCTGCTCTGACTGAGCTCGGGGACCCTTTGAAATCTCTAGCTGAGTGGCAAGAAGTCCCTGAGTTCATTACTACCAATAATCCTTGTTTTCCTGCAGCGTGGGACAGGACAGACATGGTCCAGAGACTGATGCCATACACCGTCCAGGTTAGGCTGTCTGTCAGAGCCCAAGTCTGTTCCACATGTTAGCCGGGGGGCTTGTGGATGCTTTATGTCAGCCTAGTCTCCCTTGGAATTAAATTCATATTACAAAATTCTGCAGCACACAATTCATGTCCAATGTCCATGTTCAGTGCCAATGAAGGAAGTAGTACAAAAACTATGGGTGGGGGCAACCTTACGTAGAAAATCGGATTTTGTTTTTAGTCTTAAACAAAACCTTTTTCATACTGCAGCTGCCACATGCAGATATTGAAGGAATGAAAAAAATGGCACTGAAGGTTTAAAAAAGTCAGAATTGAACAAAATCTGGGTTTTACAGAATTGTCCAATATCAGAGAGAGAGAGAGGGAGAGAGAGAGGGGGAGGTGAGTGTCCTGAGATGGTCGGGGTCTTTGGGGACAGCTGGGAAACTGCGCACTCATCATTTTCACCAGACATGAAATGGGCACAACATAATATTTTAAAAACAGATTAAATCCCCTTCCATCCTCTGTCCTCTTTATCTCTCTTTTGAGCGACTATTGATTCATTAACGTTATCTGACCAGAGCAGCAGGAGCAAAGGGAGCCATGAAACACACACACACACACACACACACACACACACACACACACACACACACACACACAAACACAAACCCACTCACCGTTTCCTGAAACACACGGGCACACACCAAGTTTCCTGTGGGAATTTATTTTCACATCAGTTATCTGCAATCACCTGCTGCTGCTGGCAGCCTCATCCTCCACCGGCTTCTATAACGTCATTAAAACATCACTGTCTAACAGTAATCATAAAGAAAGGGAGAGCTACGAGGAAAATTGGATGAAAAACACAGTGATGTGGAAGGTTACAAAGAACAACAAGGCCATGAACTGAAGGCAGAATAAAGTTGTGGCATGAGGCAAAAAGAAGAAAAAAGAAAAGACAACGTCAAGATGAGTGAGCCACACCTGGGAAATTAATCTACTCTGAATACTTGATACCAGGAAGTAATATCACCTTAACAAAACGGACACAAACACCTGAAGTGCTTCAGTTATGTTCTGACACCACATTTGAATATGATCACAACTGTCACCGTTTTAGATGACGACTGAGAGTAAACACACGCATGTTGATATTGGCAGGGATTTAGATTTTAGGGTATTTTTAGGGATTCTAGTCTTTGTAATGGACACGTTTTTCTAAAGTTTTATTTCCTTTAAGGTAGATTTTATACCGTGGCGGCACGGTGGTGCAGTGGTTAGCACTGTTGCCTCACAGCAAGAGGGTTCTGGGTTCGCACTCGCCAGCCGGCTGGGGCCCTTCTGTGTGGAGTTTGCATGTTCTCCCCGTGTCCGTGTGGGTTCTCTCCGGGCACTCCGGCTTCCTCCCACCATCCAAAGACATGCAAGTTAGGTTAATTGGTGATTCTAAATTGTCCGTAGGTGTGACTGTGAGTGTGAATGGAATGTTTGTCTGTCTCTATGTGTCAGCCCTGTGATTGACTGGCGACCAGTCCTGGGTGTACCCCGCCTCTCGCCCAATGTCAGCTGGGATTGGCTCCAGCCCCCCGCGACCCTCTAAGAGGATAAGCGGTATTGAAAATGGATGGATGGATGGAGGTAGATTTTAGTCACGGAACACAAAGTTGTTACACAACAGTAACAGTCAAATGTACTTGACAAAACTGAGAATTTAAAAATTTCAATTACTTATTCTTTCATATGTATTTATATTCAGTACTTTGTCTCATATCTTAATTTTAGTCTTTTGATTTTTTTTTTTTTTTAAAGTAACATGGTTCTTTCATACATGTTTTAATCAGATGTGAGATTATCTTTTGTGTCTCAATCATATCAATGATTTGATATTAAAAGTAATTCTTTTAAAGGTCGTTAAGATTGACATTATAGTTAAAAATGAACTTTTAACTTCACTCGAAAATATCAGTCAGTAGCTGCCTTTAAAGTTGAATTACCTCACAGATCTATAATCTGCTCGGCTTCATAAAGCACTCTCTTGACAAGGCAAAAGGTAAAGTGTTCCCATAATTATAGTGTTTCTACTTTTTTTACCCACTGCTGTGGCTGAAATATAAGCATCAATGCCACACTGACTGAGAACATTTGTGTTGTTAAATTAAATTACATTTTCTGGCATGCTGTGAACTTGCGAGCTTAAAATTGATTGACAAAAAGAGAAAACCATGCTGACATTAAACTGTAATCTTTCAACAGGAAGTTTAATTGGATGAGCAGTATTTTGATTGAATGACAGCTCAGTTAAAAATTACCTCATAGTTATTTGTCTAAGAGTATTTAGTCTTTAATAGATTCTCTTATTTTTCATCTCATAATTTTGTCAATGTGATCCTTAAAATAAATATAAATGTGTTATTTTCTCCGATACGTTCTCACTAATATCACTTTACCATCATGCTGCAATAATATTGCTTGTCAACAAAAATGTGCTGTCACAATTCAATGACACTGATACGTACATGCAGCAAAACACACAAACACAGATAAGGCTGTGAGACCAATTACAGCACCACCACGAGCACAGAGCTCAATAAACATAACTCCACTACCTCATACAATATCCCGTCCATCCACACACATACACACACGCTAGTGTTATCAGCAGGGAGACCAGATCAGATGAGAGCGGCGTCCCTGTTGACACTGAGGCGATAACATCAGGACATTAACACAAAAACTCAGGGCCAAATGACACCGAAAAGGACAAGCGATCACCAGTCAGTGTCATCAAAACATTCTGCATGGTCGCTCCATGGTCACACACACACACACACACACACACACACAAAGCAAAAAGCATTTACTGACACACACGATCTCTCAGCCCATCAGAGGTGTGTGTTTTTGAAATGTTCCTGTAATGTGTTCAATGTGTAAGATAAGACAGGAGTAGTGTAAACAGTAGAGCGTGCATGTGTTTTTGTGTGTGTGTGTGTGTGTATTGAATGTAGTGCCTTCACATGTTGAGCATAGGAAACAGATGCCTCACCCCTGGCTATGAGAGAGAGAGAGAGAGAGAGAGGGAGGTTGTGTTTGTATTGGAGCTGTTCAGCAGGCACTCTGCAGTCTGTAGCTGTGGCTGTAGCTCCACATTGTTCCACAGTCACACACCCAGAGGGGTACACGGATAATAAAGCAGCGGTGAAGTTTGGCCATTTTCAGTGGTTCATGCTGACCTTTGTAAATTCTTCACATATGGCAATCTGTGCGTCAAAGGTTCTCGAGAGAGGTTCTCATGGTCTGCACTTTTACCCTGTGAAATACACATGGAAAGTTAAAATGGTACAGTAGCTGTGTAGAGTTAACTTATAACAGCTACAGCTGACAGAGAGGACCTCCTATGTGACCCCACAAGCCAGTAAAAGCCCCTTTAAAGTTTTTGAAATTGATTCATAATCAATTCTTGATTCAAAACCAATTCTTAATTCAATAAATAGAAAAGAGGGCACTAGTTTAAGGCTTTTACTCCAGTGCCAAACCAGTTACTTGTGTCCTTAGTCCACTGAATTGCAATATGAAACATTTACTGAGAGTTAAGCTAACTGGTTCGATGAGAGTCACTGTTTGACGAACAAAAAAATACAAAGAAATGTGTGTGAAAGTACGCAACATGTGTGGGACTACGCAGCTTATTTATCAACCGCACCGTACCATATTAATTTGGAGGCATTTTACAGTCTTTTGCCTGAATAAGAGACATGAAATGAAAGTGTAACTTACTGTCCAACATTACTGGTTAAATGTCTTTTGTAAAACAGAGGTTGGTCTATATGTTCTGGAGTAAAGGCAGAGAAAAAGAAATAAAGTGTTATGCCTGCAGCAGTGGAGAATACCCTCTCTGCTGCAACTCTACTGCCAGTGAAACCCACTGTTATCCATAACTCTGAACAAGCGCAAGGTTTTTCATAATTAAACTGCCTGTAGAGTTGGTGTGTGAGTTTGGTGCTCCACTCCGTTAACGTTACATCTCCAGGTGATGGTGCATGACGTTTTAACTAAGTACTTTACTTTTGTCTTGCAAAGCTTATTATTAAGTTATTAGATCCAAAATGGGCCCAAACGCTTGCGTTCTTTGAAGATGAACTACAAAATAACTCCAGTGTGTGCGAGCTGTACGCTGTCCAGGTGCTGAACTGTGGCCTTGCGGTTGAGGTCATCCTTTTTGTTCCATCAACATAAAAGAATAAGCGTTAAGAACACAAAAATACAGTACAACATCACAGCTAAAGAGTAAGAAGCAAGGCTACACCTGCATACTTTCAGGTGAATTGATGTAAATAACCTTGTCCTCATAAGCCCCTGACATCAGTCCTATTAGACACCTTTGAGTGCAGTATCCACAGAAAGGACAAGCATGGGCATGAAGCACCGACATTTGCACGGTCAGCTTTAACACCTGGGATGCTACAGGTCCCTTGTTGAGTCACTATTATAATGTTGTCAGGGCCAAAGGTGGTCTACCACAGTACTGACCAGGAACTTCTATTTCCTGGCCACTAGAAATGTACATAAAAATATGCCCATCCATCTCTTCCCTCCTTCCTTCTCACTTCCTCCCTCTCTTTCCCTCACTCATCTCTCAAATGTTCTCCCTCTCTCCTTCTACACATCCCTTCCCATCATCTCTGCCCCCCACCCACCCATTTAGCTAAATAGATCCATCCCAGTGATGGTGCCTGAGGGTGCACTAACTCTGCCCTTGCACTTCTGCTCCAGCCCTTCCTGTGGAGCTGCAGTGGGAGTCAGTAAAGGAAGTCTTCATCTCAGAGGACAGCCCACTTCCTCCTGAGAAAGCGGGATGAAGTTGAGGGTTGAGGGTGAAAGAATTACAGCGTTCGACTGGTAAATACTGAGGTGTATGACTCCAAACAAAGTGAAGAGAAAGAGACTTAGTATCATTTAACGTTACAGAGAAACCTTGATAACTTAGTTTTTGATTACTTTGTGGATTTTCTTCTCTTTATCCTTTTTAGCAAAGCAACCATTTTATGTTTTTGTCCTTGTTATTGTTAGACCTATTAACACGTTATGCTGTCAAAGTGTTTTGGAACCCTCAACTTGCTCTAACCGCTGGTACTTTCCATTTAAACTCAATGGGTTTTGAGAGCTCAATGCACTCTCTGTTGCAATACTAAATGTTTGTCCACATTTTGTGCAATAAAACTGAATGGGTGTTAATTTAGCGTATGTTTTACAAACCTATCGACAGACAGTGTGTTGATATTAGACGATCCAGCAAAACCCCAGATTACGATCAATTATGTTTCCAGTGTTCAATGTGAGAACCTTTTAAATTTTTATTTATTTATTCCTACAACATCAGTGGATGGCAACTACGGTATGGGTAAGGTATGGTTAAGGTTAGGCAACTAAAACACTTGAGACATTTTGGGAAAGATAGTGGTTAGTGTTTTTTTAAAAAAAGGACAAATTAATTGTTTGTCTGCAACGGGACATGAACGTCGATCTCCTCCACGCCCTTATTTTATGCCTCGCTACATAAAAAAGCAAACAATTTCCTGCGCTGGCATTGAACGTTGGCACCGGGCGTACATCATGCACCGCCGAATCTTTCAACATGATCGTAACTCATAGGGACGCTGGGCTGGTGTTTTAATGAATAGGAATACTTGTGTAGCCAGAGGACAGAAACAGCTGGTAATCTCTGTTCTAAGGGCAGCTCCTGCTGAGACATGGTTATGGTTATAGTTAGGCGACAGGCTCAAACTTAAAAAAAAAAAAGCCTGATTTTGACTTCAGTGTAACACAGCCAAAAGAAAGGTGAGCGGCCGGGCAGTAAACAGGTGGGTGGTCATGTGTTCAGTGCATGTGGGTATGTGTCTACTAGTAAATTTTATCCAGGAACCTCATTGTTTCCTCATCATGGTCGAGTACAACTTCTGTCAAACTCTCAGTTTTGCTGCATAAATCAGTGGAACCACTCAATATTTCATCTGCTGCTGCTGGCCAAAGGCCTTGGCATCTACAGCCATGAACTTCCAGCAGTTCAGCTGTATGAGCATGCATAAACATTCTGAGTAATGAAAACATGCACCTGCACACACACACACACACACACACAGCACATCATCAACATGCACACACATTACAAAATACTGCAGACCAATCCAGCAGTGTAGTAAGACAGGGTTAAACAATTCATCTGTGCAACCATGCCTCTGAACAATAGAGCCAGTGTGATCTGAGGTATGTATTATAAAAATTAACTTTCTCTTTCCCAAACATAAAACACACACACTCGTTATTGTACAAAACCCCTCAAAACATTAAAAATGACATCCACTAACAAACTGGAACACTCCTAGTTATCAATGAAAACATGCACAAAAACTCACAAGAAACAAAAGCACTTTCTGTACGCGAGCGACAGTTGGCAGGGAGCGTGATACAGAACAAACGACAGGAGTGTTTTGAATTTCCCCCAGGCACACTCGCTGAAACTTAGTGGGAAATATTTTCCTTCCTATCGCACACACAATTGGCTTGAGGGTGTTTCCCCCGAACCTAGATATTCAAAGAATCCTTTGTTTTGATAAGATAACAGTTTAGACTCAGAGGGAGGTAGCAGCTTGAGTGAGGCATTTATGCAACAACAACAATTCCTCTTTATGTATCAGTAAACTGTGATAAAAGCTTCTCTCATTGTCTGCATGTGTTGTACTGACTTTATTATACACAAAGGCACCAAAAACACCAACGCTGAGCTTTCCTCTGTATCCTCAGCTGGGTTTTTGTTTTGTTTTTCACTGTAAATCACCCTTGACTACAACTTTTCCATTACAACCCATAACTGGCACTCGCAGCCTCCATTACCTTCACAATTAGGATCATGTTGTCATGTAAAGTCAACTCGCCCAAAATCCGGACTGATATGGGGAAGCAAATCAAAGCTGCTGGAACACTTCCACATTGAAAGTAAGTCATTTCTGCTAATCCTCATATACTTATTGGATGTTGATGATATTTTTTTAACAATTTCAGTTCAATCTGCCATTTAAAGAAGAATGGGGGGGGGGGGCTAAAATATTATAACTGAAATCAAAATAGCATTTTGAGACATTACTTGTTTCTGATAAAACAATACCATTACTGTTGAAAACTGCACGTCTCACTGAAAGAGACACATGCAAACTGTGGGTTTACCTTAGAAATATGAGAAGCTATTTAGTCTTTATTTGGTAGTGATTTATGCAAATGCAAAAACCCTCACTGATGATATGTGGTGGTTGAACTAAAGGGATACTCCCAAAGGTGTCTTTTTTCATTTGTTTACCTTTTTTCAAAGATTTTATTTAATTTATAGCATGCTATGTAAAAGTATTTTATGCATTGTGATGTTGGATTGTTATGGTCACAGAGGGAAGATGTTTTACTTTTACTTAAAGATACCCTGTGGAGTTTAGTAGCACTATGGAGCAATGTTGGTTGGTTGGTTTCAAATTTTGTTTGTATTGTGCACGAAAGCGCAAATACAGTAAATCTAGGAATGTGCCCACAAAGGCTGTGAAGAAGAAGACTGCAAGCTGGTAATCATGGATATAAACGATGCATGAATTACAATATTTTTAAAAAATCAGTTCTTCAGTTGCTTTATATCTAGAAATACTGAATGCAAACAGGACTTTGTTAGTAAGGGTAATAATGCAATAATGTTGAAATTAACATATTACTTAACTAAAGTACAAAATGATAGTCATCAAAACTTATCTGAATCTGAAATAACTGCCACAGTTGCTTATTTACACATCCAGCAGTTACGGAGCAACATTAGGCTTTTTCAGACTGGAGGAAATTTTTCATATCTCTAAGAACCCTTGGAGGACCGCTCCCCCTTTTTATTGTGTTCGCACTGCAAGAACTGGGAACAATCGTAGTTCTTAAAACGTCGTTTTGAGGGACATTTTTAGCTCCTACTTCAGAGTAGGTACTCTCCCAGCCAATGCAGCATCGGCAACCGCCATTTTTAAAAGCCCTTGTAAAACATTAGCCACGTAAACAACAACTCGTAACGTTACCCTTAAAAAACTGAATGTTGTATGTCGCGCAGAAGTGACGTTGCTATACCAACTGCCGGCCGGCTTACATCACTTCAGCGTTCCTATTGGCGGTGCGAATGCAAACAGAAAAAAAGCCCTTGATATGCAGTTCTCGGAGCTCCGGCATGGGCAGTTCCTCTTAGGGAGTTCCCAGAACTGTTTGTTCCGAAAACACCTACTATCATTCATTTGGAGTCATGTTTGTGTTACCTGGTGAATGTAAGTCCAATGTTCCCTCTCTGTTTGCTCTGTTTTTGGTCTCCTCCAACTCCTGAAGGAGATATGTGGCTCTTTAGCCGCTAAATGCTGAATCATGCAGAATGGCCACTTTGAGTGTTACGTTATAATATATTGTACATTATATCACTTGATTAACATGTAAGCAGCAATTAAATGTTGTAACTGGTCAAGGTGGAGCTCATTTGAACTACTTTATATGTTTTTAGTAGTTTAATCTTGTATCATATGTTATAAGATGATCATATGTTTTGTATGTAAAATCTTGATCTGCAAAGAAAACAGTAACTTTAGCTGTAAAGAAAATGTAGTGGAGTAAAAAGTACAAATTTTCCCTCTGAAATGAAGTACTTAAGTAAAGTAAAAGCACTTCAAAACTGTACTAATGTACAGTACAAACACTTCATGGTTACGTTACAGACCTTTTACAACCTGCTTTGGCGAGATTCAAGTGTCATCATGCCATTAGAGGAAGTTAGAGAGGGAGGGGGACGGAGGGAGAACAGGGGAGCAAAGATGCAGATCTGGATGAGGTTAACCTTCAGTGGACCTTGCGGGTGGGTGGTATAGTACCAGACCGGCTTCTTTACATACTTGAGTTAAAACCTCGTTAAAAGCCAATTAAGCAAAATAATAATCCACGCCAAATTAAACAGAAACTCACAATCAGCAGCTCTGCCTTCTACCAAAATAAAAATGAAAGGAGATCATTTTGAACAAAGGAAATATGATCTCAAGTAAAAAATTTAAAAAAAAGTCCACAGTGTGTGTGTGTGTGTGTGTGTCTGTGTGTGTGTGTGAGAGCAGAGAGGCTGGTTCCCAGGCTTGTGGACCACCGCTGTGAGCAGGTCGAGCTCCGAGGCAATAAAAGCCCCAGGCGCTGTAAAGGACTCAAGCTGAGATGTCCAGAACTGGACCGGGTCTTCTTCCAGCGGGACAGTTTATGTGATGAACACGAGGGGCCATGTGTAAAATTTGAGGGAGGCTAATTGCTGGGATTCCAGCGGCCTCAGCAAATAAAGCAAGTGGCCATAAAACACATGGTAGTGATTAGGCCACACCGATAAGCATCTACAGTATGTTCCTGTCTTTCTCTTGCTCAAGTGTACACCCACGGAGCTATTTTAAAAAATGATGCAAAACAGGCATCAACAGATAAGCAATCTGATTAACACACACAACCTTTAAGGGAACACCTGTGGTTATGACATCATACAGGTGTGGTGACAGCTAACAGCTAAATGTGTGGTTGTCTTCATGCTAAGAGGCCACGATAAATAATTCTCCATACCTGAATCAACAGTGATGGTTTCGTTAAGTGCGCGCAACCGCACAAAGACCCTACGGCTGAAACAATTATAAGTCATGATTGACAATGTCAACAACAAATTATTGAATAATATCTCTTTTGTTGATTCTACCATTGATTTGTAGGACTGCACTTGGCAGAGGATCATCCTGACTTAATGTAAACATACATTAGCATTAATACTCAAAGTTGGGATCACTTCATGTTATAACACACCCTTGATTATCTGGTGCTAGTGTTTGTCTAAATGCAGGAGCAAAAGTAATAACTATTCCTTCAGTTTCTATCTGTACACAGTGAGACTGGATGTATTTCTTCTGCACCTGCTCATCAGCACACACATAATGAGCTGTTCAGATACTTAAGATGCAAATAAAATGTTAATTGTATGTGTGTATTGTATTTACCGGTAAGTTATTTCTGGTTATTAAACCAACACAAGACAAACAAGTTTGGTGTTATCACGGCCATTGTTCAAACATGGCACACTGCAGATCCAGGACAATTGTTCACATACCAAAATAACCGCCAAATACCTATCCATTCAGAAATAGATGATCATTTGTGCCTGTTTCAGAACAAATGGGCATGTATTTAGAGCTCTAATATGGGAGTCACTGCTGTTTGTTTTTTGTTTTAACGTGTTACTGCTGTTGCTATTCAATTAAAACATTGAAGACTTAATGTTCTGACTACAACACTCCCAAGGTTTCTCTCATTTTTTTCATTATGTACTATTTGTACATTTATTATGTACCAAATTGATTTGATTTGTATGTGACTAACTGTTTTAAAGCTTGCTTCCTATGTTATAATAATAACCTGTGTTAATATTGCCATGTTCTGTTTACAGGTACAATATAGTGACATGGGATGCATAACTGTACTTTTGAAGGTGCAAATTACAGAGGTACAAAAATGTTCTTGTTAGGCACATTCTCACCCTTCATCATTCGTGTGGATTTGACTGCTGGACTGTATGCAGTCCACGTTGCAGCCAAGGTACCAACTGTGCAGATGATAAGTAAGTCAGGTAGCAACAGATTCTTTCTGTTATTTGTCTCCATTCTGTCTCATTTTACCTCTCCTCCTTCAAATAGATTCAAAAAGCCCCGGGATGTGCGTGAATTTTTCACTCATTTTGAGCTCTTTTTTGTCATTCACGCTGCCCGGGTCGGTGGATACACATCTAAATCGCACAGTAAGATAGAAGGACATGATGATGAGCGCCTTTTGTTCAATTTGTTTGGAGAGTTGTTACTGCACTGCTGCTGCGCTGTTGCTCCTCTAGTCAAGGATCAAATCTGCATAATTATGCAGTATAAATTTAAAATAGGTGCATTATTATGGTGGGACATCTACAGTGGCTTTCATATCTGCTGTACATCTCACCTCACCACTAATCTACAACGTACAATACTCTGCTGCTGCTATACAGACACACATTCTTGCCCACAATTACTGTCCTCAAATCCAGATGTAGACCCTAAAACAACCTCAACAACATAACCCTGCCCCTGTGACACACACACACACACACACACACACAAAACAACACAACCTGCTTGTTCATTAAAGATGCGATCGGCACTAATAGGCTAAATCAGTACCATGTGGTACGTGGGGAGCCTCCCTGCCCTCTGCTCTTCAATATAGTGGGATGAACATCACAAAGGATGGGCTGACGAGATACATATGTCTAACACTACATTACCACATGTGGGTGTACAGCAGCAATCTCTTTAGGTCAAGGGTTTCAAATTTTTCAGCTTGAGATCCAAATTATGTCTAAACAGTGATACCCTGGGAGCAAGATTTATTCACACATACAGTTCTTCCAACACAAATCCAAATTTGGGGTTCTTAGAATATAGTTAGGAAATGCTGCATTAAATTACTTCAAATTTAAGTTCTCTGGTAAAGAAATCTGGGATGTGGTACATTTGCTGCTACAATACCTCGAACCCTGCGAGATCCACAGGTACTGTAGTTTAGTCTACGTGGCTAGAATTTTAGGCAGACATTATTGCTGTGTAGGCACTCGAGCTGTTCCTCCTCGGAATGTCTTTGTCTGTTTTCCAGAGGGAAACCGTATCCCCGGTATTCCTGCCTCTGTTAGGCCATTGAGGAACGCCAGAGAGAAAAGCGAGCCCAGCGAGCCCAGCGAGCCCAGCCCGCCCAGCGCATACCTCCGGCCTCCCTCTTATTGGAAAACTGGGATAGTGCTCGGAGGAAATGCCTGGCATATTCCCAGAACAAAAGGAGCATCGAGGGGCAAAGAGGAAAAATATATTAAGTTAAAATTAAAGACATTTTTGTCATATTCAATACGCAAAGTCAAAAATCAGAATCAGATGAGGTTAAACAGGCGGCAGAAACAAGAGGAGCCGGGTGATACTTTCAGCCTGGTTTGGATACAGCTTTAAGCAGTTCAGACACATATATGAGTGTGTGTGTGTGTGTGTGTGTGTGTAAGCCTGAAGTGTGTTGTGACTTGTGAGTGGTGTAGACATTAAGTGGCTGACATTAGATCTAGTCTTTGCGGGCTGGTCCACTCGCGTGCTTCCTGATGTGTGTGTGTGTGTGTGTGTGTGTACTTGTGTTTGTGCACACATACATGAGTGCTTTCCAGAGCGTGCACCTGTGTCATATAAATCCGCCATGAGCTTGCTCCCGTAGCAGCGCTACATTTCCAATAACAGTCACAGAGAGGGCTCGAGGCGAGGGGTGGAGAGATGGCTACTGTACATTGCTGTAATAGAGCACAGCTGTGTACGCATGAGTGCGTGTGTGTGTGTGGGTGTGTGTGTGTGTGTTGTATGCACATGTGTTAAGACCGTCAGAGAGGTTCCACAGACAAGTGTGTGTTTCTGTGGGAGGGAGCAGGTTGGCGAGCTGCTTGTAAATTTAAGAAATTGGCTTTTGATTGCATTTGGCTGCAGCTGAAATAAAGCAAAATACTTGTTGATGGGAAACCAAAATAACTAAAGATGTCTACTATCTGTCTTTATCTGTCATAAAGTGCAGTCTACATCTGTCCAAGTAACCCTTCTGTATCTCCTATAACAAATGATTACTACCAATTTTCTTTCCAAATAATTAAGTTTTAGAGAAAACGTAATTGCTGCCTGGAATATTCACTGGCAACGATCTTCCCAATCGAGGAAGTGTGACATGCTTATACTGTACAGAAGTCATGAAGATGATATCAGGAAGACGATTTTGACCCGGGGTTTGCTTCCTTGGTCCCACGTGTTGTTATGTTAGGGAAAGATTGTGGTTTTGGTTGAAAAAATATTGAAAACAGTCACTGCAACATGTCAAAGTCAGTATTGACTTTTTCAATATTTAACCAAGATCCCAATCTTTTACTAAATGTGATCAAGTGAATTGATTTGCCTATATTACCAGAAAAACAAGGGCTGGATATCATTTGAAATGTTTTGCACCAATATTCAACCTTAGTTTCTGTATTGATACCAAAACATTAGTCTTTTTGTTTCAATACCAACTTTTACAAAAACCTTTTTTTTTTTTAAACAAAAGAAGCCAAAGTTCTCAATTATTAAATGTTGTCATACATGCAGCCTATAATAAAATAGTCTAAAATTGTCAAAACTAGGATTTAACTAGGATTTAATTCTGATCAAAGATTACAATAAATAAAAAAAAAGTATGAATCTGAGCAATGCCAGCTTTCAGTCCTTGACAGTTCTCAATACTCTGTGTAATAGACATGTTTTGTTTTGTACCAAAATTACATTATATTTACAACCAGTGGATGTTGTAGGGAAAAAACTGAATACGTTGACAGTGAATGTTATATAGAGTTCAATAGTTCAGTATAGTGTATAATGAACAGTTTGAAGATATGTTCATTGTAAACATTTCAGCATTATGTTGATCAAAAACATAATCTAGGCATTACGGCATTTCCTATAAAACATGTTTGTTAATGCATAGTTGTGTTATGAACTCAAGTTTTAGACGGGGGTTGGTCCTAGGTGTCTGTCTGTTGGTTTGTCTATGAAAATGAGAAAAGTACAAATACATGAATATACAAATAAAGAAAACAAGAGAAGAGGAGCAAAGAAACAAGACTGAAAGAGTATCAGAGAGAGTCCAGAAACTCCTCGCCATCACAGCAGGCTGTGTGAGGGCCCAGGTCGCCTCTCTGTGTTTTAACTCTGTGGTTTCACTCCAGAGTTCTTCTTCTCTCATGGGAAATAAAAACATTCTTGTTTTCCCTCCAAATGAGCGTTCTGGGGGCAGCCAGATGTGCGGGAGGGGAGGAGGAGGAGAGGCTCCTCTCCTCTCAGACTAAACTGAGGGGGTGGGCGAGGGGACCTCCAACACCAGCTCCTCTCTTCCAGGAGAGGCAGCCCGCAACCTCGCCTTTCACCTCTGACCCCTCACCCCTGACCTGAGGGATGTGGGGGGGTGGGGGGGCTGTGAAGAGCTCAGAGAATGTAAACAGCCAATCACCACATACAGAGTGCCTTTCTCGAGTAATTTTTTGGCTTTACTGAAACAAAGCCCAACAGATGATGCAGATAGAGTTCTTTTTCCAGTTGATTTGCACATATGCATAAATATACTGTATATGTGTGCATGCGGGGGTGGCCCTCCTTTCTTCTTATTTTGGCCTTCCTTCCTCCCTGAGGTAATTGAGAGAATTGCGTCAGCCATCTATTCCGGCCTGTTGGACGATGAAGAGGAGAATACCATCAATCCTTCCGGGACCTCACGAGAGACCACCAGCTAGAGGAGCTGTCGGGGGGGAGGAGGAGGAGGACACGGGTTCAAGCCCTGAACCATGGGTGGAGCGACAGAGAGATGGAGGGAGGAAAAGATATAGGCAGATAAGTAGGTGAGAGAGTGGGATGGAAGGGAGGAAGGGAGGGAGATGGGAAGGGGGAGGAAGTGAGGTGTTAGGAAATAGAGGATGACACAAGAGCAAAGGACTTGAGAGAGGAGTGTGAGGTAAAGAGAGCAGGGAGGGGAAAAGGAGGAAAGGAAGGATGGAGGAGGTCTCAAGGGAACAAACTTAGTACAGGACGTCCTAATGTAGTGGAATGCTACTTCACTTTCTTCATCTCTCCCTCTGTAACCGATGTAACTGAATGTGAAAACTAACCCAACAAAATTAACTGACTTACTGGAAGAGTCTGGAAGAGAACATGTTTCGGCACAGGGCCTACATCACCTTAGCCTGATATCAGACAGAATTGTGAACTCGTTACACTCCACTTCCATCTTCAGTCTGACATTGCCTCCACCCTAACCGATTCACGTGGGGGAGGGGGATTCGAGACCAACGTATCCACCTGAATCTAACGTCAGTTTAAGTTGACACTGATGTGTAGCCGTGCCAACATACAGGTTTTGCCGGGGTTTTAAGAGTGGAGCGAAGTAAAAACAAACTATGATGTTGGGTGATATTGAGAAGACATGTCGTCTATGAAGAATCAGTCAACTTGGTGGAGTGGGAGGATTCAAAAGGTCTGGACCCAGGCAATTAGAATGCTTTACAACGATGCCTGACCAGAATCAGTCAATTCGGTGGAGTGGGTGGATTCAAGATAAGAGATAAGATACGATAGAACCTCATTAATCCCGAAGAAAATTCTTGTGCCAGTGATTGCTCAACATTACAACAATATAAGAATAAAAGGTCTGGACCCAGGCAAACATCACCCTGTTTTACAGAGCACAGCCTATATAGCAATATACACACCACAAGATGCCTGACTCTTCATCAATTATCCAAAATGAACTAGACACATAAGAAGACTCCAAATGTCCAGACTTTGATGTTCTTGCAAACTCATAGACTTGATGGTCAGAGTGCCTTGTGCTGTCCAAATCAACAAGGGAGCTCATGTGGACTTTTTAGAGTTAGACAGCTAGGAAAATAATTGGCCTGCTTACGCATGTGAGGATGCTCAGCTGAGGGTTTGATGTGAATATTACCAGTGTTAATGGTTCAGCGTGTCCAATGTCTCGTAGCACATTTTAGTCTCTAGTTGCCCAGCTTTCCAGCAGACTTGATGATAAGCATTTCAGACACGACACAGTATGACAGGGGACTGCAAGGCCACAGTACTCAAGTCCAGAGGGTGGATGTTTGGATTCTGCAAGTCATAGACGAGCGGCCTAGAAAGGATGCTGCAACTCCAGCAGAGACATTTCAAATAAAAGTACACGAAAAAATCTAGACTATTTTGGTGGTAGTTTTTGTTTGTATATCATTTATCTTCATGTCCATGTTTCTTGTCTTATCTTCATCTTACCAATCCTGTAAAGCACCCAGATGAAGGCTGTGTGTCGAAACGTGATGGTGGAATGAAGTTTAGTAAGTTCTTTTTCCCATTTGATTGTTCTTGTTCGGGCACCTAGTCGGCTGGTGAAGCAGCGACAGCACACTCTTTCTTCCATTCTGAACTGAACAAATGCCCTCTCTTTTCTACCTCGGGGTGCACGTCGATGAGAAAGCCGCCCACAGGGCAACAGTCCAAGGTTACTTTCCAACCTCTCACACTAACAGTTGTGAGATTGTTGAAAGAGTCAGATAGCTGGCATGGCATTCTTCTCAACAGGAAGCGGCTCCTTTCTCTGCACTCCCAGACCTGGCATGCTAGGAAATCAATGCACTGCCCTCATAAAAGCCCTCACTTCCTGTCTATACAGGAAACAGTCACTCACTTGCTTGCTCCTGATATCCTGCAGGTCTCAATCTGTCTGTGAGATTGTTCTGCCAATCAAAACATGTTTATCAATGAAAACAAGCACAAGAATGCAACCTTATCAGTGCGTCATTTGTTGTCCGAGAGCGAGCGTGCCGAGATTGAATCATGTTGTGTGATGAATGTAGTGTAAGGCAATAAAAGCCAATGAGACAAACTGTATAATCACAGACATGTCAGTCCTTAGGGAGCCGGCTGGTTGCAAAACATGGCTGCATTGAATGTACACAAAGTTCGAATCAGACACCCCAGTTCCACTCAGTCGGTCTTTGCAGCTTGCCTTCCTTCCTTTTTTTCTCCAGTCTTTTCCACAGCATAGACCTAAAGTTTCTTTTTCTATTGTTTCTTTTCTTTTTCTTTTTTTTACAGTCACTCGACCTCATCTGTACGATTTCCCAGCAAGACTGAGTCTCGTGTTACCGGCTGCAAAAAAACATATTAGCCAACGTAAAACGAAATGGAGCGCTAACAATAAACTCTATTCCTGCCTTCTGCAAACAATCAGCACCTGGTGCTCCAGTTTGTGTGTCTGCGTGAAACCAAAAAATGACATGTTTAAGACAGAAAGACAGAATCTCCAGCAGCATCTCTTGTGGGAATCATTTTATTCTTCCTAACATCACTAATTCTCCCATATTACTGCGTCTCACCAACTCCCACACCAGAGGTGCTAATCCAACAATGGTTATAAACCCGTTGGATGGTTGTCAACTCCGCTTCCTCTTCAGGTGAAATATGCCCCCTCCCTTCAAATCAATTACCCCCTCTCCTCCCTCCCAGCTGCTGAGCTCTTATTTATGACGTGAACCTGGAGCCTGGGATTATGGCAACATTTGACCTCCCACCTTCAACCCTCCAAGACGACCCTGTATGCCATTAAACTGCCTCTCTCTTGCTATTACCCAATCTGATGACTCACTTAAGGGGGATCCCAGGTAATATGAGAACAAGATGGCAGATCTACCTGCTATAATGGCAGCTGGGGAAAATGGCTGCCAATTAGAGGGGGGGCTTTGGTAAACTAAAACTTCTGAGATCATCCACAGCTCTTGGATGCAAACAGAGCTATCATTTTACATCACTGTGGTTTGCCACCCAGCGGCACCTCATGCAACATCTGAATCATGAAAAAGATCACCTAAAAGTCTAAAAACAAAACACCCTCTGGGGGCTTTTTGTTTTCAGTTTTTTATTTTAAAAAGGGTAAGAAGATGTGAGAATTTATTGGTTTATTTATACTATTTTTACTTAATTAAAGAGAATCTGGCCCAGCTCATTTGCATTTTCTTCCCAATCATCTCTTCACTTTCTTTTACAGGAAACATTTTTTGAGTTTCTAACATCATAAGAGGACCTTGTTTCCTATATGATGCAATAAGTGTATTCTTGAAGCAGGAGGTACAACAACTTTTGGGGGCGTGGGACAATAAATCCTGTTGAAAAATGGCTTAAACTTTTTTAAAATCCAAGATTTTTCAGTTTTGACTACATCTTTTAAGCAAAACGTGACACAAGTGTAAGCAACAAGACTGTGTGGGATTTCTGTTTCCTTCTCAGTTTACAGTATATTTTTCAGGGAAAGTATTTAACCCCCCCCCATCCCAAAAAAAGAGACGTACGTGCAGTTTAGTCACTAAAGATTCTAAATGGAGTTTTCATTAAAGAACAGCAATGGCTGAAATGAGTTGAAAAATGAAAAACCAGCAGAACCTGAGAGACCAAAGTCAGGGCCACAGCCAGCACCCCACCTGGCCTCGCCATGTTTATTATTATCATTATCCAGTGGTAATGGGGAAAAGTTGAAACAAACACTGGTGCACCTGTTAATTCCACCCCCAGGGAAACAGGCCCACAAACTCTCCAGCTATTTCCTGTGGCCTTGGGGAGGGTGCGGGATGGGCAAGCAGAACCAGATGATGGGGTGTTTGAAGGTTGTGGAGGTTACAGCTCAGTGTGTAGTGGCCATCAGGGAGGTAGAGTCAGGGGGTAAAGGCCAGGATGGCGGGGCAGGGCCACACCCAGTAGGACAGGAGGAGGCTGGGAGGGGGAGAGTAGAAGAGGACCTGAGCCCTTCATGTGAATCTGTTCCAGACTCAGAGCTAAATGACAGTATATTGGATCCAGACATGAGCAGGAGGCTATGTGTGTGTCTACGTGTATGTGTGTGAATCTGTGGGTATATATTACATTAAGGGACTCATATTACGATTGATTAAATATGAGAAAGAAAAATAATTGGGGTGTCATAACTGATCAGACCACGTTGGGCTGAGGCTGTGCCATTGTGGCCCCTGGGAGATAAAGTCATACAATGAGTGGTGTCTAATGATTGAAATTGTTTGTGTTCTGATCCAGTCGCTGCCCGTTGTTCTCACTTAGACTTTTACGGAATTAGGGCTGTCAACATCACATGTGAACAGAAGAAACAATCATTTAATGATGGTCCAAAAGCTGCGCACAAACTGAAAAATAGTGGTTTCAGTGCAGATCCAGCTGAAGTTCACTTCACTCACTTCAAGCTCTATCTGCAAAGTTTAGAGTTCTTTTTCCCAAAGTCCCTCCATCCACAATCTCGTTCAAATTACAGGTACTATAACAAATGAGAATTTGTGTTCCTGCAGAATTCCAGGGATTTCATTACGTGACTCTCCTCATAATCCACGTATCATCCTCTGTATTTACTCAGTCGTCCTTGCTGACTGTCAAGACTAGAAAAAAGGTGCATGTTGGTGACAATGCGTGGGGTGTCCAGTCTTTGTAGGTTTGAGTAATTTGGGAACGCAGTGACATTTCTACAACAACAACAACAACAACAACAACAACAACAAGTCCAACAGGGCAAGCAATGATCATAGAGATCACGCTTTGGATAAAAGAGCTATACAAATGCAGCTATTTACCATTTAATCCATCATTGTACAGGAATAGGTATAAGTTGAAGCAGGAAGTCGGTCAGTAAACGGGGATGGATGTTTACCATGGACAGTTTGGGTAATAATTGTAACATCTGCCTTATTTCTCTCTTTCAAATAAGTTTGGTTAACCTGGAGGATTGTTTAAAACCTGTCTGATAGTCTGACTGCTTGTGTTCCTTGACATCTCTGACTTCTTTTTAGCAATGGAAAAACAGAGACTGGAGCACACTGATTATTATTAATTGTGCAAACCTTTGAAGTTTGCTGTCCTCAAACTGAGAAGCACCAGATTTAGCTGCATATTCCTTGGAGATGCGCAAAGAACCCTGTTACAACTAGACTTCTTTTTAGCAATGTTGTTGTGTTCCCAGATCTCAGCAACTAACTTGGTTGTTATTATTAGTGATAGGAATATCCATAAAGACCCAGGTTGTAATAAACCGGAAGTAAGATCTGTTCTTTACATTATCTTGTCACCATGTTCACTTCAGGCATCACCACCTCTGGGCCTTCCGGCTTAGAGCAGAGATAAACCTATCGACGTACACAGATATACACAGAGACGCTCCCTCAGCCCACCCGACTGCCTCCCTTCAGTGTGAAAACATGATTCCTTCACCCTCCTCATCCTCCGCCCCCTTTTGCTCCTTCTTTTCTCTCTTCCCCCCTGCTGTTCTGCGCTGAGGGGAATTAGAAAGCATAACAGCCGAGAGGTCCACTCTCATGGAACACCCAGGTCGCTCTATTCTCCCCTCCCCTCGCCTCTGCTCCACCTCCTCTGAGCTTCCTGCTCACACAGCAGGCCCTTTCTTCTCCCAGGCCAGTGTTTCAGGAGGAGCCAGTTCACCAGCGCACCACACCGGTGAAGCAGGGCCATAAAGGAGGGCTCTAAACTGTGGGGATGGACCGGTCGGTGAAATTGAGCATGGCAACACTAAATCCATCACAGAGTGGAGAAGGGGGATGCACATAAATATAGTCTGAAGAAGACAGGGAGAGGGCGGAAAGAAGCAAAAAATAAGGGTGGTGTGGGAGGAAGGCAATGGGCAGAGAAAAAAAAGAGGAGGACTGAGCTGAGGACTTTAAAGTATAACAGCGAAATCCTGATATGTATCTGTGTCAGGGTGTTGCATAGGCTCCATGTGCACTTCCTGAAAACCTGCAACTACACGTAACGGCTACAGAGATACAGAGACCACAAGAACTGTGTTAAATGTTTCTGATAGTGAAGACAACATGGAGCAAATGGAATGATCGTCTCCTTTTCAGTGATGCTGGACTGAGACTGTGTTCAGACCAACATTAGCAATGCATTTAAAAAAAACGCAGCCTGCTCATTCATTTCACTGCTGCAGGGATGACGATGCAGGTGACTCAGTCGAACAGCTAAGCTGTCAGCTAAAAAAGTTGAACCTGGCTCCACTTTCGCTATAGCACAGTGTGACGTCATCAGTGTAACTGCAAAAGCAACATGGCCACACACACACACACACACACACACACACACACACACAGCCTCTTGTGTTTTTTTAATGCAGCATCTTAATGCCCGCCAATACATATTCGTAATGGCGATCATCACATTGATTGAAAATTACGAGTAAAGAATGCCTTCACAGCAATTATCTCCTTGTGTGTAGACAGATGTATATTTTGTGATTTGGCTAGCAAAACCCTTTCAAGTACAAGCCTTCTTGTTGTTACACTATTTTTGAAAGTGAATGGAAGATTAAAAATTCAAGATTGAAGGTAGTTTACTATCTTTAGTACACAGAGAATCCCATCCATGTAGTGTAGCGCTGGTGTAACGACAATCAAATGGTTATGTCCTGTGCCGAAGGCTTCTACGGCGGGACCACTGGAGCACCTTGATGAAGAAGCAAGAATCCGCCTCAGATCTCAGTGGGTGAGCAGGTAAGGAGGCTCATTAAGTCATTTATCACCTCATCGGTGTGGGAGCTGGGGCCACTGTGTACCACTGGGCTCTGTGACAGAGCCGCTGTCACGGTCTCTCTGTCTGTCAGTGAGTGTGAGGCCTCGGCAATAGGCTTGGAGAGGAGGGCGCACTGACAGACGAGACGGGGGGAAAAAAACGACAACCCAAATAGAGTACAAGCGAGAGAACGGAGAGACAATAAAAAGAAAAGCAGGGGTGAGGAAAAGAGGGAGGCCAGAGAAAAAGCGGAAGACAAATTGACAAAAGAGAGAATGGTATGTTGTTCCATTCTAGGGAGGAGAGCTGGAGATGATTTACAAGAGCTGTGAGAATCCCTCCAAACACGATCTGACCAGACACAAGCACAAATCACAGCTCAGTGGACGGCTGCCATCACCGCCACGAACTAAGCCTCCTTTTTCAGACCCATGGCATGTAGAGGATGATACTTCAAAAGAGTAGTTACATTATATATACCACCAATCCATTATGCCTCATCTCAGCTGGACCTTCCACCTATTAATCCTCAAACTTGTTAAAAAGGAGTGAATTCAAGAGGCCCGCTATCTCTTTTCTCTCCCACCTGTGCAAGGAACTCCCTCTCTGCCCCTATCTCATATAACATGTCGTATTAGATACCATGGTCCTGCATGGTCTGCTGTGTGTGTGTGTGTGTGTGTGTGTGTGTATGTGTGTGTGTCTTGTGTGGGAATGTAGGCAGGTTAGTCAGTGGCCAGTACAGCGAAACATTACTCTTCAAGGTTGATACCAGCCTCGCGACCCTGGAGCCAACTTCATCGCTATGGAGATTACTTACTACTGATTTATGACCCCGACCCCTGGCCAGAGATCCTGCTGGTAACATCACTCACAACACACACACCGACAGACACACACACCTGTCCCTGACCAGCTGTGAAAAACCCCTTTCCAAATGGTGTCATTCTCTGTCTGGCCTGCCTGGATGTGTTTGGCCAGGTTGCATAGCCGCTTTGCCAAACTCTTCTTTCGGTTTGGCCCTGTTACAAGGAGTTGCCAAGAAGTATTACACATGCAAAGCTAATAAAACCGGCCAAACCATTTAATATGGGAGACTGACCATGGGAATTTATGCTGGCAGTTGATCTCTGTAAGTGGGAGGATGAGGTATGATAGCTGGAGGATGAATGACTCCTTTTAATTCTGACCAGAAGTCTTGCCCCATGTTGTGGATACCTGGTGCCAGGTCTGCCAGTCAATGAGTTCTGAACTTACTGACTGGCAACTGAACACCCTAAATTCTAGTCTTTGTGGTTAAACCTCAAGCAATCCAGTCACTTTATTTTATTAGAAATAAGCTACTCGTATAATTAAAAGTTTTGGCACCTCCTGTATCTCAAAATTGGTAGTTAAATATCAGGCAATGCAAAAGGCAAAAAGCGTAAGAATAAATTTAAGAAAAGAAGCCGAATGTATAAAGATACATTGTTGTTTATCAAAGACACCTGACAGATTCTCTTCACATGCTTAGTCTGAGGTCACAAAGAGGCTACAGCCATTCCCAAGTATGGGATGAGAAATTTGAACTAATATGAGATATGGGTGTAACTATTTACCAGGACACAATATACAGTGATATAAAAATGGACTGCAATGTTGACTAAATCTGATTATAACTCCCAAAAGGCACACATTTTCATTCTGCATACTTTAAATGCCAGAGGGGGAAATTAAATGTCATCCATTAACAATGTGAGCTATCAGTGGTCACAAGTTCTTCATGAAGATGTCATAGCCAACTGAGGTGATTGGAGATGTTCCTCCAACCAAGTTTAGACATTTGCTCTTCATCTTTAAGAAGACATTCTTATCTAGACGTTTTTATTCTCCAGTTTAGTTTTATGTAGATATAGATCTTGTTAGTACTTTAATGTTAAAAGACAGATTTTGCAAATGTTCAACCCAAGAAGTTTTGTTAGTCACAGTTTGTTTTCCCCCCAAAATATTGTGAGCAAATTGAACTGCCAATCCTATATCTTGCATCACTGCAAAATTATCCTAGCATAAATGTTTGTCACACTGTAGTCTAAAATAACTGTGAGACATAAATGTTGAACCTGTTCCTGCATATTCCAGCAATATCATTAGACTGAATTAAGATGGATAATTTTAGACATTACTAATAGTTTTATGTTAACTGTTTAAAGTACACCAGTCAAACATCCATTTAAGATGTTGTCTACTCAAACTCAACCCCCCCTTCACTCTGAAATGTGAGGAGAGAGTCGACCAAACAAACTACTGTCCCCTTAAAAATGTGAGCATGACCTCTGACCTTGGAGTCGGATCGGGGTGCGGTGTCACAATAACCCTAACGCTCCTGCAGGAGCCAGAATTTCACGGTGAGGATAAAGCCAGCACATGGGACAACAAATGGCAGACGTCAGCCATGTTGGTCTCTGATACTAACGCACATGTCTTCACCTCAGACTGGAGGACAGACAGAAGACTGGAGAAGTGACAGAGACAGAGAGAAGACGGTCTGGAGTGTGTGTGTGTGTGTGTGTGTGTGTGTGGTCATTTGCCAAATAACCTCCACCAACCTTAAACCCTTTCACATAGAGAGTAACAGAGAGATGACAGATGGTGGTTTGTGTTACACACACATGCTAACACACATTCTCAGGCACTCGCACTCCAAAATCCATCACACAGGGATGATTCAGGATCTCTGGAGTCACAGGGGAGCAACAAACACACCAGACACACTTCATACGTGTGTCATGCTGGAGGCTGGTGACCACAAAGATCCTGTTATTCACGCCATCTTCACTGTAAAACATACTGTCCATGCAGTCCATCCTTATACTCCTTCACGGGAGATACAAAAGGAAAATCACTGTTCCTATACTACTGTAAGTTTTTATACTACAACACTATAAGTTGCCACAACAAATACTGGATTTCCTCAGCTGTGTTTGCTGTCTCCACTGCTGTCTAATATGTACACAAAAAAATGTATCGCAATCACCAAATAGATATTGAGTAATAATAAGCAGATGGCATGATACTTTATACATTATATACATAGCGTCCAGCTGCTCATAACACTCAGATATGATCCGTCGTCAAGGCAGCACATCAAAACCAACAGTCGACAAAGTTAAATAGTCCAGAGAGAAGGTCAGAAATGCAGGGCTAGTGTTTCCCATCCTGGGGGTTTGGACCCCTACAAAGGGGGGTCATGGGTTGTGAGATGACTGCCCAGGCAAAAAATAAGAAAAAACTAAATTCTGATACACAAAATAATTATATATTCTTTTTGGACTCTTTGCTCCTTTCTTGTGAAATATTGTAGTTTTAACCATTTGGGCCTCTAAAAGTGTCTTAATTGAAACAATCTGAGAGGGGATTATAACTCTTGTGATTGAGCTGCTCATAACTTGCAGACATGCAACCTATGATGAGGGGTCTCAAGGAGTTACTGCTTCATTTGCCACAAGCACAACAACTGGGAAGCAGTGATGTACAGTACTTGCAACTGCATTCAAGAAAACAGCAACTAAACACAGCTTAATCATAGCTCAGATGCATCAACCAAAGCAAGTTTCTTCCGAAATGTATCCTGCAGATTAGTTTTAAAAAAACATGACCAGAATGGAGGTACAGGTGGATGTTTCTCTACCTGATAACTCTTCATACTTTCATGTACTCTCATCTGAAGTCAACTTAAGAGGTATCCAAAAAATAGGACAGACATGTACATCAACACCTGACAGGCAAGCATCAGCGTCAAGCATTTCACAGACGTGCTGTTTACTGCTCGTCATAGTGATGAAACGTGTAATGCTTAAACCAAAAAACTGAAGAACCAGATTGTGGGTGTAATACTGCAGCCCCAAAGAATTGTGTGCATTAGATTATATACATTTTTAATATAAAGAGTGCTTGTTATATTTTATTGTGGAGTTTATTACCTTTTAGGGCACTTATTGTAATGTGTGGGTTGTTCATTTTTGGTTTGTTGGTTTTCACTTTTATGAGGCTTGACACAACTGCAAAAAAACAAACAATAGAGACAAAAACGTGTACAGTGTCCAGTGGGTATCTGAAGCTGTGAAACAGAGACAGCCAGAGAATGTTTGTGTGCTCTCAGGTAATTGTTCAATGTGTGTCGACATGCTTTGCTGCAGGCAACTTGTCAACAGTTCTGTCTGTGGCAAAGTGGAGTGTAGCAAAGTAGACACAGAGGTGCTAATACTCAGACAGACAGACAGACAGACAGACACAAGGTTCTCAGTTAGAGATGAGCTGCAAACCCATCACAATTCACTGGTCTGCTTTCAGCACTCTGGATTCTGCTGGAGGCTTCTACACGCCACTCAACGAGAGTATTTCTATTGTGCAGGTCAGAAACAGTGGTTCTCTCTGTCTCCCTCTTCCTCACACACACACACACACACACACACACACACGCACCTGTCTTCACTTAGCCAGCATGCACATCGACAAAAGACTATTGTACCAGGGATGACAGCAGTCAGGAGGCAGGAAACAGGAACAAAAGTAGTGAGCTTTTATAAGTCAAATTCTATTTATTTTGTTCAAGAAAGCCAGGGAGTATTTGATATCAGGCATGAGCAGCACCCCAAATCTCACTGAAGCTCTAAGAGACATGTACTTTACCTGTTTTCTGGTGTTTTAGAGCAGAAATGCTCTGGGGTTAAAATTCACCCAACTGAGAGAAATACATATTTTCCCTACGTGTTATATAGCCTTGTAGATAATTGCAGTTTTACTTGTCAAAGTTTTAAGAACTTCACTAAGGGAGGATCTAATGAAAGATGCCATTGAGTAGCATTATGGGAATTGTAGCATCCATTGATTTTGGAGTTTGACTCACCAGGGACTAAAAGTCAATATCTCTACCTACACTGCTGATGAGTTCTCCAACTTTATTGAAGTGCAATGCTAAATCGCTGGAGTATCACTTTGACATAATGCAGTCTAACACAACAGCCCTGCAGGGTATACTATTTATGTATACTATTTAGTATACCCAGTGATATATATATGAGGTGAACTAAATATTCACAGTACAATGCAAAACAACAATACATAATAAAATTCAACAGCATCACAGATTACAGCCTCCATAATGACCATTAAATTGAATCAAGATTTAGATTTCATTAGTTTTAGCTAGACTGGCAACTGAGTGTCCCTGTAACTCAAAATAATCCAGACAGTTTTCATTGAGACTATTGGTTTGGTAAAAAATAAAATGAATCTGAATCCCTAGTAACACTAGTAAGTAAAATTCATTTTATTCGGTTTATTTATATATTATTTATAGATTTTAATTTAAGTTCATTTTGACATTCAACTTTATAAAAGAACATTTTACACCTTGCAAAAACCTGTGGTGACAAAACACAAACATATTTCAGTCCAACAGCCACAGAACTGCACAAACAAAATGCTCCCAGTTCACTACATCATTTAAAACCTTTCATGACCCTTGAACGCTATAATATTGTTACACGCCTGTTGCTTTGCTCCTGCTCTCTCTCTCCTGTAAAAGGAGCCGAGCAGAGGAATGATAACAGACAGAAGGATTAGGATGATGTAACTGTAGGTCACATGGTAAGACGAGATGTTCCATGTCGGACGACAGTAATCGTCTCTAACTCTATTAGATATCATTTTGTTTTGTATTTCTGTGTGTTGTAACTAAGGAGCTGGCTGGAGAGAACCACAGCGGTCAACCTGATGTCAGTGGTCAAACAGCTTGCATGCAGAGAGAATCACACAGTTTAGCCACAAACGTCCACTCTCCCGCTCTCATAACGCATCAATAATCAACGTCAGTTCAGTCTCAAGCAGGCTGGTTCCACCTCATTGGCTGTGATTAATCATCTACCATGTTTTCCCATGATTCTCAGCGTGGCCCGGCAGACACTGACTCCAGATTCTGGGAGTAGACTCAGGCAGCGTTTCTCACCGGAGCCATGACCTCTCCTTCCCTCCCTCACCCCCTGCCCCTTTAACCTTTCCACTCTACCCTCGCTGGGTTCAGGACGGACTGGCAGCGGCCGGGTGAGGAGGCAGCGCTGGTGGTGAATTATGGCCCGAGCGAGGACATGGTCAACATGCCAGGATTTGTCACGCAGACTGAGAGGCATGGCAATTACAATTTTAGCCAATAATTGAAGCATAATGAAGACAGATGGGGTCAGCAGCGAATGCGGCGAGGTCGCATCACGGGCTAATTCACAACATTTATTTCAGAGCGTAGCGAGCTAATAGCTGGGATACAACAGGTGAACAGGGCTACACAGAGGACGACCATCCCTCCACCCAGAATGGTAAACATGCAAACAATCAGCAACTGCCATCAGTGCATTCACAAGGAGAAATAAACTGACTACACTGCACAACTACACTAACAGATTTGGACATTTTACAGAGACTGCAGAAGGCAAAGGAGAAGAAACCTTGTGCTGAAATCTGGAAATGTAGTTGCCATTTAGCGTCAGGTATGTTACATTTTCAGGCAAAAATCGTACCTTAGATCTTTTTTTGGAATATTCAGTCCCTCTTGATTGCCCCTAAACTGTTCTCTGTATGAACTATAAGTGTACCTCTGATCCGCCGGCTGATTTGTGTGTTGCACTCTCTAGCAATGCCTCGTTTGTGCGGTAGCAGAGTTGAAGTAACTGTGAAAGTGCAGGTGTTAAGATTGATGATGGTTGGAAAATGTCCACTTCAAGGGATAAGGTTAGCCTGTGTGTCTAAAAGTGGTTATTATATGGGTTTTATGAGGAAAAACAACATTATGTACTACTTTTGTCTGACCTCAACAGAGTAAAAGGTGCTGTGTGGTAAATATCAGAATTATAAATCAACAAACTTCCAATCCATGATTTCTTGAAATGTAATCAGATGAAATACATACATTTAAAAGTCAAAATTTCTTGCAAACAGGAAAGAGGACTATGTACCGAGTATGGTTTTAGATGGATCATGAGGATGTTGTGGAGATGAACTCGAGATGAAAGCGTTTTGGTTATTTACAAGTGAAAACACATATAGGTGTCTATTAAAACAGGGCCAAACCTAGATTACATATACTTGTTGTTTCAAAGTTATTTCAGTGACTATAATCAACATGTACAGCGGCAGGTTCCAGAGCAGTTAAATAAATCTTTTACATAGAGTAAAGCATTATTGTGCAGGTTTACATGTGACATGCCAGTACAGTAATGGTGGTTAATGGTTGTGTACATCTATAACCTGGATGAGTCTGTGTAAATCAGGAAACTCAATTTCTGGCCATATTTCAACATCTACAGATCAATGACTGTCCAGTACGTTATACAGATTATGGTCGATTGTGATGGCCTTTACTTTTTCAAATTATTATCAGCCACAGTGGGTTTTTTTAGCCACTCACTGGTGGTACTGCCTAAAAAGAGACACAGACGTTTTTCTGGTGAACTATGGGCTAAGTTACAAAAACAGCACCAAAATCCCCCTCATGCTCGGAAAAAGGATCTCGTAAGCGGCGGTTGTGAAAATAGACAAGAAGGAGGCGCGGATAACATGTTAATAAATTCTAGTCTGTTCACAGTGAGCTGTATGAAACACAATAGGTCAGGTTTTTTGTCCATAATCTGCGCTCAATCAGCCATAATCTCTTTGTAACTCGGAGTAATGCCCAGTAATATGAACAAGGGATGAATCTTGGAATCTCGCCTCCGTGGGTAAATATACAACAACCTGGGAGCCGCGGTTCTCATATCTGACTCATCTGAACACAGTCGAACACAGGACCATCTGTGGATCTCTGGAAGGACATCGATGCCTTATTGGCTTCTTGTGAGTGAGTGTGTGTTAGCTACAGTAAGCCTCAGCCATGCCCTGCCCAGAGGAAAGAGGGGAGTGGGCGGGTTGGGGATTCAACAGCATCAAGAGGATCTGGTTCTGCCTGAAACCGCTGGTGGTCTCCACAACAAGCTCCTTATACAAGGTACGCTTACTGCTTATTAATAATTTTTCTTTAATCAGTTTTGGTGAGACGCAAGATAAAATGTCAGTAAACAAGGTGCACACACATGCAGAAGCACACACTGCGCGAACTGGACCTGAACCCAGCTCAGAGTCTGTTTAAACTAAACGATCCAAGTTAATGCGAACAAATATCCAGTGAGCTGCTCAGAGGTTTCCTCATATCCTGCCCTAGCCCACACACACACACACACACACACACACACAATATGGAAACATACACACACACATACACAATATTCCCCACCCCAAAATGGGGCCCCCTGGCTACTGTAACAGTGTTAAACCATTCCTGTAGCAGTCGTGAGAGCCGGTCAAATCAGTCAACAATGCCCTTTGTTTCTGCGTCCAGGATGTATTTTAAAAAATGGCGCCTGGAGCTCGTTTGTCAAAATTGATATTTTTGTCGCTCTAAAACTCCCCAGCTTTCCCCGGCTCGCTAAGACTCTGGGCGTACCTCAGCATGACTCTGCCAAAGCTTGTACAACTGCTTGGTAAAATAGTACAAATGCAGTCTGAATAACTCGCCAGTGCGTTTTGGCAAAAGCAGCCAGCATGTTTCTCCGACAGTGACCCACTGTGTTTAACATGGCGCTGCCTGCCAAGGGTCACTTTCCATTTGGCTTCAGCGCTCTGACGCTCAAACCAAGAAAGACGTGGAGAGAGTGAGAGAGAGAGAGAGAGACGACTCCGTCAGACGGAGCAGCCGACCGGGAATCTGCTGCTGTTTAAGCAGCAAACACCCTTCCTCAGTGACAAATAGACGAACGCGCCCACCTCACACTTTTCCCCTAATCAATAATTCAACAGTGACCTCATATGAATATAAACAAGCTTTGAAAATGTAATAAGCATGGCTTTGTCCAGCGCAGCAAAACAGATGTCATGTGTCTGCAGTTTGCACTCAAAATATTCAAACCCTATTATAAATCTTGTGCCGTTAATTCAACTTTGCGTCTCTGAAGATGTGGGAATGTAACACCCCAGGGTGTCAGCAGCCTGACACTGACTGCTCTAAGTGTTTACAAAAGCTAATTCTCATGTCAAACTGAGCTCTTTCTCACAGCTCCCGTCTGCTTGTCTGTGTGGATGAGCGAATGCTTCTCTGTCGCTTTCTGTCTCTGTCCACATCTGTCTTCCACTGGCAGTGATAGCTGTTTGGAGCACAGCAGGAGGTCAATAACAACTTGTCCTCCGAGTGTCTGATTTCAGTCTGACGTCTGAGAACAAAAGTGAAGGAGGGAGCATCTGGTCTGTGGTCTGAAAATGCCAGGACACACGACGAGGACGTCAGAAGAAAACGATGGACTGGAAACTGCTCATTTTGGGCTTTGTGGATGGTGGGACAATACCAGCTGAGGTTGAGAAAGAGACACAGTCAGGGAGAGAGGGAGAGAAACTGACAGAGATGGAAGATGATAGATAGCTTTCCATACAGGGCTCATCCGTTTTCCACCGGCTAAAAAAAGGCATGGCAACGAATCTGACTTGCTTTCAAACATTTGAATATGAAGGGTGCTTTATTTAAGCCCTAAAAGTGAACACAGCATTAAAGGATAATTCTGGTTTATTACATGTTAGATCGTATTTCCTTGGTTTTTGGCCATTTTTCTATTGGTTGCGATAACAATAGGCTCACCAAAGTAATTGCTGAGATTTGCTGACACAGCGACATCCTTGCCAATGGGGCAAAAAAAACACAAGCAGTCAGACGATCAGACAGGTTGTAAACAAACAAACAGTAGCAAGATTATCTAAACCATTTAGAAAGTGACCACGCCCAACATGAAGATTATAATCCCTCACTGCACAAGAAAACTGTGTGTGTGCACAGTAAGTACAGAAGGTCAAGGCTGAAACAGGAGTACAGTCTGTAAACAAAGGGCAGCTTGGGTAATAACTTTATTGTTCGCCTTCGTCTGCCAAATTAATTTGACTAATCTGATTCTTCTTCTAATAGCTCTGGAAAAAGCTAGTAAGTGTGGTGATGAGTTTTTTGGTCAAAAGACAAGTTGTAAAAACTGTAATTATCCTTTAAAGCCAAACTATGTTTTAATTTTCTTTTTCATAGTTGTTACTACAAGCCTTTTCGACAGGTGTGATCATCAACTCCGACTGTGAAAGAACTGAACCAAAAATGTCATCCCAACTGATTGACAATGTGTGGAAGTTTGATTCTTTTAAACGTTTCAGAACCAGACTCAAAATCTCAGCCTGCAATGGATAAACAGAAAACCCTTCACTACTCCACAACCACACCTTTGTCCCTAACCCTACTGAGGCAGGACCCCCCCCCCCCCCCAACAGCAGCACTACCCACCCTATTTTACTTCTGTTGCCAACTGGAGATATAAGGGGCAAAGACGACAGAGTCTAAGGATGAGAAACTGCGTGTTTAAGTGTGTGTGTCGGGGATATGAATAATGTATGAGTGGCAGGTCTGATTGATGTGGGGTATAGGGTTTCCAGCCAGCCAGCGGAGGGGCTGTGTGTCCGTGCCCAAACCCCAACACACTGCACTGCTGACTTCAAAGGGTGTGGTCTGGACTCACTCATATACAAACACTCTCTCTCTCTCTCTCTCTCTCTCTCTCTCAGATGCACAAACTCACTCACACACTTTTGCTTTTACACACACACACACACACACACTCTCTGAACTACTCACATAGATGAAGACACACATCTGCACACTGTCTTTCCTCACAAATTCACACACTTGCGCACAGACACACACACACACACACACACACACACACACACACACACACACACACACACACACACACACACACACACACACACACACACACACACACACACACACACACACACGCTGGACTTCCTGTGCTCCCAAACAGGAACACACAGGGTGCTGTGTGCTGGACAGTGGGTCTGGGATTTGGGCGGAGGGAGGCCTGGCTTTCCACACCTGTGTTTGCAGCAGTAATTAGGGGCACATTCTATTTTGGGGCGGCGAGCGTCCATGCACTCACACACACACACACACATATATACTCTGAAGCGCACAGAGGGAGCTCTCAGTGGCTGAGGCGTACAGTACACGTAAGCTGGTGTTTGCTGTGCAGCAGCTTGTGTTTTCTCTGGTTAGAGAGTGTGAATGCCAGTGGAAAGCTCTAAATGGCCTGTAAATACAAACAGTAATTTTTCCAGTTCCAGGCCATTTAAGAGCTCATCATGGTCTGCCCACGCACGCCTTCATGACATGACAGACAGAAGACCTCGAGGATATTAGCTAAGATGCTAAATCACAAACTTTGTCACGTGAACCCATGTCTCACATCTTAAAGGTTAATGCTTGCATTATAGCCTTACTAATAAGGATTGTCTGTGTAGCAACAGCCAAAAACACTTAAAGTCCTGTTAAGTAATATTTTTTATAGAAACAGTGACTCAAATAACAGCATGTACTGTAAAAGACATTGATCACAGTGACGACTTGACAGAGAATACTCCCCCAACCCTGCAAAGCTTTTTAGCCTCTTTTAGCTCATTGTTTTGGTTTTTAGCAAACACGGTCTAATAAACCCACCGTTCACTACCTGCTCAGCACCTAAACAGCAGAACAACACAGCCAGAGACTAGCTGGTGAAGAAAGTGGAGCATTTGGCAGCTAAAGAGCCAGATATCTTTCTCAGGAGTTGGTGCAGACCACAACAGAGCTAAAGGGAGAATGAAAATTGGACTTACATTCATCAGGTGGACACAAACATGATTCAAAGTTAATTTTACGTTACTGTGTCTCCGTGACACAGAGGAACCATGTATTTGCATTGGGTGACAAATTTCCAATGTGTGGTTTATTTTGAAGCAGATCCGCAGTTGCATTTTGCAGGTACAGTGCTAACACCACTAGTTTGACAAGCTCAGAGGAATAAACTACAATTTCCGAGGTCATTTAATGATGGAATTTATTCACAATGAACATACATATCAAATAATGCATGCATATGTACTGTATGTGCTTTAAGTATTTTTAATTGTAGTTTTTTGATAATACGGTATATCAGGCTGTGGTTTTGGTCTTTTAATGGGATTTGTTGATAATATTAAAAAGATAAAACAACCCCAGCTTCATCATATACTTATTAAACACAGTATAATATCAGGTAAAAAAAAATCTACTAATAAAAGTTGCCCTGCGGTGAATGAGCACTCGTCACAAGTCACATGCATGGAAAAGCTTGGCGAAGCTAATCTTCACCAGCCTCTTATAATCACACACCTTTCTTACAGTAGCATCTATTCTGATCTGAATTTCTAAATGTGTATCTGGTATATTTTTGAATCCTCCCAGCCACGTGGCCGGCACAGTAGAGACTACGTTACCCACCTCGCAGCATGTCACACCAGTCTGCAGCTCAACATCTCAAGGAATAAAACAAGCATGACGGGCCGTGACAGTCACCAATCTGCGAGGTCTATACTTTGAGGTTGCGCTGGTTTGGAGAGCAACGAGGCAAGCTATTGCGCTGTGAAAAACGTAAGATTTGTGAAGACGGGAAGTAAACACAGGGAGGGTGAAACGTGCTTATTCATTCTCTTTCCTCCTCGCTCCCTCGCAATCTTGTAAACACACACGCACGGTAATTACGTCTCATTAGAGCACTCAGAGCCTTTCATGTAGCTGCTGAACATGGCCACCGAATCTCCCCTCTGGCCCACAGACATAAACAAACACTTCAGCTGGCCTGCCCCCTGGAGCCATGGAGCCTCCGCTCCACAATGGAGAGCCAGGGATTCCCCTTCGCCATGGCGCATGTCCTCACCTCTCACTCCACTGCGCCACCCACATCTCTTTCTTTTACTCTCATTCTGCCTCATGCTTTTCTTCTGTTCCTTCCTGTGCTCTCAACAGACAGATAAACCAAAACAGCAAGAGGGAGGAAGAGCTGAAAACAGAAAGAAAGAGGGAGACAGAAGTCACAGAGCTGCCTGCCTGCTGTGGGTCGGTAATGATATAATGAGAGGACAGCAGTGTTTAGTGGGCGGCTCTTTTTATAGCAACTGTCAAGACAAATGTGCAATCATTCACTTTGATTGAGTGTATGAGTGTGTGTGTGTGTTCGCGTGCATGTACGCGTGCACGACAGCTCGGCGCACATGTGTGACGGGAAGCCGACTAGGGGATCGTGAGGTGGGCCACAGCGAGACGTAGAAAGTGAGGGGAAAGGGGAGAGAGAGGGAAAAGGGGAAGTGGAAGGAAAGGACGCGACTGGAGGAAAAAGAAAAAAGGGAAAAAGGCAAACAGAGAGGTGTCATTGAGAAAGAAAAAAAAAGAAAACAAGCCTGGCCCTGGCATTGAGCGGAGGGTCAGTGAGAGGTGACGGCCGGGTCAAGCTGAGGTCAAATAAGGTGCAAAACCAGTGACTCTGGGGCAAGTTTAGAATGAAAACAAACCGCTGCTATCACTGCAGGTCACAGACAGGGCCTCCCCTCAGGTCACACACACACACACACACACACTCTCATATTGCTGGGGCCACTTAATTAAAAAAGAGATCCCTGGCACTCCCTTAGAAAGTCCCACCTTCAAAAAGCAAATACACAGCTCTCCATCGCGGCTGTTTTAACAAGGATAGAGTTCAATACGAGCAGCGTCGAGTGAAAGCCTCATTGTGGTGGAGAGAGAGAGGCTCTGAATGCCGTGTCGGTTCACTCCTCATCCATCAGACCAACACCTCGGCACAGCATTTCCTCACCAATTACACACAGGTCTCCAATCTCACTGTACGTGTGCCCCAGTGAACACACACACGCCTGTCGTTTCATATAAAGTCTATGGTCGTTTATACGCAGCACGCATGTGTGTCTGAATGTGTGTAGAACAATATTAACACAAGTATAATGCATCGTTTATTACAGTGACCTTGTTCCTCAAATTGCCCCCATGGCATATTGCAAACATGTGTGTTTGTGTATGTTTGCGAGTGTAAAATATGTGTGTGTGTGTGTGCCATACAGGGACGTATGCCCAGGTTAATATCATAAGCCTGTGTGAACGTGGATCTACTAGAGGTCTAATAAAAAACAGACAGCATGAGGAAGCCATTTGGCGTTGTGTGATGAGGGAAGACAGGCTTTCAGTGCTGTGACCCAACAAATGTTTCCATTCCATTAAAGCCATCAGGCCTGTTTGAAGTGGACTGGTAGTGATGCTGTCTCTGCCACGCTCAATAGACTACAGGCAGCTTCTCAGCTCTCAGTGGGCCCGGCGGGGAAATGCTGCCTGCGTCTGAATCACTCCCTCTCTGTACCTGGAGTCGAGTTCAGCTCATAAAAACAACACAATCAGGTTGTTAAATGAGGCAGTTCTGCATAAGTAGGGAGCTCTCAGCGGAGAGCGACAAAGACAAAGTTTGTGAGTTGGACGTGGAACCAAACTGACATAATTATGGAGTTTTTAGCCTGTGACGCTGCTGCAACTTACAACTGGATCCTTTTATTAAGAGTTTATTTACTCATTTTTGTAGAAGTTTATGGATACTTATCAAAAGCAGTATTACTAAGCGCTTGACAAAAAGAACCAAATACAGGAAATAAAACAAGAATACAGGTGGGGGTGAATAAATGAATGAACAATTCTAACAATAAATTGACTTAATGAAAAATGTACACATACATACAAAATAAAAAAAATGAAAAAGTATACAAATTAAAATGTACTGCATAATATAGTTTATAGTGAACAGAATTCATTCTCTACAGAGGCTAAGGTGATTATAACATTACGCAGGCTATTTAGTCATTGAAAGTCTGACATGTACAGCCCAAAATACCACTTTAGTTGGTCCACCAATAAATCAGATCCCTTACAAACAGACATGTTGTATTTTAAGATGGATTTCTGAGTTTTTACGCATTGCTTTTTTTCTGAGTTTGGTCAGCTCTGCACAGTTTCTGTGGGTGTAATGACAGAATTAGAAACCTGATGGATAAGAACCCATTAGTACCAACACATAGACCTAATGAAGAGCCTGTATATACAAAGGGCTTTGTGGCAAATCAATACAACATTGCATTTCTCTGTTAAAACTGACAGTGCACCACAGATGATCCTATGAAGGGGAAACACAGAAAAACACTCGAGAAGGAAACAAGCAGCAGGAGAACAACAGAAAATATAAAACCTAAAGTAAAAACAACATATCACACAAACACAGACACACAAGCAAACAAATACTTTTCAGATGTGCACAATGGGGCCTATTTATTCTTATAGGCCAAGTAATATTGATGCTCCACATGCAGTGTGGCTACATTAGAGGGTGGATACCCAATCCGAGCCCGACAGGCCGGGTTCGGACAAAAATGTAGAAATGAGGTTCAGGTTCGGTCACGTCATATTTGACATGGTGCTTCCTGTTTAGTGCTGGGGTTTATTATTTATGTGACAACACATGAACGCAACACACAGGTGGTAAATATTCATGTAGCCTAGCTAAGGATGGGAAAGTTTAAAAAACTACAGAAAATCATGCAGGGAAATCGACGGTATGGAGGCATTTCGATTTGCTTCAGCTTACATTAACTGCGTCAGGCTCGGGTCGGGTTCAGACATAAAAAAACAGAATGCCTGTTGGGGTTCGGGAACCACTCTCTCGGACTCTGGTCGGATTCGTACAGAAATACGTGGCCCGAGCCACACTTTCATACTTTAGACTACATGTGCACGTGCACACAAACACAGCCCCGCATAGTGAGTGTGCACAGAGAGCTGAGCATCAAAGGGGTCAGTTAGTCAGACAAAAATGTAATCGAGAGACAGAGAGACTGTGACTGAGCTCTTGTGATATTTGGCTCCATTCTGACACTACAGTCTGGACGGAGAATCTTCCCACGAGCCGCTCGACGGTCTGACAGAGCGAGAGACACCGAGTGAGCGAGGGAGAGGAGGTCACACACATTCCAGTCCCAAAGAGTCGGCCAGACTCCTCAGACAATTAAAACAAGCTGACCCCTCCCTCCCCCAACCCCCCTAAACAACCTCTACTCCATCAGTCCTGTCTGCTACACCACTGAAGGCTTCACTTCACTCCCTGACTCACACCGATACTCCCTAAAATGTCCCTATATGAGACTCAGCCTTTTCTGTATGACAAGACTCAAAAACACACACAAGTACACACACACACACACACACATAGGCCTGGGAGGGATTATTGCATTAGGATGCCTTTCACACTTGTGCTTCCCAATCAGGGAGTGTCTCAGCTTCACAGGCCAGCTGTGGGCTCCCTACCTACTGCTGCTCTCTCTCTCTGCTCAGTGCAATTCAACTCCATTCAGTAAGACTTTGTTGGCATCACTAAGGCTGGGTATCGAATAAGTACTTTTTTGGTCCCATCTGAAATGTGTCTGTAGCACTGAGTATTGAAAACTGCAGAGTACCAAAAACTGGCATCAATTGTCTGGTCAGATTAGTAGTCGTGTTTGGTTATTCCTTGATCAAACAGTTCCTGATTTAAATTGTCATCTTGACAATTTTAGACAAGGCAGCTTTATTAGTATAGCAGCTTTCAACAAAAAGGTAATTCTTACGGTAAAGTGCTTTATATAAGACATAACATTAGATATACTTTCTCGTGTGGCTGCTAGGAAACATTTTACATTTGAAAACTTTGGATTCTTTTGTTAAATGAAAAAAACAAACTGAGGTATATCGTATCACCACTAGTATTTCATAATTGTTTCATGACTTCAAGCCCAAAGTAACATGTTGCCATAAGCAAAAAAATACATTTACCGAATACACAAAAAAGTACTGATTTATACAATATAGCACATGAATGAAACAAGTTGTTACTGGTAACGAATGTGGATAAAGTGGGAAATAATTGTTGATTCAGCAATTCAAAAGAGGGAAAGTTTTGCATACAGCAAAATACAAATGTAAAATAAATAATTTATTCAAGTTGTCTTGAATAAAAATATGCCTTGCTTTTTGAAGATTTCATGTGTTTATATATATTTTGTAAAATAGGGGTTGTGGCATAACTTCACCTACATGCAAGCTGCACAGAGAAGGGAAGCAGTCTTGAAATATCAAAGCTCCAGCAGCATTTACTTTATCTGTGGCCTTTATCAGGGTCATTACAGCACTTTATTTAATGGGGAACTCCAGAGACTTTACAAATCAAGGTCTGTTTACAGCTGTTACAGAGTACTACTGCATATGCGAAAAAAGTTGTATAAAGCCTTTTGTGTCTCCAGAGGGGCTACGTGAAGTCTGATAAATGTCCTCAAGTGATGTCACTCAGCGTCAGTTCAGTCTGAAGACTACAAATTTGAAAATGAAAAATATGTTACGTTAGCCACTACTAGCACAACACACCCAAATCCCTGACTGAACTGTCGCTGTTCAAGTTGCATTGTGGGTAATGTAGGTGCCAGGTTTTGACAAGAAAGAAGAATGCGTGTAATAAAAAGGATCATATCTCTGGTTCTGCTGCATCGATTTTGATCCTTTTTTTTTTTAAACTGTCCATCGTGAGTTTGATGATGTTACATAGGTGCAATGCTAAGTCAGTGGAGAAAACAGAAGAAAATCAATCTACTCAACACTATGTATAACACAGAAGCTACCTGGCTATCCATGAAGCCATGAAGGAGTTTAGAATACGGTCATGTGGTCTGAGAGGAATTACCCAAGTGTTGCTGGAGCTTTGATACTTTACAAATATTTTTGGAAGACAATGGACTCCCTTCTGTCTCAAATTCTCCTCTCTCACACCCCTACTCATCACCCCCAGCTGACACCCTCCCTCCTGCCCCGACCTGTTAAACTCCCAGCAGGGTACTGAGCCTTCCCACCACGTACCCACGTACCCCGTGTGTGTGTGTGTGTGTGTGTGTGTGTGTGTGTGTGTGTGTGGGATTTCACTCCACACACACACACCCGTCACCAACCAAACCTGTCAAACACAGCACTACAGTGCAGGACAACACAGACGCGATGGCCTTTGTTTCCTGTTTTAAATCAAGTCAACTGAAATAAGCTACATAAATACAGTGCAGTGAAGTCAGTGTAGCATGTTTACAACAATAAGTCATTCATTTAGAGAAGAATACAGCACAATCACTGGCAGCAGCAAAAAGGTTTTTGGCACAAAGACAGATTGAGAAACATACAACTGTATTTAAGATTCTAACGTCATAGTTTTAACTTGATGTCAATTTGTCAAAATGATTAGTCGGTTAGTTGATTAGTCGATCGACAGAAAACTAATCTTTTTCAAGCAAAAAGTCAAAAAATGTGACTGTCCCAGGCTCTCAAATGTGAAAATTTGCCACTTTTCTTGGTCTTACATGATAATAAATTGAATCTTTTTGGGTTTTGGACAAACTAAGACATTTGATGAGGTCATCACATATTGTGATAGGCAATTTCCCTGTTTTCTAATGTTTTATAGACCAAACGATTGAGAAAATAATCATTAATCGATAACAAAAAGAACTGTGATTGGCTCATATTCCTCTTCTTGGTTTTCAAAACAAATACACACAAAGCAACAGCTGGCAGGTATTATAACCTCTTTATGACGGGAAACAACAGGGTTTATAGGAAACATGGTGTCAATTTTTCACATGCAGCATCTTTAAAATTGTTTGCCACTGTAAAAACATTTGAGTAATTTCTTTGTCAAAAAATATATAATACATAAAAATATTTAACATATTACTTTTTTTGTTTATAACTTGGTAAATTGAATAAGGAGAGGTTTAAAAGTTTGCCACAGAGAGCTGTATTACAGCTGACTCCTTTTATAAATAATGTGCATATTTCTTTATATCTGTGCGTCTGTATTGTCTTCCTATATGTCCGTTTAGCTAACTGTTCGTATGTGTGTCTCTGCTTTCTGCAGGACTCCGGGGTGCAAACTACCCTGCAGGCTTCATATGAAAGCTGAGGATTCTGGTTACACAAGGCGGCGAGGAGAAAGGGGAGAAAAACAGATCGGGAGGAGAAGAAGGAGAGCATCTGCTTTCATCCTCAACCCAGCAGGGGAGAGCTTAGGCCTGTCACTCAGAGAGACAGCCAGCTGCTACAGCGCACACACACACACACACACACACACACACACACGATACAAACTTGGGAAAAACTACTAAATATTCTGGAGTACCATTAAAGCTCAGTGGCATGATCATTTCTCTTGTTTTCACAATTATAAAAATATATTCCTAATATTTAATCTATAAAATATACAGGGAAAAGCTCATACTGTAAAGTAAATAGTTTTAATGCATCCAAAAAGTTCTTTCCAACATGAAGGACTTTCAACTTTTCTTCTCTCCTTTAAAAAAAAAAGACGTACAGAAAGACAATCCTCATACCAGAGCCGTCAGAGCCGTCCAGCTGGACAGACCGTCTCTAGTTTGCACTAAAAGGCAAAGACATGCACCACTTGGGTGTTTTCGACTCCTTCAGGTGGAAAAAGTCGTTGGCGTGCCTACTGTAAATTTATTATGAATCTATGGTTCCAATAATTTAAAAATGATTTGCACTCGCAATCAATACTGTAATAAAACCTCATTAAATCTGACATAAATTCGCATTACAACTTCCAAAAGTCGTTCTTAACCTGGAGGAGGATGATGATTGTGGTACGGTGTTTTTGTAGGTTCTTAAGTTCCAATGTTTTATTGAGTAAAACAGCCTTGAAACAGGAAAATAAAGTCATTATTCGTGTCAAATGTAATCATCGTCATTGCCTACTCCTGCAAAAGCGGATAATGAGCGCTAGTTGCTTCATGTTTGAAGATCACAAACACTAAACAGATTGGCTATAGGCAGATGAAGCAATTAAAACAAGGCTAATGAATTAATCAGGATGGCAAAATTACAACATATCTCCTATAGCCAACAAGAAAGAGATTTGACAAAACAATCTCACTACGAGGTCCATTTAGTAGCTGTTCTGGAGCTTTTAGTTGTATCACACAATCTCCCTCACTTTATGGAGTTTGCCCAGTGATCATGACGCTCAAATTTTTATGTTTCAAAGCACATCAAGGAATCCATGTTGGCTCAGAAGTTGAGATCTAAAGTTCAAGTTCATATATTCATATGAAAAAGCAAATGGAATAATATAATAATATATTTAAAGTTTTCAAATCCAGGATTAATCCGTCCTTTATCAACTAATCTTGTCCCCGCACACCTGAAGGTGGAGTTTGTGAGTTGTGATGAGGTAGACAAGAAATAAAACAAAAAGTAGAACTCTAACAAAAGACAAAACAAGCAACAGTGCCGCTTTGGCAAGAGACAGTGACGTAACAGCTGATAATAAAGGTCCTACTTTTACATTTAAAGGTTATTTAGAGCCCTTTCTGCTCGTTTTTACTGAAACGAGTAACAGATAAGGAGATAGTTATTTCTCTTACCAAAACATATAGAGATGGACAGATTACTCTCAGGCAACATTAGTATGAATAAGGAGGCGTGAGTGAACAAAAACCTTCTCCAATTAATAAATCATGTTCAAAGAGCAAACCATTATGTTAAAAAAGAAATGAACTTCTGTACATTTGAAAATAAACCTCAAACTCTGCATTTTGGTGCTCTGTGTCATAAAACTGCAGATAAAAACATTAATTAAAGGTGGTAACAATAACAAGGTACAAATATGGCAAAGGTGTACTAAATAAACAGCAGGTGAAGCAGAAAAACGCCTACAGATCACATGATGTTAGAAATAGCACAATTGACAAGTTCTCCATATGTACAACAATCTATATATTTGTATGAACTGTACGATATTACTATATTTGTACAAAAAGACAATAAATATAGTTTAAAAAAAATTCACATGTTCTGACTGGAGGACTGTGCTCACTGCAGCAATCAAAGTCCAATCACTCAAAGGGTTGCATCTGCCATATTGCCAGTAGGAACACTGCAGTATTAATTTGTAGAAGAATCTCCCCAATTAACACAGGACTTCCAGCCTCCAGTAACCCTTCTGCTGTTCCCTTTACCAGCTGTAATCCAGTCAATCACAGCTTCAATCCAACTCTTTCAGCCAATGAACCAGAGCTGTACTGCCAAATACTGACTGGGAATAAAACAGATGGGTAAGAACGAAACGAACACGGTGTTCCCTGAAAACTCCTGAATCTCACCCCAGAAATGAGGACACCTCCAGGGTCAGATTTCTGCCTGTAAAGCTGCAGATGCTCCTGCTGAAGATTTGGGCCCATACACATGCATGCAGAAACACACAAAAGCCCAAACACACAGCGTAACCCTCACGTGCCCCCCCCCACCCCCACTAAAAGCAGTAACCCTAGAATCTCTGCGGTCATAGATCTGTCTGTTCTTCTATTGTTAGAGCAGCAAGAGGGAGTCACTTTTACACAGTCTTTCTCCATTTATCTTCCCTCAGCTGTAAATTATCTGGACTCTGTCCCTCTGGTACGACGCCACAGTAAATACTTAGCCCATGTTTGATAATGATTTAGGATTTGGACTCACTCGAGATCTATTTCAAGTCTCTCACCCAATTCGTTAGTCTTATCGTCACATCTCACCTCCTACGTCTCTTCCAGTTCTGTTTATCCAAGTGAAACTCTCTTCTGTTTATGTGTGCATCATGATTTAACTAATAAACAGCATAACAAAGTTTCACTGCAAAGCCTCAGCCCACATTTGTGTTGATCGCTTACATTCAAATATGCACAAGGAGAACTTAATGCAGAAATATATACGAGTGATTCGCTTAACGAAACAGTGAAGAAGCACAACACACAAAATGAGTCTATCCAGTTGAATAAAACACACAGATCTTGCTGTTCAAGTTTTGGGATTTCTATTTAAAAATATAATTTGCAATGCAACACTTCTATTGCAAAAAAAATACCTCTGTAAAAACAGGCAAAATATTCATCATATCATTAAAATCAAGCCACTACAAAACACTATCAGAAAAAAAGGAAATGAAACTTCAAAAATCCAGGTGCTTGACAATAGCAAATTCGTCTTTGATAAGAAAATGTAACATTTAATAATCCTTAAAAAATATATATTAATTTGAATCTGAATTTGCCTTTTTTGCAGGTTTTCATTTCCTTTGATGGAATCGAGGGCAAATCTAGGCAATCATCAATATTTTCTCAGCCGTGCTCGTTGCAAGAGAATCACTTTCAGGTAAACTACAGAGGTCAGCGTCCTCTTGAAGCAAAACAACAACAACTATTAGGTGCATGAGAACATAAAATACGTGCAAAAATCTGTTAAGTCTGTGCGCCTTAAGGATTTCTTCACTTTAGAGATGATAAGCATCTTATAAGCATTTTAGAGGCTCCAAGAACCAATTACACTCTTCTGACCTGGGATCAGATATCGTTTATCAGTGCTTGAAAAGGCATAAAATGTTTTTGTTTTGTTCAGCCATCACGCTCTGTAAATGTAGATGTTGGTGAAATAAGCTCAGTGTGTGTGTGTGTGTGTGTTTGTGTGTGTGTGTGTGTATGTTCAGTGAGGTTTTATTGCTCTGAGCCACAGGGGGGCAAACCTCAGTTTATTGAGCTGCTGCTTAGGCCATGGGTCGAATTTCACCTACAATTAATGCCACAAAACCCACACACACACACACACACACACACACACACACACACACACACACAGCTGCTGTCGTTTACTCATCCTGCTTGTGTGGGATGCCAAATCAACATGACGGTAGCTTCTGTCACAGTCTCTCCCTCACTAAATGATGAAGACTCGGTCTAACCCCCTGCAGAGCACACACACTCACACACACACACACACACACACACACACACACACACACAAATCTCAAGAGATGATATTATTGCAAAGGTGAGGGGTCGGGGAGCTGTAGTTGTTGTAGTCAGGAAGTTCTGGTGATGAAACCTAACGCTCCCTCTCCTCTGCCCTATTAGCTCCCATTTTAGCTCTTTACCACCCCAGCTGTGTTTATTAAAACCTCACAGAGCAGGCGAAGGTATTTACCAGCTCCCTGAATCACTGCTGTAAAGATCCAGGAACGCATATAACACACACAGTTATCTATACAACAGAGTACAGTATAGCAAGGGGACAGCGCCCTCTACGACACGGCAAAGTACAGTAGTAAGCCTTTATAAGTTACAGTGCACACATTTGAATCCTGCAGAAGCCAGTAAACACGCAGCACAGGCTAAATCTAATGTTGTACCTGTACTGACTACCTTCCTTGACACTGATGATGTGACGATCGTTATGTCTAGATGTGATATCTGCTGTATGAAGTTGATAAATGACAAATATTCAGCCTATGTCATGCGTTGTTAATTATTACTGTGGCTGTGTTATGTTCAATCTAAAGCTGCAACAATTAGTCAATTAATCAATCAGTTCTGACTAATGTTTTTAAAGAAAAATGCCAAAATATTCTGGTTCCAGCTTCTCCAATGTGAAAGTTTACTGGGGGTTTTTTGTCTACTATGATTATACACTGAATATATTTGGGGTTTTTATGACCGTTTTCTGATATGTTATGGACACCAAGATTGACCGATTAATCGAGAAGATAATCAACAGAGTAATCAATAATGAAAATAATCTTTAGTTGCAGCCATAGTTGGAGCTGTGCTGTCAGTATCTGTAATTATATCAACTTGACTGTGTGAACTGAATTGAATTGAACATGAAGTGTATAAATTGGTAGAAAACCTGGATTTGTTAAGTTCTGATGAACCTCGAATCTGTTATCTCCTCTTTTGTTTTAATGTACAAAACATCAAGGCTGTCAAGCTTCAACACACTCCCAAAACTAACACATCTTATGTCTGATCTCCACAGCCAAACGTTCATCGTTCATCAGCAATTTCAAGTCCTGTCAAAATGTCTGTTAGAAAGATAATGAGGCCCGTTCTGTATGCTGAGTCGCTCTGGAAAAGTGCCTCAGCAAAAAGTTCAAAATGTAGACGTAAATGTCTTGCTTACTGTACCCAGTTCCCGAGCCTGCCCCTGCTGTCACCTCCAAGGCCAAAAACATGTGATGAATGGCCCAGTGCTCTCATCAATCATCTGTGATTGGCCCTGATCTGCGCTGTGATTGGCTAATTAGCCTCATCTGTAACCATTACTGCACAGAGAGGCAGCTGCGGCAGGAAAAAAAAAGGATAAGAAAAATAAAGGAGGTGAAAAATGACACCATCAGGGCTGTCCTGTCACCTTGCTGCCTCCACACAATGCCAGGAATCAGACAGCTACCGCCACACAGGGGCAACCACACACACACACCTGAAGGCTGCAAGGAAACACCTTCCAAAGACCAGAATTTCACAGGTAATTATATTTTGAAGATAAATATGCGAACAAGACAAGAGCAGGGAGGAGGGGGTTGTGGGAACTGTGTGTCAGCGGGTCAGCCACATCTCATCTGGCAACAGTTTCTGCTCCGCTACAGCAGTGAGAACAGCAACGCCAGCTCCAGTCAGGGGAAAAATAAGAGCCGCTTATTAGATGTCAGAGGGAAATATCTGGTAACTGCTCGCCAAATGAGAGCCGGACAAGAGGGAGCGATGGGTTGGTGGAGCACTGGTCCAGTGACGCAGCTTTTCAAGAGTACAACACACCAAAAAGTAAAAGGTTAAGAGGCGGGAGGGACATGAAGAAATAAAAAACACAAGGCGGGAGAGGAAACAGACAAAAAAGGCAGAGACAAAGTGAGGCAGAATGGAGCCCGAGGGGAGAGAAAGGGCCAAAACCACTAGGCCGACTTGTGCTCCTGCTCCCTCCCAGCCAGCCCTCTTCTCTGCACAGGAAATGGCTCTCTGCAGCCAGAAGGGGAGGAGGTGTGTGGGGGGGGGGGGCTCCAAACAGCTGTACCCACCATGAGCCAACTCAAGGTGGGGGCACAGGCTGAGAGGAGAGTAAAGATGGCCGACTCCTACATCTTTATCTGCTCAGATAGAGTCTTTAGTGAGTGATTATTGTGGGTTTCCTTTTCTCCTTGGCATGCCTAGATTCAGAAATTTTGTTCTGTATCGCCAAATTCCAGAAAGCCGCACGCAAAAACCCCCCCCAAAAAACGGCACCCTTTTCACAAAATTGAAAGAGTCCAAAGCTTAATCACTTTGAGGAAAATGAGATCAGGAGGATTTAAATGTTTTTATCCGTCGATTTTATACTAAAGTGTTCAACTCCCAGCATCTATTCCATAATACCATAACAATAATAATAATAATAATAACAACAATAAAAATAAAGGACTCCATTGAGAGTGGCTGGGCAGCTCCAGGTCTGTCTGTCTGCCTGCCTGGGACAGACACCCGATACCCAGCTGAGACGATGCCCAGCCAGCCGCACGCCTTCAGACGTCGTTAGAGCAGACACACAGCACGCCCCTCCTGCCACCCGCAATCCATCCACAGCCAATTACAAGCAATTTCCCTGTCCTGGGTGGGGTGAGGAGAGGGAGAGAGAGAGAGGAAAAGCAGTTGTCAGCCTAAAGCAGACACACATGGTTCTGTTTACAAATTGCCAGTTGTTTGGCTTCGCCATGGTAACACAGTGCTGACGCTGGCTGGCTGGATATTTCAGAATGAGACAGAGCGAGGCAGAGGGGTGGGGGTGGAGGGGGGTCGTGGTGACAGTCGAGCCCTTTGATGGTCTGCAGGGTGGGGTGAACTTTCAGCAGGAGAGATGGTTCATTTATGCATAATGTACAAACGTCTCACAAACACACGTCTGTTTCCCTCCTGCCTTCATCTTCGCCCCCTTCCTCCTCCTCCTCCTCCTCCACATCAGTTCCCCTCAGCACCTCGGGCTTCTGTTTGGCTTCCCGAAATCCGCCTTTCCGAAACTGGAGACGCACAGCGAGGAGGTGCCTGATTCACCAGAACTGGAATGTCGGCCATTCCCACAGGAAACCTGGACCGTCTCAAGCCAGGGTGCCCCGGACAGGCGAGTGCACAGACACAAATCCAGCAACACAGGTTTTGCACGTACAACACATAAGTACACAACTCAGACTAACGCAACAGGATGAAGAAACCTGCTGAATGTGACCCAACAACCTGGATTTTACTTGTATGAGAATGAGGACCAGTCTTGTTGTTGTCACATAGTAGCTAAGTGGACAGAGACACAGGTTCTAGAAGTTGTTTTTCCTCAATGTAAATGTATTTTTAATGACAACCTCAATATTTCTCTAAATAGCAGCACTGAAGTCACCTGGATAATTCAGTAATACAATAATGTTTATAAAATATCATGGTTTTCTGTCTGTTTTGTATGCTAAATACAAAAAAAAAAACTACAATTCCCATGAGCCTCAGTGGCTGTTGCAATGAAGAATACAGCAGCCAGGGGTCAAAATCAGAGCTATAGCCAATTTTGAACACTCTCTATGTTTAGTCTAGAGATGCGGCAGCTGAAAAGCTTTGTGATCAAATGTTTCTTACACCAATGCTGCTTGGAGTCGCTTTTATTCCAACTTTTGGTTTTTGGTACATAATCTTTTGTCTTTGACTTTTTAAGAACAAGATTATTTTTCGACAGTTTCTAATCATTTGCACTCATAATTCATCAAGGAATGGAGTTTAATGCCAATCAAACAAAAGAACCTCTGTTCACGTCAGAGGTGAAGCAGATTTTTGCCTCACTTTAGTGGAACCAAAGTGACTACTGGACTGTTTGAGCGGTCCATGTTTATTCTCACATCTTAAAACTCCAGTTTTCTTTTATTTTCCTCCAGTTTTCCCCTTTATCCTCTTGTTTCTGTACTTTCATGAAGTACAGTCATACAGCAGCAGGATAAGCGTAAACTGTTTGCTAAAAACATTGTCACCTCATGTGGACATGCCTTCAAGTCTGTTCGTGCCCACTTGGGTTTTTCCACTGACTTTATATGCAATTGTGCTGCCTCTAAAATTCGCTTTGCGTTTAGTCCACACCACCTAGAAGTGGCGCACCTTCCTGTCACCTCACATCTGTCTGAGAAACGTTAAGTGGACTTTTACTTCCAAGATCGCAGTGAGATGTTATTACATAGTGTATACCATCATTTATTTTGTCAGATGTGAATCCATTTGCGTGACAGCAAAATACCATCACACAAACAGATTCTTTTTCAAAAAACTTTTTGTGCTTCTATTTTACCAATCCCAATTCAAGTCCAACTTCCTACCACAGGAGGCAAAAATTATTCAGTGTGGTTACGATCGGATATGACTGATAGAAAGTCTTCCTGTGTCAGGCAGTGACTGATGCTTCACTGACGCCATCGACGCCTCCGCATCCCGCCTTAACAGCGTGAAACGCCGCTTCACTACCACCCCGCTCTGACGCGGTGACCCCACACTGTGATCTGCAGTCAAACTGAGGTTCCCCGCCGTAACCTCCTCACCCCTGCTCCCATCTCAAAGAGCGCCCCCCGCCTCCTCTGCCACCATCACCTCCTAATAATAACACGGTCCGCAGTGAGGGGTCTGCTGTCAGACATGGCAACCCGTCGAGTCTTTCATCTCAACAGCCGCACACACGTGTTCCAACCTTAACCTATCACACACTTTGACACACACATAGGAATGTGCGCTTCCTTACACACACATGCACGGGGGGAAAACACACACATTCAGAAACACTGAGCTCTGTCTGCTCCTGGACGTGGCGACCCCACTGTTCGTTTCATCTCTCCACTCCTTTCTCTGCTTGCTGCTGGCACCATTACGTTAACACAAACACCATATTTCTGTCATCGTCCCCAGGACACAGCGTTCTCTTAATATCTCTCTTTCTTCTGCGGGCGTTCGGGGAATGGTGATGGGGGCCTGAAGGGATCTGGGACATGGGTGAGTTGTGGGAAACCAGAGTGCAGTCTGTGGCCTCACAGCATGCGGCCCTCTCCCTCTCCTCCCACTCCCCCTCTCTTTCTCTATCTCTGTTTCTCTTCTGGCAGAGAATCATAGCAGGCTTCATGCAGATCGCATATTGCGGCCTCAAATGATCTGGGAAAACATACCCTGTTAATGCTATGTGCACATCTGAACCCTGTTCAACTCTGAAGCAGTGCACGCACAGTTTGTGTCTATTTCTCTGGGCTTGTGTGTGGTTATGCTTGTGTGTGCTTTACCTCCACATAGTCTCTGGCGTGGCCCCAGTCCCTCTTGGAGTCCAGGTTGCCCAGGCTGAAGCTCTCCAGTTGGCCAAGGTGAATCTTTGCCACAGAACGGCTGATTTTACGCGTCACAAAGTTCGAACCTAAAACACATACATTAAAAATGCTTTGTTGGCATCTTCTGAATTCAATTACAGTTTACACAGGATATAAATATTGCAGAGGTTTAGCTAGGTCCAACACACACAAACACAGATAGTCAGAAACAGAGAAAACAGAGCAGATAAGTGAAATCGAGGCCTTCTCATTGAAGATGGAGTTTAGAGATCCCTACAAAACTTCTACATAACACTGTATCACCACACACATACATAGACAGCCTTCCAAACCTCCACTACTGCTCCAAGTCTTCTTTAGCCAAAGCAAAAACTCAAGCAAAAAGCCACCCTGAGTCAAATCAATTCGTTACCACCTCACATTACAGCCACTAGATCCTTTCAGATTCCTTCGCTCTCATTTTCCTCTCTAATTCACTGTTTCAGTGTCAAATCTGGGCTAGATGCCAAGACAAATCTCAGACCATCAGTCTGTCAACACCAAAAAAAAGCAACAGGGAAGTTCCACAGAAAAATGACAACCAAACAGGACCACCCTGGCTCTGCTGGTGCAGTGTCCAGTCCAGAATCACCACATCAGCAGCCGATTCATCTGCCAGATCGCCCAGCGGTGCTCCTCATTCTGAGCCGACACACGTGGCAATATTATCTGCGGGAACAACAAATGGGCTCCTAATGACTATTTCTGTGCCGCTATGAAGGGTTAGAGAAGTTTTTGGGTGTTTTGGCGAGACACTGAGAGCCGGTGTCATGTTATCTGTTCCTGCTGTGGGGGAAAAAGATGCCATGGAGAGCCTGCGAATAAATGCACCAGACCTCCAACCCAAACACAGCATTATACTGATGGAAATCAACACTAAATATTAGGGTGTCATGTCTAATAATGCCACCGTCTTAGTTGAAACAGCTTATTAGAGCATGAGGGGTTTAGCTCTGGCTAGGCTCTTCTGTCTTATGTTCAAAAACCAAAATGGCAGCTATGTGGGGATATGTGAAAATATAATTTCAAAGGAAAGCTTGAAGCTTGCATCAAAGAGTTGGCTATTATTAGCCCACACAACATCTCCACTGTACATAAATCTCCCACAACCTTGCGTGAACCTCTTCGAGACCTCTTAAGAGCTCCTACATGCTGTTTTTTAAACTCATCATGTCTGGGATGAATGTTGCCTTTTTAGCTCTGCGTCCATCCTGGCCATAACGCAGCGGCTCTGTCTCGACACTGTATCACTGTTGCTCTGACATGGAGCAGAGCCTTCACTTAGACACAGGAAAATCCCATGAACCCAATCATGCGAATGCACCAAATTTGTAGTAATTATTTCATAGGAAAGCGACAGCCCTGGGCAGGCTGAGCAAAAACAGACCAGGGAAGGTTAGACACGCTTATTTGAGAAAATACAGCATGTTGTGTGTTGGTAGCAGCTCACATGGCCCCCGTGTCAACGCTGCTTTGTCGCCATGTTGAGCTGCAGTTTAATCAAGTTTAAATGAGGCTCTATGCAGTCTTCAGACTTTCTCTGCATCACACTACAAGCACTACTTTTACTACCATCTATTATTCAGAATTCTGTGACTCAATATTATTCACATATTTTTAGAAAATAGCATATGTCTACAGAGTGTAGATAAACTGTCGATGGAAACCCCCTCTGATGTCAAACCTGTCCTGACTTTGCATGACTGTCTCATCTGGCCCCGGGGCCGTTCTCTCTAACCTGGCAGGTCATCTGTTCTGGCAGGTACCACTGCTCCTGCTTACTGTAGTCAAATGTTAACCAACAATTACTCATCTGCCACTGACATATCCATGATTGTCAGCTTGCTCTCATCCATATCAGCTAGACAGGCTCATCACAAAGTGTGGGTTATTTACCATACAGCTACACACACACATGAACACACAACATTCCCATGTCATATATCTAGTGCTCAAACGAAAAGCAATTAGTCAATGGACAGACACTTAATCGACAACTATTTTAAAGGGGAACTCCACAGATTTTACACATCAGTTAACTAGTCATGGTGGATATTACTCAGTAGTATCAGCTAGTATTACTCACCCAGAAACAGTTGTATAATGTTTTCTGTGGCTCCAGAGAAACTTTCTGAGAAAGGTCTGAGAAAACAACCTTTGTGATGTCACCAGGGTTATCTTAGCTTTTTAAATTGAGAGCCTTTAATATAAACAGGGGGCAGGAAGTTTTAAAGACGTGTTTTTTTTTAAGAAAAAGGGTCTAATGAAAAGATGCTATCGAGTTGCATTATGGGAGGTGAAGAATACAGTGTTTTTGGATCTTGACCTAAAAGTCATGATATACCGGTCTCATGAGAGTCTCACAACTTTACAGAAATGCAATCCAAAATTTCTGAAATGCTCTTTAAATAATCAGTTATGTTTCTGAGAAATTTATCAAGCAAAAGAGCCAAAGATTTGATGGATTACCCTCTCAAATGGCAGTATTTGCTGCTTTAAAACATGAGTGATTGCTATTTAAAGCCTTGTTTTTTTTTCTTCCGTTTCTTTGAGCCTGCACTGTGTGCACAACTTGAGCAAATTTGTGCACCCAATCCACTTTTTATTATAATCAACTATTGTTCTCTTTTGTTTCCCATGTATTTCTCTATTTTATATTGTTGTAAATTAAATATTTTGGGGTTTTCAATTGTTGGTCTGACAAGCACGCAATTTTATAATATCACCTTGGACCGGAAACTTTTGATGGATAATTCCCACAATTGGCTTTGACATTTCTAGATTAAAAGATTAAGAATAATTAAAAAAATCAATAGATTACAAGATCAACACATTGTCATTAGTTGAGGCTCTCCATATTGTATGTTAGGCAATGTAACAAGAGCCCAGATTGGTAACTACAGTAAATTGGAAAGCAGGGGTTTGATTTGATCCAACATCTAAGGGGAACTCAAGTTTGCAGGTTAAACACAGGTTGTCAAAACTCTGCAGATCCAAGTTGGCTCTTAAAAAGGTGGCAGAGGGATACAGTGTACCACAGTACACCCAATCAGTAATAAAGTCCATTATTTCCCCCCAAGCACACCTGTAGTCTCCTTGTAAAGCTCACACCTCTGTTTGGAGTGGCTCTGCTCCCTGCCTGCTCTAATTGGTGCGGTGTGGACCAGAGCATGGGCCTAATGGACCGGCCTGCCTGGCTGTGGACAAAGCTTGCTCTGTTACTGGCCCTGGTGTTAATGTGTTTCCTTTACTGGCAGCGGCACCGCAGGACAGCCAGGAGGAGGGAGTGGAGGCGGCAAGGGGAGCCAGGGGGCTAACAGGAGGTTTGAAGCCCAAACAGGGCAGCGGTGGCCGTTTAACCTTGCCCGCGGCCCGGCGGAAAGTCTAATAAAACCATGGGCCGTGAAAACTGAGCAGACAGCAAAACCCATGCCAGAAACGGACACTCAATCTCTCTCTCTCTCTCTCTCTCTCTCTCTCTCTCTCTCTCTCTCTCATTCTCATTTAACCGTTTCTTTTCTTTTTTTCCATCATTCCTTTTAATTTTTTGGCCAGAGAATCGACAGGAAAAACGTAACACACGGGCCTCGTTGGCACAGCTGGGCTGAAGCATGGGGAGAAAAAGGAGGAGGAGGAGGAGGGTGAGGAGAAATGTGCAGAGATGTCTCCCATCCAGAGCCAGGTCATGTGGGCCCAGACAGGATGGGGACGGGAGCTGTCAGCTGGGGGCTCGGGTGTGGGGGAGTCAGGGAGGGGACTGTGGGTTTGAGGGGATTTTGGCTCGACTGGCCTTGGTTACTCAACAGATTCTGTTGTTAGAACCATGCTGCTAAAGAAAGGTGACTTATGAAGTCTGTCTTCAAACTGTGCGACGGCCCAGCCCTTACACACTCAGACCTCAAGATGTCTGACTAACACTCATTTATATTACTGTCTGTGAGTTTATGTGCATTTACTAACTGAGATTCAACCGCAGTGTGATTTATTCAAATCACTCTTCTGTAACCATTATTTTGAAGTCATAATGTGTGGTCACGGCTCAGCCAAATGGCACATTAGCTCTGGAAAAACTGAAAAGCGGAGTGAATTCAAATCTTGAATAATATCAGACATTTGTCATGTTTATCTTTAATGTTACATTTGCACAGGTAGAACATCCACTTCCTTCCTAAGCCAAGTCTCCTCTTCCAACCTCAGACCTGGAGTATGTTTTTCATCACCACGTAAATCTGTTTCAGGGTGATTTGCAGGATGTTACTGAGTTCTCCCATTTCTTTATAAAAATATGGAATGACTTGGTAACCCAGACTGTTTTAATGAGCCACATTCCAAAAATAGGATCGCATACTTGTCTTTAAAAAGTTGAACACAAAGATTCCACGTATTTTCCAGATATTTAACAGTTGAGTCATTTCTGTCCCGAGCTTGTCTGAACTGGCCACGTTCTGAAGCTGGTAAAGAAAAAATAGCCAAGACTTAATTTTGATTGCCACAGTTGTAATAGAAACCCTTAGGTTACCTCAACACAGGGTTTACACACCTGTTTTGGAACTCAACCAGAACTGCAAATCCCATAATCCCACTCTGTCTTTGACCAATGGCCTAGGGGAGTGAAAGGATTTGTGGTAGATTTGAAGTGAAAAACGCAACCCTTAATTTCAATCTCCACTCCCACGCATTTCAGGATTTAGGTCGACCCCGTAGCCCTGTTTACATCAAAATGAATGCGTACTCATCTCATACCCATCTTCTTTATCTGTACTGAGTTATGAACAAAATACCTGACTTGTAGGAATACTGAGTGATTCTGCAGGAGGAATCTTCCCCAGGTCGGGGGTTGGCCAAATTCCACCCGGGCCAAAGACCTGTCAGTGTCTGCCATCACTGTTATTGCACAATTCACATTCTGACTGATCTCTGGAGCTTCGATGAAGGGAGAATATTTGCGTTACATCCAAGAGAGGTCATGCGCTCAGCTCCGCCAACACAGCGTCTATTCACACCTGACAGACTGCTGCCCTCGTTCTGGGTTGACTCAACTGACAGGGAGGGTGCAGAGAGAAAGAAATGTGATGCGAGGAGGGTTGGAATAGGGCTGGAGGGTTGCGAAGACAAAGACCGAGAAAGTACCTTTTTTTAATTGGGTGTGATGCAACAAAATGGACAGACGGCACAGGGTGTGCAAAGGTGTGGGGAAAGAAAGGGAGGGTGTGGAGAAAGAGAGGGGAGTAGATCATACATGTTTTTCTTGAGCTCAAACACTGACAGCACCACCTCCACATTGCAGAACCGAGAGCAAATGAGACAAAGTGTTTCACCCTAGTATCGAAAACAAAGACGTAATTGTTTCTGGTAGCATCCCGGAGTTCGACTGAATCAAGTTACTGTGGAGCGACATTCTGAGGTTCAACTGTCCTCCTGAAGGGTCTGGCAAAGGTTGAGAAAAGGCGACAGGGTGCCCTCAACTCGCGGTGAAATTAGCGCCACTCAAACCGAGCACCCTGTCAACAAGATTCTTGGTTACCATGGGGATCTGAGACAACAAACACAGATTCGAGGGCGGCGATGGGGATGAGTGAAGGTAGAAACCTCAACAATCACGTGACAAGTCTGAAGCCAAGGTAGGCTGAGGCGGAGGGGAGCACCGTTGTGGCCACGTGACACAAAGTGGTGGAAGGCATGGAGGGAGAAGAGGACTCTGTCATCAGCTCTGTTTTGAGGCGTCAGACTCAGCTCTTCACTTGGCCACAGTTCAGCTGATGTTGAGACTGCTCTAACTCAGCCCTTTCTCATCAACACCCGGCGAAACAAAAGACCGAAAAACAAAAAAGTGCCCGCGCCACGCCGAGTTCTGTCTTACGAGATACTGCCAAACCCCACTGACGCCCCCTGACCGAGTCATTCCTATCTGAAGATTTCCTTTGAAAATTACTTCTCCAATAAATGGAAAACATATCCTCTTACAAATCTATCATGCGATCTAACCTTTTGGGATCAACCTCAACGAAAGCAGAAAGATGAAGCCAAGGCATGTAGAGGCTCAGCGGCTGTATGTGTGAGTATTTGAGGGGGTAGCATTGACTTTGGCAGTGCTATTCTAACTTCCCCAATGCTAACTGGTCTTCTCTCCTAACATAACAGTATATTATTCTATACTGCCAAGCGTGAACCACAGAACTCTCAGGGTGGAGAGATGGATGGGACTTCCCCAAATAAACCAGAGGATTAGCCTACAACTGGAGCTGGTCAGTAGTAGCAACAGTGGATACACACACAAAACATATTACTGCACTGATTTACTGCAGAGCCTCAGATCAACACACTGCTAATAACTATAAATTAAACTTGGGTTTTGTCTTTTATTGTCAACATTAGATTTTTGGGGAGTTTGAGGCCCTGTATGTTTGTTGAATATTTTGACCAAATAAATATATGAACTGGTTATTTGCACAGGTTTCACTGCTGATCACTTTTGCCAAGAGACTGTGGAGTACTGCACTGTCTCATATGTCAGAGCAATATGGAGTCTATTTAGCACCCCTGCTAACGCTAATCCCCCTTTACAGAGTCAGTGTGAGGGCTGTTTGTTATGGCTAACAACTAAGCTAACCAGATAGGAGCTAGCCGCGGTGTGAACTGGCCGGCAGATGCGAGCTTCTGTTTGCTTTGCTTCACGCTGGATTTCCACCGGGATATTTTTCCTCCCCGACTGTCCGATTCCAACCTTTCGCTGCAGAACAATGGAGGTCGGCTGTTTATTGGTTGAGCAGTCAGGTGTTTACGAGAACTTTAAGAGAAACCAGAAGCGCATTCCTGCTGGGATTAAGTCACCCTGGGCGATGTAAGAGACAGAGCTCCTTGTTGAATCCTACAGAGGCACAGTCTGAGGGAAACTGGTGTTAAGATTTACTCTTCCCTCTCCAGCCATTCCCAGCAGCCACCAGACCGTCCTATGTGACACCTCACACCACGCCACACTGCGCCATGGAGATGATTGGCCACTGGTAGGTAACTTTGGCAGAGGCCATTAGAGCAAGACTCTGCAAGTATGTTGTTGAAGGGAAAAACACCCTCATAAAGGCAAATATCTATTTGTTTCTCAAACACAGACACTGGCACCCTGGAACAATGACTTCACAGCTTTTCCTGTGTGTGGGAAGCCGGGGGTGATGTCAGAGCCACTGAAACTGACATCATGCACTTCCTCCCTCATTAGTGACTAATTATCCAGAGGTACAAGGCAGCACACAGGTAAATGAATAACCCTTTATCTCTCTTTGCCACAAGTGCGTGAACACACGAAGGGATAGTGTTCAAAAACACTGAGCAGAGATGTTCAGGGTGTGGCTGAGAACAGAGGAGATTCAAATTCCTCTGGTGATCTGCAATATGTTTCACTAGCTTCTTTGGTGACATCATTGTTTTGGTGTTTTAGTGAGCAATTTCCCTAAAATCACTTAGGAATCAAAGAGTCAGTAAGGTGAATTTATTGGCTTTTATTTTATATATTTTAGTGATTTTTTGGTGTAGATTTTACCGTTTACTGAGTTTAGAGCAAGTGTTATCTTAGTAACCATTTTCATTGTCTTTCCTTGATATAACTATAACTGAGTTCTTATATTTATTCACTAACTGTGACTCAGTTGATTCAGGGAAATATGTTCTTATATACTATACACTAAACTTATATATAAAGTATATAATATGTAAAATGTTTACTATTTTGAAGGTTAATACGAAAGAAACTGATGTTGATCCATCTACATCTATTTACTAAAACACAGAGATATTATATTTTGTACTAACAAAAAATGCTTATGACTGAGAGGACACTATCAAAAATTTTAAATTCAAGAAACATCACAAATAAAAAGGTAAACTTCTGCTCATGTTTTTGTTTTTGGAGCTGTCACAGGAGTAACAACAGTCCACTATTTCAGTTTCCTGTTCAACAATCCCACAATGCAGCATACAGTATAACTTGGCAGTTTTAGTACGCTTCGTTTAGTACTTTTTCTGGTGTGAAGGTAAAACAAAACTGCTAATAGGTTGAATTTGTATACAGCATGCAACAGCTCTATTTAACATTTGACGTTAACAACACCAAGAATAACGTCAAGCATAACGTCAAGTTATAAACTCTACGTTGAATCGGTGTTCTCTCTGTACAGTAACATGTATAAGTACAGTAGTTATGGATGTCACACTGTGTAATTTACAGTACAACCTTACACAAAAAAATGTGCCATGGGGCTGTTTTGCAGCTCAAAGCACCAAGTCCTCCCATCTAAAGCCCTCCTGTGGGTGAGGGCCAAACGCCCCCTCAGTGTGGCAGTGGCAGGGTCACGGCGGGCCCTGGGGGCCTGGGTAAACACTGGCCAATCCAGCCAACACAAGCGCCACACTGGGTTGTGCAAGGCAGCCGTGGGACATCTGGCCACATCACAGCGCAGCGTTCCTGCTTTATGAGCAACAACAGCCGTAACTCTGAGAATAGAAGTGGCAGGGGTAAACCCAACGGCCTGCTGGAGAAATGCTGACTGTGGAGAAAGGAGCAGTAAGACATGGAATGAAGCAAAAGAGGAAGAAAGGGGTGTGGGTGTGTGTGTGTGTGTGTGTGTGTGTGTGTGTGTGTGTGTGTGTGTGTGTGTGTGGCAAGAATGGAAGGATAGAGGCAGAGTCAGAGAGGGAGAGGAGAAAGAGCTGACCAAGGACCAAAAGGCTAAGGACGTGTTATCGAGCAGGCAGCAAGCTTTGCCCTTATAAGGTCACTGTGTCTACTTGAGGAAAAGGACACAAGCATCTCTGATTTCAGTTTCACAGGGCCACTCGATCAGCCCGTTTGTTTATCTCTAGGGCTGCAACTAATGATTATTTTCATCATCAATAACAAGTATTTTTCCATTAACTGATTAATCATAAAGTCTATACAATGTCAGAAAAAACTGAAAAGTTTCCAGAGCCCAGGGAGACGCCTTTAAAATGCTTTCTGTCCAAAAAATGTCTGTCCAAAACCCAAAGATATTCAATTTACAAAGGTAGCAAATCTTAAAATTTAAGAGGCTGGAAGCAGACAATGACTCAACCAATTAACCAGATATTATAATCGTTTTAAATTAATTTTCGGTTCATCAACAAATTGCTTCAGCACTACTTATCTCCATCACTCCTCCCGTCATCCAACCCGTTCTACTCGCTTGTCTGCATCACGCATCATTCCCAGATCGATTAATTCTTCTTTACAAGACCTCAATGGCGACCACACCACCTTTGCTGCGCTGGCTGTAAACTACACCAGTTCCCACACCTATCTATCTGTGGTAACCCATTAGGGTTTACTGGCTGACCCCCGACCTTGGTTGGGGTCGTGGCCAGGGCCTTCATTATGGGATAAATCATAAACACCTGAGTGGCTGACCTGGGTGCAGCGCTGGTGCGGCTGTCATGTGGTATTAATTTTGGGTCGCGGTGGCGTGTAAATCGGGTTAAACCAGTGCCTGCGACCCTCGGGGCTCAGAGCACATATTAAAAATGTGACCACAACCCACTCACTATGTGTCAGAATGTGTGTATGTGTGTCAAGTAGCTATGAGAAACCTGGCACCACCGATGAATGAATATTACTTTATATAGAGCATGTAGTTGAATACTTTTACACAATCCTACAATGGCTTATATTGTGTTTTACTGCTTTATTCTGGGTTTGAGATGTCAAGAACATAATCTGAACTTCACAAAAAACAGTGATGTATGATATGATATAATCATTCCTAACTGGCAAAGCAGTTCATCAACAGGACATGTGATAAAAACCACAGCAGTTTTGGGAATTCTTTATGTATCACTGTCGCCCTGGCACAATGTTAAATTACGATAAATTCTAGCTTACTTTTTATTGGATTCATAATTGATTGTTAAGCAGTGCTTAAAACTGTGTTTTTGTTATATACCTACATTTGAGTTCTGTTTTGGTTGTGTTGTGGCCTCAGAGTAGGATTTGATTTCCTGATGTTATGTGCTTTTGTATTTTTTTTAACAAAAGGTGTTTTGTTGTAAATAACTCCATTGTAAGTCAGTACCTTTCCCCAACTTACTATAAAACTGGCACCACTCTTGTGGTGCTGAGATGAAGGTTTGTTTGCCGAAATATGCCGCCTAAGAAGCAAAATAGTAAACTGAAAAGAGAGTTTTTGAGAGATTGTTTTGTGCTTTAGGAGTGTCTGTAATTGCCAAAACTTCAGCTTTATAAAAATGTAAATTTCTATGCATTTAGAACATTTGAGGATTAATATAATTATTCTACAGTCAGTGTTTAAATACTGTATTTATAAAGAAAATCCAAACCTTGAATATTTATAACTATTGGCAAATATTGGCAGATTTTTGACTGCAAAAATAAGCATTTTTTAGCTTTACTTGTTATATGTATTTGTAAGTGGAATTATTAAGTTTGAGTTATATTAAATAAAGTAATGTGACTCTCTTCTAACGCCTGTCTGATCATTATAAACAGGTAGCACACATGAATAATTTAATTTAAAAAACCTTTGATATCAGTTTAATCTTACGCGATCTTTTAATAATTCTCTTTCAGTAGCGTATACTCCTGTCATCTCCTCTTCTCCTCTATTACTATCAGATGCTGCAACAACCTAACTTCCAGGACAAAAAACAACCACGACCATGTGTGTTGACATGAAACAGCAGAATGCACGTCGTGCTGTGCGCTCACCTCTCCTCGGGCTCTCGTGGTTAAAGAGGATCCCGTTGACAGCGAACATGTTGTAGGCCTCTCGAAAGTTCACCACGATCCAGTAGGCATAGAGCTTCGCAGCACCTGGGAGGAGAGGTGGAGAAAGACAGGGACAGAGGAAACAGGGTGACGGAAGCATATTACTATCAATTTTACGTACATTCACACAGAAAGATCGTTCCTCTGTGGACTGTAACAGTGCACAGGCAGACTTTTCACACCCACATGATGCTTTTATTAACAAATAACACGCAGCTTTTAACACAGTTCGATCTTACAGTGTCAAATTAAGCAGAAAGAGAAACACTGATCCTCTCTATTCTCTAATCCGCATAAAAGAGTGAAAGATTCGGTGTTGTAACTAAACTACATGTCATAGCTGAACACAGCAGTACCGCAGATCACATTTCACCGTCAGGAACGTGAACCGCAGGCTCCTGCTGATTGACCAAAAGCAGGCTTGTACAAAAAGTTCTCCGCTCTTTTTCTCTCACCATCTTCCTCCTCCTCCTCCTCCTCCTCCCTTCTCCTGTGATGAGGGGAATACCAGAGCAAGCAAAGGGAGGCGCCCGTTGATTAAGCCACAGGTCAGGATGTACACTGGAAGGTGAAGGAAGGTCGCTATTGCAAACCCCGCCGCCTCCCCCTCCCCACATCTAATTAATAGAGGAGCAGCCTTCCTCATGATGGTATGCACCTCCCATGCAGCCTCAGATTGAGCGCTGACAGATGGGGAAAGTGTCGGTGAGGAGAGCATTTAGACAGCGGAGAACATGAAACCTGATCGCTCACACACGTGTACAGCCTGCATGTGTGTGTGTGTGTGTGTGTTGAAAGTGAGTGCTGAGTGCTGTGGATATAAAGGTGTCTTTGTTAAAGTGAGAGCCACTCCAGTCTTCAGTCAGACGTTTGGCCTCGGGGTGTGTGGAGAGCTCAAACGCTGCCTGAGCACTGAAGCCCCCCCCTCTATTCACTTGCTCTCACACACACACACACACACAGACAGACAAGGAAAAAGTGCTGCAGAGGTATCAAGCAATCTGTGTTTGTATTCCCTTACATGGCCATGCACAATCGTTTGACGAGTGGTGCAAGGTAGAAAATGTTAGGTAATCTGTGTGTGTGTGTGTGTGTTTCCACAGGGATCTACAGCGCATTACGTATGTGTTATGTATTACCGTAAGGTGAGCGAGGGTAGAAGGGTGTGGTTTCCTTCTGAGGGATCTCCTGAACTTTGCCGTACAGCTCGCTGGTGGAGGCCTGGTAGAACTTTACACTGTTGGTCAGACCACACGTCTTTATGGCGTCCAAGAGACGAAGCGTACCTACACCGTCCACATTAGCGGTGTACTCGGCCAACTCGAAGGAGATCTGAGAAAGAGGGAGAGAGAAAAAGAGATGATTAATGGCCATTCATAGGAAAATTTCCGCTATTTATTAATACAAATTCTGTAAGGGATTCATACTATTCAATGTAGACTAATTTGGACTTGTGTCTTTTGATATCTAAAGCCGTTTTCCCGACTCCAGACCTGCTAATCAGAACATTGTCCGGAGTTTGTCCTTTTACAGTGTCAGACGCATTCTCACCTACTGGAAATACTCAGTTTGGTTTAGGCTAGAGATGGAGCCTGGGTAGCGCATGGAGGAGGCAGGACATGAAGCAAAAAGTACCCTGCAGAAATTGACGAAGCTACCGACTCATTCATAACTATGATAGTTTTTGCGTAGTCTCTCCAGTTAGCAGGCATTTTCGTCGGCATCTTTGTGTAACTGACCCTTCTTGTTCACCCTCAGATGTTTGCATTCTCAACACGTTGTTAATTCTCCAGACAGTGACCTGCTCTATTCAGACATGGGATCAATCGGATATTACACAGACTTTGTACTATGCTGCTGGCAGGGTAAAGACCGTTTAATGTCCAGTCCAACTGATTCGGACATTTGCATTCTCACATACAGCTCCTTCGGGTAACGAAAAGGAGGACATGAGACTTGACTTAGACTTGAGTTAGAAAGTCGCAAATATTGACCTGGTGAAATCCCAGAATAAGGAAAAATAAATAATACCGCGACAGTAAGGCCTTGCATTGCCACAGAGTTTGTATAGTTTGTACACAGAATGTACCTGGTCTTAGTTAGGTAAAAATGAAAAACAACAACTTTAAAACTTCAGACTTACATGTAAATTGGACTTGCCCCAAAAGATTTAAAAACAGCTCTGCCACGGACAATGTTATAATTAGATTTTACATGTATTTTAATGGCTAACTTTAAACTTCTAATGAATTTTCAAAACCACTATATAAAGTTTACTAAAATCCTTTAAATCAGGCTTGCTGCATTTGCAATGGAAAGCTGCTACTTATCAGGCCAGCCATATTTAAATTTAAAGGTGCTATAATTGTAATGTCAGCCAATCAGGGTCCAGTGTTGCAACAGTTTTGCCTGTGAGGTCTCAAGTTTTGAGTTTCAATTAAGAGATACCCTTTTAAATCATCCACATGTAAGTATATCTGAAAGGAAATGATGCAAAGTGAGTAACCCGACAAAGGTCACAATGATGGCATAGATGATGAAGAAGGTAATCGGGGAATGTGTTGTTTCTGGAGTCCATCAGAGCCAATCAGAAAGCTCATACCTCAAACTAAATACTCCAACTCCCAGAATGCCTGTTTCCACTGCCGAGGGCCAAAGAGGGGAGGGAACGTAACAAACACTTGGGAGGAAATTAAGTTTAAATTAGAAATGGATGTGTGCGGGCATGAGTGTGTGGGGGTGTGTGACACTGTGTACCTGGACTGTGTGTGCTTGTGTGAGTGCCAGGTTGGCCTCAGGCTCCAAATCAGGCGTGACGGTTAAAAGCCATGCTGGTTAGTGGTCACCACACCTGGAGCGAGCGGCATGAGCCGAGTCTGTATGGAGGAAACGCTTTGGCCCTTTAGTGCTTCCACACCAGCCTGTGCACACGGCCAGATAAAGACCCCTTATTTAAAGCTGGGACCAAAGAACACTGGGCCTCTATTCCACTCAAAGTCCATACACACACATGCACACACACACACACACACACACACACAGTGAGTAGGTTTGATCAGGTTCGGTTACTCTCCGCAGCTCGGAATAATTACCTGTGACGCTCCACTCATGCTTTTACTTTGCATTCTGGCATTTTCATTTACATCTGCATCATTTACAAGAGAAAGTGAGGGGACACTTTACACACCAGCATTATACTGTACATTACATTATGACGTTTTCTACAGCATTTATACAGCAAACACAAGAGTTGGACACAGTAATGGTAATACCGGTGCCATAAAATTCGATCCAAAATCTCAATAAACTGAAGCCTCGAAACTGATCAGTTGAATAAAAGCATCTCTGATATAACTGAATGAGTATCACAAAAGTACACTTTAATGAGGAGATGTTGTATGATGTTCATCAAGATGTCAGGTCAACAGCTGCATTTACATGAACCCTAATATTCCACTAATAATTGGAAAAAAATTGCCCAATCAGAATAAAAATGCCTCCTGTAACCACCTCAATTGGAAGAGACTGGCCCAATCCGATCAGGTTGAGAAGGATGCTGTAAACCTTTGACAATCCGTTCAATAGGAAAATATTAGCACCTAGTAACCATGTAAACGCTTAATCCGATTGTTTCTCTCTCGTTGGAGTAAATACATTCTTTCTGCGCAGGTTTGCCCCATGTGATGGGAACATTAGGTGACATGATGGAGTTTCCGGAGGGGACAGAAACATGGTGGCAGCAAAACTACTGCTCTGTGGCTGATACAACTTTTTTGTTGGAAACAGAGCCGGAAAAAGACAACTTCTTCTTTTTCCGTTATATTTCCGGCAGATCAGACACTTCACAGCGAGCGGAATCACTGTTATATTCTGAATAAATGCTTCGGGCATGTAAACGCACATCTTATCGGATCACTTTATTTAGCATCCATGTAAACACTTAAGTTGGAATCTCTAATCAGAATGATTTAAATCAGGTTGAAGAAGTATTGTCCATGTAACCGCAGCTAATGTTGCCAATTTCAGACAATTTTATTTAAGCAAAATTCTTGGACTGGCTTGTGTTTGGACAACATTTGACAAGTTCAGCTTCTTTTGTAAAATAAAAAATAATTACTTATATTTCCTGTAGAAAGTAAGGTATAAAAAATGTATTGTTTTGGGATAGTATAAAAAAGTATTAAAAAAAACATGGTCAAAATTTCCTCTAAAGTTTTAAATGGTTTTGAATACAATGAAAATGGACAGCATATGTAAATGCGTCATGTTGGGGTTGTTCAGGTCAGGACGGGTGCAGCCAGCGTTGGAGCGTACTGGCTCCTGATGAAGCCTAAACCTGAAACAGACCATACCTGCCTTCATGTTGAGTGAAGGGGAGGGGACACACACACACACACACACACACACGACAGATTTCCTCTCCAATTACATAATGAAATCCCAGCTCTCTCAGGTCCACCTTCAGTTCTTTCTCCGTCACTGTGGAGCTCCTCCCCTCCTCCACCTCTTCCTTCCTCACTGCTCCCTCTCCCTGGACTTCATAAACCTTATTTTATGCTATGACAGTACCTCCCTCACCGAGACCTCTCGCTGTCCTGCTGTCTGTGTGTGAGTCCCTCCATTTGTCTTTGTTTTTCCAGCACCAAAGAGGTCTGCAACACACACACACACACACACACACACAGACAGACTCCGGGTATCAAAACCAGCTGAGAGGGGCAGGGTCCAGGACGCCTTGACAAGTTAAATCAAACAAATTGCCTTAATACCTCCATTCTCTGTCATTATGTAAGGCAGGGCCTGAGCACTGACGGTTTAAAGGCCAGACGTTTGTGTACACCATTGAGTGTGTGTGTGTGTGTGTGTGTGTGTGTGTGTGTGTGTGTGTGTGTGTGTGTGTCTGTCTGGGGGGGTGGCTGCTGGGCCCCTCGGTCGACCTGGCAGATATTGTTCTGTTCTGGGAAGTCAGCCAGGCTCTGTCAGCATTGGGGGGTCCGCCGCCGACCCGAGACAAAAAAAAGGAACAAAAAAAAGAAAGCGCTCAGTTTAAAAAGGTTCTTAATGTACAGGATATACGTGCTGCATTTAGTGGTTTCATTTCTTTCCTGCTCACACAAGGCCTGTTGAAATGCATGCTTGAAACTGGGGAATGTGACGTGTGTAGGTGTGTGTGTGTGTGTGGGGGGGGGGTGTGTGTGGGGGTGTGTGTGTGTGTGTGTGTGTGTGTGTGTCTTGACAGATGTATAAATATGAGCTACATTTATTCAGCCGTGGCCTCCGTCTGCATACCTGCATGGCCTTCCATACAGGATAATATGAAGGCATTAAGTTGTATATACACAGCGGGAGAAGAATGTAGACTTCTATTGTGAGTTCAGAAAAAAAATACAAAATAAAAAACAAGTCACTCACTCAAGAGCAAAGAAATGAAAATTGATGAAGTGATTTGAATTGTGGAAATTCACTGATAATCAACACATTTAAGGGTAAGGTCACTCCATAAAATAAAATAAAATGACAAAAGGAACAATGCCTCATTTTTTAGTTTTCTGGTCAGACCTTCACAGTATTATCAGCATTTTTATATTATTGCAGCATTATCTTCTTTTTTTCTGTTTACCACCATTATAAAATTAATACTTTCAGTTTGTTTGGCAATAGAGGGAGGACATTTGTCGTATTTTCAGTAAAAGACCATTTTCTGGTTTGATTTGAATTACCAGTTTAACAGTATCTATTAGCCAAATTGACACCCGCTAATGAATCATATTGGTGATTGATCGGCTGATAACACTCAGTATGTAAGCAGGTGTATATAATGTAATGTTTGAGTTGATGTTGTCCTTTAGGTTACATAAATGACAACATCAATACATAGCATAATATCAATACATATTTGTGTGTAAAAGTGCATGTTTAAAAAGGTAAAAACAAATTTGCATCTGAATGACTTTTCTATTCCTATTTTGAGTTTTGTTTATTCTTTTATATATATATATATTCGACATTTTACAATATTCTAAATGAAAAGACGTGTTTTATATCAACTTTATTCAGAGTTTTAATAATATTTCATTCTGAATCATCTCTATCCATAATGGCAATTACATATTGTCCTTATCCTGTGTTCATTTTTAGACTTAAATAATGGATAATTACCTGAAAACTGTACAATCACGTCAAAAATTGGAGACTTTTGATCTGTCCTCTCCACAGGAGGACCCAGTCTATTACTATAGATTGCAGTTCATAATCATAGATCATAAAATCTAGGTAAAAATATGTAATGTGTAAACTGATTTGCCTGATGCTGCATTCACATGGAAACAAGCGGACGGCAGACGGACAACACCTTCTGGACGGCACGACAAGACTGGCAGGACGGCAAAACAAAACACTCATGATCTTTACAAAAAATTGAATAAAATATATTAAATAAAATGATTTTGTGTCTGCTATTTTATGTAATTATTCTAATGCATGTAGCTATAAAATGCAGCTTTCTCTTAATATTCTATTGCAAACAGACGTTTTTAGCTTCTCATTGTCCAGATCGATCATGTTCTCTCGTTGGGTGAAGGAGCTACGTAACCACCGGTTGTAAATTGCGTCATGCAGGATGGCAAAAAGTTCAAATATTTTAACTTTGGACAGCAATGCCGTCTACCCTTACCGTTGCCAGTATTCTCTGCCGGCCTCACCTAATTTTACCATCCTGCTCTCGTCCACTAAAATGATATCCGGTTTGCTGTCTATCATCTGCCTGAATCCACGTGAATGCAGCATTATATAGCTACTTTTCATTTCCCTTTCCCTGCTGAGATGAATGAAGACAATGAGCACATTCTTTTATGTCCTGTAAGGTACCATATTACCAAACAAAGACATGTTTTTTTATTTTACCCAATTTTCACTCAGATTCTTGTTGTAAAATCCAAATTATTAACTAATGTTTTAATGTAAACAAAAGAACTTTGATTTTATTATTATAACCCAAAACAATAAGCCCTACACAACACCACCCTGCCCCCTGGTCCACTGCTGTTTGTTCAGAGGCATCACTGCAGTGAAACACTGGTGCGGCAGATTAATGACCTCTGTGGTAAACCGTCATCATCACTGAGATTCCAGTGAAATCACTGAAGACTAGAAACTAGTGAAAGCAGCTGGACTGCCCCTCCACGAGCGTCGCTTTCTCTTTATTGTGGACTACGTTGTCAAACACTAGAACTCTGGCACATTCCTGCCAGCCGCAAACACCCAAATAAAGAAATCACTAAGACGCCCTGGAGGTGGAGACGACAGAGAGGGAAAAAGAGAGGCAGGTATGGAAGAGAAAAAAAAATAGAGACAGACAGAGGATAGAGAGAAAGTGTGTGTGTGTGTGTGTGTGTGTGTGTGTGTGTGTGTGTGTGTACATGAGCATGGGTGGGGGTTTGTGGAGAAAAACCACAGTCAATTACACCTTTACTCATCACATTACAGGCCAACTGAAATTAGAGCAGTCGTGTGTTAACAGGGCAAAGACAAACAGACTGAATTCCCTCCAGGAGAGAGAGGTTTAGACCCGACCTGGCAACCCACGCACCGCCAGACAGATCAATTACTCCGCTTTCATCGACTCCGCTGCAGTGTCACTCATCTATATTACGAAGCCAAGATATAGACCCCACTTTCCCTGGCAAATATGAAAGCCTTAGCGCAGCACTGCTCCTCTCAGTGTTTGGAGACTCAAGTTTTTCTTCTCATCAGTAATCAGAGGGTGGAAATAATGGTTGGGCGGACCAGTTTTAAGATGGTAATTTGTGTAATAATAAACCTTTTACTTCTTATTAACAGCAATGGGAAAGGATAGCCAACAGCTGCGACTGTGCTAAAGACGTAACAAAAACTAGAAGCCTGGGGAATTAATTATTTGATAGCACGTTATGATTTATTAATCATTCACTCATATTTGTTGATTTAGTTGGGAAGCGCAGTGTTTATAGATGGTACATGCTGCCTTATTACAGTATCAAACCCCAGTTTACATGGATATTGGTCATCAGATTCCTCTCCTACCAATAAATGTGGTTGTTTAGTTCAGGCAACTACTTAAATTAAGGTTCTGGAGAGAAGAAGAAACCAACATTGACTGTTGAACCATGATCTCTAGTCTCAAACACACATGCTTTGTACAAACAACCACCCAATTCATCCTCCTCCCTAAGACATTTTGCAGAAATGTAGAACAAAAAATGCATATCACAATTTCCCAGAACCCAAGTTGACGTCTTCAAATGTCTTGTTTTGTCCGACCAACACTCCAAAACCCATTTATATTCAGTTGACAATGATGTAAATCAGAGAAAAGCAGCAAATCCTCACGCTGGAATCACAAACTTTGGGGCATTTTTGCTTGTAAGATTTGACTTAAACGATTAATCGATTATCAAAATAGTTGCAGCTCTAATCCAGACAAAGCAATGTCACTGTTGCTGAAAATATAAGATGTGTACATCCCAAGAAAGTCTAAACTTGGAGAGGCTAACGTGAAAACTTCCAGCTACCTTACAATCTGGGAACAATTTAAATTATTACTACTAGACTGAAGCAAATGTCTACAAAAATATAAACGATGGTTAAAAGTCAACACTCATCATTGTTGTGATTTGTAATTCAGAGGTCGGTAAAGACTGTATGGTTGTAGCGCAACATGATTTTGAATTACTCCACAATTTTTCCGTGTTTTCACAAGCTACCTGCTGAGGGCCCACGCTAACAGCCCGCTCTCCAAACAAGAGCTGCATCTCCATCATCATGTGTTGCTGTGTTGTGATGAAACTTGAGGGGCAACCTCTCTGCCTCCAGTTCTGTCTTGTTGGAATTGTGTCACTCGAGCTCGTCTGCGCATAAACACACACACACACACCTGCTAGAAAAACAAAGTGCTATTTTTTTCCTTGAAGTGTGTCAATTTGCTTTTCCCTGAGACGCAGACACAATACACTTCGTAGGAGAGTAAGAGGTGTACATGGTGAGCAGTGAGTGACAGGGAGAGCGAGACAGAGGCGCGGATGTATGACATTGCATCATCCAGCTGGAACGCGCGTTTGATCGGGTGTTTTCTCGCTGGGAACCAACTGTTCTTAAAATGGATGTCAATAACAACACCACTCCCCAGCCTGAGGTCTCACCAGTAAAAGCACTGCAGCCACTGATTTTAAACATTTTAAGCATGTCAGAAATTCAAACAAAGCAATACATACAATACACACAAACACACACGCACCCGTGTCTTGCCAAGAATTCCCTCATTAGCAAAGTGCTTTGTGTTCAACAGGTGACATTTGAAGGTTGAAGATTAAATATAGATACAGCGACAAGCGGAAACAATACAAGCCTCTAAAGAACTTTAATTACAGAGCGCACCTGAAGGAAATCCAGATAGTGAGTTTATTAACTTATTAGCGTCTGTTTAACATGCACTCCTGGAATAGCATAACAGGTTTACATGGTTCTCATGAGTTGTTTTATAGATGGGTTAATGAAGGATGTTTGTTTACAGGATAACAGGAAACGGGTATAACAGAAAAAAGATGCATGAATACAAAGGCCTGAAGGACTTGTGACTTGCAATTTCCCTTTGAAGACGGAACTAAAAGGTGCTTTTGTGCATAATTTTTAGCATTCCCACTGCATCTGAAGAACTATGAACATCAGGCAAATAAGACTTATAATGGATTAAAAAAGGACTAGCATGGGAACCAGACCAATCTTTGAGCTCATGTTTTATTTGCTCTGGCAGATCCGTCTCGCCCCCCTCCCATTCAGACAAATTTCTAGCCAACCAGGCCCGGGTCGGGCCAATCACAACCGTTTATCTGGCTGCTGCTGATGTGGAACGGTCAGAATCTGCGATCGCGTCAGTATTAAACAAACTGTACGGTATATTTTCTCTAAAAGAAGAACAAACAACTGCACTTAAAGCTTTTGTTTATGAGGAAGATGTGTTTGACGTAGAATTCGCTCAGCACTAGGTCACACATTTCGTTGCTCTGATTGGTTGTAGGTCTATCCAATTGCATCCAGAGGCATTTTGGTCTGGGCTCGTTGATAACGCCCCTTGGAAAACAAAGAAGTTCCAGACTAATTCGCATATGCGATGCCAGGCTAAAGGAGGCCTGCAAAGGTGGAAAGAGAGACTGAAAAATACAGATTGGCTGTCTAGCAAAGATCTGCTGAGTGTTTTATGAATCAAATAGCAAATTGTACACAAGTTGTAGCTGCCACAAGGTTTGTGTTTGACCAGTGAATGACTTTCAGCACTGTAAACTCCGCCTTTATAGTTCCTGGACCATTGCAGAGTTTCAGGGACTTGTTTGGGGCCAGGAACAGGTGACATTTACCCTGGTTCCACCACTGGAAAGCACAGGTAAAGTTCCTGAATTCATAAAATGGTTTCCAAGCTGCAGGAAAAGTTCCTGTAGTGGAAACAGGCCAAAGGACTTGCCGCAAAAGACTTGTTTCATTCAGTGTTTTACTGTTTATGATAAAGAATCTCTGAGATTTCCAACTGGGAAAGAATTGTTGAAAGTGACAACATCTTCATCCTGTGAGACGACGGGTTTAGTCCCATTAGAGCTTCGCTTCACTATGGGATGAAAGGTATCACTGAACTGGCTTTGTGTTTCTGGCAAACACCTTTCATACAGAGAATGAAATGCACCGGCAGGCTTTCAAAACAGATTTTCTCCCTCATTTACTCAGGTGTTTCTTTTATTGTGGCTCTTCACTGTATGCACAGTTAAAGTGCAGAGACAGTTGTGAGGCTGAACACTGAAATGTTGATCTACTTAAAGAGAGCTTAAAAGATAGGATTAAAAAAATAAACTTAAGTACCTTAAACATAAAAGCAAATTCAAGGTCAACAACATTATTTTTTTCAGGGATCTGAACATGGCATAACATGCATCCACCCACTAACCCGCCCCGCCCCCCTCCCCACTGATGTTCACTCATCAGTATGTTTACATCTCGATCTCTGTGTTTTTGTGTCTAATTACAGGCGTGTTCTGCTCGGTTAGTGTGGAGGCAGCTGCAGCTATGGCAATGAACAAATACAAGTCAAACAGATCAGGTGGATCTGAGCGGCAGATGGAGACGTGGGAGGGTAGGTAGAGCACGTGTGGAGAAATACGTGCTGCGAGCGGAGAGCGTATGTCAGGGCAGGTAGACTGAGGGCTGGAGATTAGCTGTCAAACTTGGGATTTATGCAGTCGAGTCTGGAAAGTCCCCGTCTGCCTCCCGGCACTCCACTCTAACTCTTTCCCTCCTTCTCTCTTTTTCTCTGCATCGTTTTCTCTTGATGGCATTGACATGAACAGGTGGTGGCCAGTCTCTCCACCATTGCTGCCCTGCTCCATCTCTCTCAGGGCACCAAAATGAAGGAAATGTGAAGGGGTGTCTGAGCCAATGCAATCAGTTTGTGGTCCAAAACTCCATCATTTTATTCTGATAGTTTTCCCAGTACCACTGCCAGACACACACCCTTACAAATGAATCATATTACAATGAGCTTCAATGTAAGTAACAACTTTATTGAAGTAAAACTCTACCAATGTTTTCAAGGCAAGAAAAATGTATCAAAAGGTCAGTTTGGCCATATTTTGGTTTGATCAAACTATGTGAAAATACATGTTTTTGTGTAGTGATATCCTCCTCAGCTGTATTTTTAACAGTATTTCGGCAAAACAGAAGTTGTTTGGGACATACTCATCATACGGTTTGACACTGAAGAAGACGATAATGTTGCTGAGATGCTTTCTGGGGATGTTTCCTTACTTTTTGAAAACCTCTTACCATTGAAATCCATTGCAACAAACACAATTTACTGTTATTTCTATAAAGGACATACTAGGGCTGCATCTAATGATTATTTTGTGTCAAAAAAACAATTATGTCAAAAAAAAAAAGTGGAAAAAAAAGTCCCAACATCTTCATATTTTTTTGTTTTGTCCAACCACCGGTCCAAAACCCAAAGACAATCCATTTATAATGATATAAAACAGAGAAAAGCAGCAAATCCTCACATTTGTGAAGCTGGAACCTGAGAATGTCTGGCTATAATCAATATTTTTATAATAATGTATTGGATGACAATGTGAAAACAATGTGAAATTGCTAGCTTGGTTAGCAGTTAATTAATTGCAGAAATATTCTATTAGAGTTGAATTACAACTCAACAATCATAAAAGTTGATGCTGCAAAAAGGACATTTATAAAGTAGATTAAAAAATGGCTGTCAATATTTGCTTGGCCACACAAAAGGCTGGCGGTAACATTGTCAATAAAGCTGCAACTGCTATAAAATGGTAACAAGAGCGGTTGCTACTACTAGCAACAGAATCTTTAACTGAAATTAACTGCTGGTGGCAGAAAGGTGTTCGAATGCCATAAGAGTCGAAATTGCTCAAATATGCTTTAACAAGAGTTACTACTAAAACTATTCTGGAAACACTCGTGGTGAAAAAAAAGGGTAAGAGATGTTCAGGAAGAGACTTCAGTAATATAAAAAGTGTTTATTAGGAGAGCAGCCAGCAGAGGTGCAGTCGTACACCCCATTCCTTCAGCATTGGATAAGATCGCCTGGAATGGTAACTCCCTGGAAAAGTCAATCAAGAAAAGAAGAGCCCCTTCATTCCTGCCTTCCTCTCGATCGCGTGATCTACCCTGCAGACATTTACCACCAATCAATCAACCCTGCCTCGCAAATATAAACGCGCGTGCAAACACGGCAACGGGTCTTGCTGCGGTGGGCTGCGGTCTCGCCCACGGGGGTGCTGTGTGGAGCAATCACACATGTGCACACACTGACACACATGAACACACAGGTAGGAACAGCTTTGTCATCAGTGAGGGAGAGTAAGGCCATGGCCACGCCACAAACAAAAATTAAAAGCAGTATTTTGTGATCAGCTATACTGACATACAGTACAAAATGAGAAATGACAGAGTTGGAGACGACAGAAAACTGGCTGCATGCTGCAAAGCCACATACCAAGTGTGTGCACACAACATCATTGTTTTAGTAAAGTTTTGTAATTCCCATCCAAGCTACCCAGCATTTTTAAATTCATCCACTCTGGAGAGTAAGCATGTTTGTTTTGGGGGATAGCAGACCAAAATGAAGACAAAGATGTTTTTGCATTACTGTGGACACGGCCAAAGAGAAGACCAACAACCATCAAGTGAGTGGGATAAATGTAATTAAAGACACTGTTAACTAGTGACAGTGATTGAAAGTCTAAGCTGATTTTGTATTTAAATAAATTTGTCTATGAAAAGGTTTGGAGCAACATTTCAATAAATCTCAAATAATACTGACAACAGATGCAAATTAAACCTTTTGTTGTTTTCAATATGGAGCAAAGCAGCAGCCTGAAGTGCAGCGATCCACTGTGCATGTCTGTGTAATGATACATTTTATTTTAAATGAGTTTTTCTGTTTTCTATTGAAAAAGTAAAATCGTTTTAAACTTAAGAATGCTTTGTTTTTTCTTTTTGGTGGTTTGTTTTGGAGCGATGGAATAATTTTACTGGACTGAATTCAAGTATTTGGTTTTGCTCAATTATAAAATTGAATTACAGAACTGAGTTTTGGAACATTGAGAATTTATTTAATTTTATTTTGTTTGTGGTTTAAGGAGTTGATGGCCGAGGTGGATGTTGCACATTTACACTGACAGACAAACACACCATTTACCCTGAATATAACAAACCATTTACCCTGAATATATTATCTTATACAAAGGCTCTTATAATCTAAGCAGTGTGTCATTGCTTTATTTTATTTATTTTCTCTTGTTTTTAATTTATGTCTTTTTTTCCCCTCATATGGTTACACGCTTGTGTCTTTTCTGGGGTTCACTAAATAATAATAATAACAATAATAATTTTATTTAATTAGCACTTTTCATGCAAAGGCACAAAGTGATTTCCAGATTTAAAAATGCACAGAACAATAATTAAAAAATAAAATATAAGAGATGATCTCATAAGGTAGATGGAATGCCAAAAAAAAGAACAAACTCTCAAAATATATGAAAGCACATATAAAAAAACTAAAATGATGATGCTGAAACAAGCACAATTAAAATATGTAAAAACAATAAAATTAATAATAAAAAAACACCATAAAACAGTAATATAAAAAGGAAATCTGAAACTTGTAACAGACCTCTAACATCTTACATATCAGGAAGAGAGACCTAATGAGCCCCTCAACACATAAAAAATACAACTTAAAACTGTCAAATCATCCCAAAATATACTGTCAACCAAACACTGCAGCCTTCTTCACCACACACAGGAAGACAACTGAACACCACAGAATCACAGCAGCATCCTAAATAAGAGATAACATCTCTCTCTTTCCTCCCACACTTTTTATCAGCTGACCAGGACCAGATGACTTCAAAGTGAGCACTCAGAGGAGAGGTGAGGAAGGACCTCCCATATATGAGACCCCCTGCCAGGACCAAACTGATCCCCTTTACACACCTCCACCCTCCATCTTTCCTCGCCCACCCCCCAGCCTCCAGCTGCTGTCCCATTTGGCTGTAATCAGCACCCAGCATCATCTCTGATTAGAGAAGGTGGGGGTGGTGGGAGGTAAGACTTGACAAATTGGCACATTCTTCTCCACCCATTCCCCTCTCAATCCTCCTTTCCTCCCCTCTCGCACACCCACAGACCCCACTTAAATCTGGCAGCACCCCTGTAGACCCCTACACCCACCCCACCCTGCACCACTTGCTTGATGAATGCTGTCCTTGTGAGCAGAGGAAGCCACCAACCCCCATCCACCACACACACACACACCTCCCCTGCCCTGGTGTTGCTTGCATGATCCTTAAATAGAAGTGAAGTTTGGAGACCACCGCCCCTGCAGGTGCTACATCTCTTTGGTTACACACACACACACACATACATATGGGCTCACATGCATACACCACCATAAGAACACACTCCCATAAATACACACACAGACCACAGTCAGACCACAATAACGCATACCAACACACACTGGCTGCCCTGGTAGCTGTCACAGAGCCATGTGACCAAAGCGGAGCCCAGATTCTGATCCAACATTATGCCTGATTTATCTCTCTCTCTCTCTCTCTCTCTCTCTCTCTCTCTAAACCCCAGTCAGTCTATCCCGGCCCACCCAGGACCCCCTGGACAGGAGCAGCACAACAGCTGCGTGTGTGTGTGTGTCGTAGAGAAAGGAGAACGAGCAGGATCCAGGTTATGGCTGGGCAGTTACATGGTGCCTGTTTAGTTATAAATACCTTCTCGTCTGTCTTGCAGAGTCACTGAAAGTGTCTCTTTAGAGATGTTTACGGGCCGTGTTGTCTTGGTTGCGAGCCTCTAAGGTTGTTTGGTTGACAGAGAAGAAAAAAAACCAGGACTGATTTGGAAATGAGCACCATGGCGGAGCAGGAGACTGACCAAAGGAAGGTTGGAGCGTTTACAGGCGCCTAAGTAACTTAGTTATGGTGGACTTTTAATATGATTTCTTCAACGTCACGTAAACAGTTTCTGTAGTCGGGGTAGGAGATTAGAGAAACCCAATTTCAATTTCATCAATTTCTTCTGGAGAAAGCCGATTTCTTGGCCATGTATAACCAGGTTTCTACTTGTTTTTTTATTCTGACAAAAAAACCTGAACTCAAGGTCAACATAGGAAAAGTTTTTTTGGCAGTAATGTAAAAGTAATATTGCATGTGATATTGATATTATTGTTATTGTTCTCAGTGTCCAATGTCCTGCAGAAGGGGGAGGAGTTATACAGGTTGATGGCCACAGGTAGAAAAGACCTCCTGTGGCGTTCTGTGGTGCCTCGGTGGTCTCGGTGTGCCGTGCAGGGGATGAGAGACACTATTAGATTTACTGCCATAACTTGTTTTCTTCCAGTAACATTGTTTTCATATGTAAACGCGGTAAGGGATGAAGAGATAGTGATGAAACAGAAACCTGCAGAGCCACCCAGAAAACAAAGACAACCGAAGAACGTGACGAGGGCTGGGCGAACCAAACTGCCAAACCACCTTCGCACAGTCAGAGAGGTACATGTTCGTGACCGCATGTGTGTGTGTGTGTGTGTGTGTTGCTCTCTCCATTTCTATGGTGATGGCTTTTCTGACAGCATGCGGAGGCCGAGTCATAAAAGATGGTGTGATGTGGGAGTGGCCAACCTTTCCCCATCCTTTCCCAACCCCGTCACACCAACAGCTTTCATCTGGAGCGGATTAGAGACATTAGCACTTTCTTATCTATATGCCTTCCTCCACGTCTTTCACCATCTCCCCCCTTTTCCTGTCTCTGGCCTCCCGTACAACACCAACCCCCCTTTATTTCTCCATCTCTGTACCCGTGCATTCTTAAAATACTATAAAAAGGCGCTAAGGAAAAGAAACAAATTATGTTTTGCAGAATTAAGGGGATGACAAAGGAGTGGACAACATGGACAACAAACTAGACTGTTAAGAGTGTGCTGTTAAACAATGATGCTTGTATTAAGAAATATCTGGCTCTAATTCAAGTACATAAATCAGCACAGAGGTTCATATTTTCATTTGAGCTCCAGCCAAGTCCACTCTGCTCTGTTTGAACACACAAAGTATGCGACTCAGTTAAGGGAAGAGAAGTTGATCAATCACAATCCTGACACCGGGTGTGCACATACACACACACGGATAATGCGCATTATAATCACAAGTGACCCTACTACAATATCTAAACCAAGCTGTGTTTGAGTGTGTTGTCGGTGGAATGTGCAAGAGGCTTATGGATATTACAGGAGCGCTTGCACAGGGGCTAAAATTAACCTAGCACTTATAAACAAACACACATACACAGCCAGTAATCCACATTAATAGCAGTCATCAATCTTGAGATGATGGCATGTTAGGCTGTCCTTATTGGGGAGAGATATCACAGCGTGCTTCATGGCAGTACGTGTTGCAGAGCCTGGGCCATGATGGGAATTCAATCTCTCTCATCTATCTCTATTAAAGTGGCTCCAGATAGCCGATAGGTTTGACGTTGGTCTGACAAGGCTACGCTGTTGCTGATTCCAAACATCACAATACGTGGACGATATTCTGAAACAATGAGCACGAGCAACTCCTGTCAATTTAACAAACAGCGCTTAAACGGTGACCACCCTGCTTGATGACGAATATTTGCTGAATATAAACCAAGAGTAAACACGTCATCCTTTTGGTCCAATCATGAACTATTATGTTATTTTTTTAGTTCCCTCCTTGATCGTTATCAAAAAAGGGAATAATAACAATTTTTCTAAAAAACTGATTACAGGTCATTACAAGGTCACTCGCAGCAACGAACCAACAGAAAATGATCAGTCAATGCTGGAGCTCAACAGCTAAAGAGGTGGATATTTTTCTCAGGAATGCTAATGCTAATGTTGCCCCCATGTCTGTTGATGTGTTGATGTGTAAATAGGCTGTACTGCTAACCTGCTTGATGACAGGATTAGGATTAGGGTTAGGGAAATATTATATTAGATATTTAACATTAACATAGCAGGTAGTTGCCACTTCAGATGAACAACAATAATAATAATAAATACATATACATACATATACACACATATATATATAATCCTTGTGGGCAACTGCGTCCGTCAACTATATATATAGACTATAAAGTCTATTATTTTTTATTTGGAGTGTGCTGGATTTCTGGGCTTAAATTCCTGTTTTTGTTGTTGCTTTTACAATCTTTGTATTTCATTTTTTTGGCAACCTACAGGGCCTCTGCAGTTAAATGTTTGTTTGCATGTTTATCATTACATGTTATAATAAAAATAACAAAAAATAAGTCATTTTGTCTTTTTTGCCGACACTCTTCGGAGTTGAACATAATCTTTTCCAAAGCCACTGCACTAAATATTACTCATCTCTCATTACTTTAACAACTAGTGTGGCCCTCAGTGTTTAGATCATCACCACACAGCCCTTACTGTCTGTGACACATGACCTTAAATACCAGCAACATATCGTCAGCAGAAACTCATGATTCACACTTTTACAGACCCACGTGGACACACACACAAACACACACACACAGAAAGGTTAGCAGAAAACAATTGCTTGGGTTCAAGTCCAGCCCAGCTCCACCCGCCTCTCTCACCAGGGCGGGAACATTGGAGCAGGGGTCGGCATGCTGGGTCGGACCGTTGCAGAGTGGCCGGTCTTTGAAGGAGGCCTGTGGCAGGGAAGGGTTGTCGGGAAGGGGAAGTGCTCTGCTGGAAGTTTTGGATATCAATGGAAAGGCTTTCTCTCTGCCACGCAGGGCAGCAGAGTGCCTTTCCTTTATCTTCCACTACTTATCCTACCACAACGGAAAGACAATGTCAAAGAAACATGTAACAGGGATATTTCCAGGAAGAGACAGCCTAAACAACTGCAATCCAATCCCTGAAGAGGAAGATGCTTGTGGAATATGTTGTTTGAAACTAAGTAGTGAAACATTTTGTTTCAAGTTAGAACTGCAGTAAAATAAGTTCTGTGACCAAATGATGTGGACAGAAAACATAGCAAGTCAGTGGCTGATGGACATATGACGATCAGCCCACAGGAGAACATAAAGGAAGACAGTCTGCTGACACGAACTATCCCACGATCCAACAGCAACCTGGCTAAACCACAAGCGCAACCTCTAGCTATCCAGCTGTTTGCTCCAGAAAATATCATTATATTCACACAGACACACACTCACAGAGACACACTCACACAAACCAGCAGGGAGTAGTTTGAAACTTTAGGTCAAGATGTGCTCTCTCAGTATAAGGTCTGACAATGCCTCATTCACCATGTCAAGAAAGGACAAATTGTACATACATATTAGAGCAGCTATCCTTGAGACTGGGATTTTTAAAGTGGAAACTGTTCGTACCACAGATCGATAAACAGGCTACGGGAAATAAAATATTTTATTTACAGTTAGCACACAGGTCCTGGTGGGTGCTGAGTGAAATTTTCCAGCTTTGGCATCCCCCAGTGGAAGTGTCAAACAAGATACAACAAAGCACGTCACAATAATCACCAAACAATTGTACACACGGTGGCTTTAAAAACAATGAGTGGAGGTGTGAAAACGAGTCCATCTATCAGCACTGTTAAAGGGTATGTTTAAACCTGGGCCATACTTTTACATATTGTGGGGTCTAAATGACTAATAGGTACAAAAAGTTTTGGAGTTGGTCCAGTAGATCGCCTCAGCTGGCAGCCGCGAAACAGGCTACAATGGTAATCCTTGTGGGCAACTGCGTCCTTCAACTAAAAGTGCTTGTTTTTGCCGCTGACAGGCTCAGACTGTTATTCCAAGTGTCTGACAACATTAAGGAAAGGATCCCAACAGAGACAGACCTTTTTGTTAAAGAGTAAGATCAGTTTTGTTTAACCAGAAACAGAAAGTCTCGCTCAAGGAGAAGTCTTGCTCTGAAATCTCGTGGTGAGGTGAGTTGTTGCAGGAAGATGACGGTGTTTCTGAATGTCACCACTAAACTCTGTGTTGTTTCATTTGAGTGTTTAGGTATGTTATCAGGCAGCAGAATGTTTATCTTGCATGAGAAATAAATATGTTTTACTTTGTCCTTAATTTTGCACAGATCAGTAACTGGTACCGACCTGACTGAACTACCAGTTCATGCAGTCCACACTCATATCTGGTGCCCACCCCTGTTTGTCTGTCCTCACCTCCACTCCACTCCTCCACAGCAGCAGCCGGAGCAACAGAGCTCTCTCCTCTCAGACCTCCGCCTTCCCGGCAAGGCTGACCACAACCCGTCCAGCCCGGGTCGCCTTACCCATTTAACGCGTGGGAGCGGATACCGACACGGGCTCACAGAGACCCATTCAAAGCCTTGCATATGAAATCTCTTCCTCTGCAGTGATACCTTACACTTCATCTGCATATTCACATATTCAGAAACCGGTGTTCACTTCCTGGCTGTGCGAGATAGAGGGAAAACTGGGCACAGACAAAGTTGGTGTGTTTTTATTAGTTGTCAAAGGGTTTTTGTCATTGGATCTTGGAAACCAACCAAGGGGCAGCAGAATGATACTCGCACAAAACTCCTCAGACTAGGCGGGCATTAGTAACGAGATGTCACTATCTTGGAAAGAATCAAAATTATAGGAACAATTGTGACAGGAACTCAATCAAAACAATTAGATTGATATTTCTAAGCCAAGATATTGAAGTCTATTCCTCTCAGACACAGAACTGTTGTGGAAAGCCCAATGCAACTGTAACTGCCACTTGAGGAATTCTGCATAGACCTGCCCATCACGTAGCCGTCACGGATCATCTCTCAATCCGACAGCAAGTGTCAACAGACACTTGCATGGAAAAATGAGAGCTGCTTTTGTGTGACAATCTCCCAGTGCTGTTACACTTGTAAGCAAACAACAACATACCACAATGACACTCCAGGTGCTCTGCCAAGTTAGCCCTGGCAGCTGCTCCTCTCAAGCTAATCACTGGCTCATTGAAGTTGATGGTTTTTATAGTGTTTGTCTGTGTAGAAAAATGTCTGCAATAGTTAGAATACAGGTCAATGCATTAATTCGCAGCATTCCTCATGTTCAAACAACACGTACCGTCGCTGATGCCATCAGCTCTTTCGTTCATGTCCTTTTCCATGGGGTTACCATCTGAGGTATGACAACGTTCTGGATTCTTTGAATGTCTTGGCAGATCAAACAATTACACCTTATGAGGGAGGCTTCACACAGGTGTACAGTGTTGCTTGTGTGTTGCAAGATGCATTACATATATAATACAGCAATTAGAACAGTGGGTCTGATAAGAAATACAGACATATAGGACTGGTTTCTCTGACATAAATTAAGTTCAGATCACGAGTAAAGTGGCCAAATGAAGCCTCATTGTCTAAGTCAAACATGGTTTAAAATATCCTGGCTTGAGCCTAGTCTTGAACTAACTGATCAGACTTTAAGCAAGATTAGATTTACTCCAGGACTAAACAAAGGCTTAAAGTTGTTACATGGTCAATTTAACTTTGTTTCAATGACAAACACCAACAAGCGCCACCAGCCAGATGAGTACTTCTTGACAGGAGCAACCTACTCGATCATTATGAAGTTTCCAAGACTGTTGATTCACGTAAAAAAAAAATGAAATGCAGTTCCTTGCAATCATTCCACTGCTGGAGCCCAGACTTCCATTATTCTCAGAAACGCCTGTACTTTCTTCTCTGCTCAGTTTAACATTTTTGGTTTTGTGTGTGTGAATGTGTTCTTTTTTCTGCTCCCATTGTTTTGTCAGTTTTTTTATTTCTTCCAATTCCACTGAATTGTGTGTTCCAACATTCATGAAAACCCTCGAGCCAGTGCTGTGTGCACACTCTCTCGCTAAAGAGGACTGACAAAGGTGGTTGGAATGCATTATTATTATTTTAATTATGATCGATTCAAACTTTTGTGCTCACTCAATATATAGAGCTTACGTTAACAATGTTAGTGTTGATAATTTGCCAGTTAGCATAATACGCAATAAAAAAGGCTGGAAGTACATTACTTGCAAAGTTTTGATTTCTTTTATTGATTTATTCACTGTACATAAATAAAAACCATATAAATAGCAGAAACATGTAATCTAAAATAGTTGCCTACATCACTAAACACTGATTCAAAATGCTTTAGATGCATGAATAAAAATAAATCTACTCTTTGATAGCATAGAGCTCCCAATATTTATGAGGTAGTTAGGAAGTCCTTCTTTCCCCCAACATATTTGACTTATACCTTAAAGTTAAGGCCTGTCTCTAAGTTTGTTGATTTATCCTCTGATTTTGTTTTAATCACAAAAATCGAAGTATTATAACTCCTTAAATATTTGTCTATTCTTCATATTATTATACATATTTTGTGTACCTGCACATAAATTAAAACCCTTCCCAGAAACCCCAGCCTTCGTTAAGCCCTTTAAAAAAACAAAAGTCCCACAACTTCCTTCCTTCACTGTTTTGTTTTTTAGTACTGTGCCAAGTGTGAGCGGTCAGCTGATGTTTCTGCATGTCGCCTGTAGTTTAAAGAGTCACACGGACTCCTCATTTTCATCAAAGCAAGTTCTTAACGTGTCTAAGCGCAGCATAATGACAGAATCAGTGTCATCCTAATTCATTTGAGAACAACCAGGCTTTAACACAGAGCACTCATCACACACATCCAGAGCGTGATCCATAAATCTGCAGAAATAAGGAACGGTAGCATTGAGACTTCACATGTGGTTATGATGGGCCATATTTTCTTACTCAACCCACAAGTCAAAGTCAATAAATGAGAAAAGAACCAACTCTAACCATAAAACAGGCCTGCAACACTACAGTTACCCCATGGCTAACTCTATGTAACAGTGTGCGCGCGTATGTGTGCGTCTAGCTGCGTCCCTCCCCGGGGCAGTGAGGTGCTGACTGACACTCTGGTAATGCCTTCGTGTCTCTTAAACCAAAGCAGGGTCCACACACACTGAATGAACACATGTCACTGAGAGCAGAGAGAGAGAGAGAGAGAGAGAAACGTCTGGCTCTGAGACGTTCTCCCGTTCGCTCTCTAAGGCCTCGGCTGCCAAAACGATGCAAGTTAGGACACAATCCAGAGCAACAAAAGACGCTGCAGCAGACTCTGAAACAGGCATCACCAGCTGTGGAGGCGCACACTGTACCGCACAAATATGTGTATATTCAGTATGCTGTAAGGTTACTTTTTTAAATAACTTCATAGTTGTATCATATTATTACTGTAATTGGAAAGACAAGAAATAAATTAAATTCAGAACCATGCTGCTCACTGTCAAACGCGGCATACGAGGGTGGAAAACAGGAACTGAACTGAAATTAACAATTACTTTGAGAAGCTTTTATTGTTTAATTTTTGTCAGAGAAGTATTGATTCAAGTCTGTGGTATTCCAAAGGGCTGTACAGTACAGTGAACTTCATATTATAAGGTGTTCCTTTTATTCTGACCAGCCATGTAATTGAGTCATATTAGTTTCAGAAGTATCTAATGCAAGAGTCTTAAATTTTCCGTTGATGACACTTTTTGGACTAATTTAAACAATAGATCAATTGATAATGAAAATATTTCTTAGATGTAAACCTAGAGGTGATGATAATGTGGTTTTTACACATTTCCAATGGCAGAAATTGAAGAAAGCAATATTTTTCTTCATTAGTAACAGAAAAAAGTTGAAGTTACTGCTCTGAAAAAGTTGTATGTTTTTTAATTAAAACTAATGTTATGACTGGAGTTTTTTGTTTTTTAATAGGTTTTAACACTGTCTCAAGACTTTTATCATTATAAGAATGTAGATCATATTGGCCAAGATATTCACACTATGAGAGTTTTATAATATCATTGTACCATACATTAAAGGGGTTGAGTATTGAACCTCCAACCAAAGTATCTGTGCAACTTCAATATATTCCCACCACAGTGTCTCCACATGCTGAACTGGCTGTGTATCGAGTACACAGATAGTATCACACCTGTGTGTGACGGCAGTGGAGGTTCTGGCAAGCACGGGTGTGTTTTTGTTCAAGTTCCACAGTTTACAGCCTCGCTGCCTGAGGCGCGACAGCTTAATTTGACTATAATAAGATCAGCACGACAGATTGGTTTCACTGCACCAGGAGAGACGCTTGACTTTTATTACAACAGGCATCACTTGGAGACTATTATTGTAAACGTTTAGCTGTGGTGGTGGCCTGCGCCGGCCACACATGTATAAACATGGCGAGCTTAGATTACCGAGTCCGTTCTTCACCAGAGCAGATATTACCATACCAGTGGCACGGAGATGTAGGAAAGATTTAGCATGGGAAGATCAAAATCCCAGGTGTGTGTGTGTGTGTGTGTGTGTGTGTGTGTGTATGTAATGGTCGTCACTGTCAAAATGACTGGCCGGTCAGAGGAAAGTGTGAAAGTCTGCTCTGGCCAGTGTTTGTGTATCTATGGATTTTTTTTCCTGTCATTATGTTCATAATTTGGGGAAGGAATGCTTTGGGGGAACTGTTAGGAACGTCGCGGGACTCTCAAGCTTCGCCGCTAAGCTACGGCTACACCCTTTGACACCCCGATTATGACGAGTTCACCTACAGCAGAGAGAAAGAGAACAACACTAACGCGACGGAGGAAACGCATTTATACGCAGACACACAGGCGGTGCACACTCACAAAAAAAACCCGCAACACCCACTCTTCCCAGTGTCACTTCTTGCTTAACTCTCTGTAATCGTTTTGTGTGTGAGTGTGTGTGTGTGTGTGTGTGTCTGGAAAGCAGAGAAAAGTAAAGAAAACAGTAGAGTGTTTTCTTTGGAGTTTGCCCACACTGCACACACAGACAGAGGAGAGCAGAGATTATCTCCTGACTAATCGTGTTCTGTTCTATGTGAGATGGCACTTATCAACGCCCACTCACCCACCTCACCCCCCTTCGTCGTCATCTTCATCATCACCATCACACATGGTTGTCCAATCATACGTGCACCGCTCACAACGTAGGGATGCAAACATATGCTCAAGGCGCTCCAAACGGCTGCACATAAATGCAGATGTATGCGCGCACTCCTCGTCGACACGTTTAGCGAAGCGCACACACGCACAAATATAACTCATATCTCAGGGTCACTTACTGCAGCTTAAGCATGTCTGCGATGCGCCATCCACTAAGAGGGCACTTTCAGAAGTGATTTGCACGCCTGAGAGGAGGCCCGCCACGGTTTCATCCTAGAGAAAACAGCTCGGAGATGTTTTTGACTTCAAAATGGTTTTCTGTTCATCCCCGTCTATGCATTATGGTTAACTTTACAAAACAAGATATCTAGAGCTGAAATGATTGGTTGATTGGTCAACTTAGCCAATTGACAGAAAATGTATTGACAACAATCCATTAATTATTTTAATCATTTATAATGCAACCATGTCAAAAATCCATCGGTACCAGCCTCTCAGATGTGATGATCTGCTGTTTTTCTGTGTTTTATATCATCATAAATTGAATATCTGGATTTTGGTCTGTTTGTGAACAAAACAAGGAATTTGAGGACAACACCTTGGGATCTGGGAACTTGTGATGGACATTACTGGGCACTATCTTCTGACATTTTATAGACTTAACGATTAATCGTGAATTATAAGATTACCACCAATAAATAAGCAGGCCACTAATTGGCAATATTAGTTTATTACAGATATATGGCATATATGCCTGTCAATAAAGCCTTTCACACAGTTCCCGGTAAATTACTGGGACAACCTTTCAGGCACCGCTAGTGATTTTCACTGTTCACACATGCAGCTACATTCAGGAACATTCCCGTCTTGTGCCTTTTCACAGATGTCATGGCAATGCTGAAATAGACGGGGCAAGGGACAGTCCAGCAGATGGCGCTAATGCAACACTTATGGATGCCAATTGCCATAAAACTCAACAGAAGAAGAAGAAGAAGATGGAGAAGATGGGGCAAGGCCGGATGTACGTGTACGCGGCGCAAGACGTCTCTTATTATTTTCAGGAACGTGGTGGGCGAGGAGCAGTTTTTGTCCGTTGCCAATGTTCTTATAATGTATTTAATTTTCAGTTATCAAATCCCGCAAAAGCATTGGCAAGGCAACTGTAAACAAGTCGCTGATTCAATATGTCATCAGAGGAGTCTTGTGATTGGTTCCCTCACTCCACATGACAGCGTCTTTCGTCAGACGGATGTAACCCATTACGTGCTTGTCCCTGCAATGTTACTGCTTTCATTCATACACAGCTGTACCGGCATTTTCCCTGAAATGTTACCAGGTCTTGAGCTGGGAAATTGGTGGTACAGATTTCCCTGAATATCGATCCCTGCTCCCATTCACACATGACCCCATGCAGGAAATGTTCCTGAACATTTCAGGGACAGACTGCATGTGTGAAAGAGGTTTAAGTAACAAGAAATTGCAATACAGAAATGCCAAACATATGTTTGAGGTAAAAAAAAACAATCTTACCACAAGGTCCATTTAGTAGCTGTTGTAGAGCTTTTGATCAGATGACACAATCTTCCTCAGCAGGTGGAGTTTGCCCAGTTGTCACAGAATTGTAGATGTTTAACTGTCGATTTTTCTGAGCACTTCATGGACTCTCATCCATGTTGGTTTAAAAGTTGACACGAAGTTAAGAGTTAATTCTTGATCTTTAAAAATTATAAGATTGTGTGATGTGATTAAATGCTCCAGAACAGCTTCTACAATGTCAACGTCCAATGTTTAGAATTCATTTTCAATCTCAATGTTTCAGGTAATTTAGAGACAGTGTCACCATCACAGAGCACTGACAGGTTTATTTTCCCACTGTAAAATGTCCCGCTCAGGACTATCTTGGTCACAAAAAATTGAAAAACAAAATTGAAGAGATCCTTGTCAAAGATCTCTGTCAATGTCATGAGTTCTGTAAAAAAAAAAAAAAAAAAAAAAAGAATATTGGCCAGTATATATATTGTTATCTGATTTTTAACTCTCAGTTATCACATTAAAAATCTATTATCGGCCGGGCACTATTACAATTATTATGAAAAATAATCAAGAGATTATTTGATGAAGAGAAAGAAATAATCGTTAAATGCAGCCCTACAGATAACCTCAGGATAGTTTCTCTTTATGTTAAATGGTTACACCACCGTTGGCTGATTTATGTGATAATGATGATGAAACCAGGTTGGATTCAAACAAAAACAAATACAGGAATCTGTCTGCAGGATGAGCTCAGGGAGGCCGAGAGGTTACAAGCTTTAAGTCAACAGCTGGAAGTCGGAGGCCTCTTGACAGTTCGGTGCTCGTCTTCCTCACACGTCCGTCAGCCTCACCCCCGTCTGTCCGTCCACCTAACCTGCCCCACCAGACGCCAGTGTTGGTGATTGATGGTACCGTGGAAAACTGAAAACCATTCTTCTCAGTGACAGAATCAACATTCGCAAATAACAGAGCCGGGGCCATTTATCACACTTTGCTAGCAGCTTCTCACACTGCCGGAGACATTTCTCAACACTGCTGTTGATACCCGCGCTAATGATGGTAATAAGGAGGAGTAATTATGATCTTAACTACAATCCTATAGCAGCCTGAGGGCGAGGAGTGACACTCTTATTGACACTTTTTAGGCCTTTAGGAAGGATCCTGAGACACTAAAAAAAGTCCATTTAACAAATAATATGTAAAATTTCCACTGTAGTTAAGATGGAAAAAGTGAGAGTCAAAAGGAGGACGGAGAGAAACAATGAACCAGTGCTGATAGTTTGATTAATGATCATTTTTTCTATTTGCCACTCAAACATCTGGCAGCACCAAGGTACCGGTATACAAGCCATGTGTGAACACACTCACCTGCTGATTCATACACACAGGACATGCACACACTGACACAGGTCAACAACACTGCTATAAAGAGCGGCATATTTTCTAATTTTTACACGTTTAATACACGTTTTAATCAGTATTCAAATTTCATTCTCGTAACCTGTAAACACTATATGGCCAAAAGTATGTGGACATTCTTGGCTATATATAGTTTTGTGTACTTTTGGTCTGGGGCTGTTTTTCATGGTTTGGCCCAGGCCCGTTAGTTCCAAGTGATATCTTAAACTAGAGCTGCAACGATTAGTCGGTCGAAAGAAAATGAATTGCCAACTATTTTGATAATCGATTGAAGGTTTCAGTCATTTTTTCAAGCAAAAATGTCAAACATTCCCTGGTTCCAGCTTCCTATATGTGAAGATTTGCTGCTTTTCTTTGTCATTTCTGACAGTAAATGAAGAGTCTTTGGGTTTTGGACCGCTAGTCGAACAAAAGACGCAATTTAAAGACGTTAATTTGGGCTCTGGGAAATTGTGATGAGCATGTTTACAATTTTTTGACATCTTATAGACTAAATGATTAATTGATTAATCGTGAAAATAATCTGCAGATTTATCGATAATGAAAATAATTGTTAGTTGCAGCCCTATTTTAAACAACAGTGTTCTTCCCTTTCCTGTTTCAACATGATAATGCTCCCGTGCACAAAGCAGGAGCAGCAGCACCAGTTTGGTGCGGAAGAACTTGACTGGTCTGCACAGAGCACCGACCTCAACCCCATCCAACACCTGTGGGACGAGCTGGAGCGCCGAGTGTGAGCCAGGCCTTATGCCGCCTGTCATATCGGAGTTATTGTAATTACGATTTTCCAACATGTAAAAGCGTTCACGTCAACATCAAAGTCATAACTGCAACTTCTCTTTTAGCTCCAATATATCTTACTTGGCACTTATACAAATGGAAGTGGCTAAACACCAAACAAACATGGCTGCCTAATGTCAACCAAAGTCCATCATTCAATGTCATTAAATCCACATTTAATGGATATGGTGTTACTTTGTGGATGCACGGTATTTTACAATAGTCTGATTATGTGAACACTTTCAAGTTGTTTACATGGGAATCTTTCCCATCGCTGCTACTCATCCCAAATCTTGTGTAAAGCCTGAAACCAGAAGGGCGGAGGCTGCAGCAGATTAATGCCCACGGATTTATGACATGTTCGGCAATCACATATGGGTGTAATGTTTGGGTGTCTGCATACCTTTGGCCATGTAGTGTATTCATCATGTATTTTATGTGCTCTTGTGAGTATTATCTCATAGTGACTTATCTGTTTGTTTGTTTTTTTTGTCTCATTAAGCTATTTTAGAAGATGTTTTTGGGAAGGTGCAATATAAATATATATTATTCCTATAATTAAATAGTGAATAGTTACAGCAGTTTAACAGAGTTTAAGTGCAGATCTTATGTTGTTGGAAGAGCACGAATGTCACAAAAGTTACAATAAAAGGACGAAATATGAGAAAACAAAACATGGACTGATAATTAGGAGTAGCCGTTTTTTATTTCCATTTCTATTTCCTGGAGCTGTCAAATGTTCTTGTGTGAACTACTTTCTCCTGTGGTGATTCATGGGAGAATATGATTGGCAAATTCTTTCCAATGTGTTCAGAGCCAGACAAAAAAGGAAAGGTTTTTGATCAGACATCCAAAGCTGGACTCAACTCAACTAGCTACTGCTTTAAAATAGGGGGTTTTATCATTTAAAAGTAAAATTCTAATTTTCATAAACTGCCCGAAAAGCCGTCACATGACCCCAAAAATGTCAGATCTTGGAGTCAAACCAAAGCGATGCTAACATTGCTCACTATTGATGGATAGTTCACTGAGCAGCTGTGCTTGCTGTTTATTGTACCTGAACATCCCGCTCTCTCTCTGAGAATAAAGGCCTGTTTGTTTGGCTGACAGGAGACAAGGTAAGAGTGGCCCAACCCTTCATACAGGTATGACAGCCTGATTTAAAGCTTCAATTAAAAAACACACACAGGCAAAGGCAGCAGCCTACACACATACACACAAAGCAGCTACAGGTAAAATAAAAAATTCCACGCTGTACAATAACACCTTCATTAAGTCAACGAAAAACTAAAACAATTACACTCGTCTAGATTAGGATCTAATGTCGTAACTCATCCACTTCTCGCCCACTCCTCATCTCGTTCTAACGCTGCCTCTCCTCTTCTTGTTTTTGTTCCCCGATCATCATTCCATGATGTGATCCAAACAAGTGAGATCATCGCTCATTACAGCAGGCTTTTTTAAATAGATTGCAATCCTCAAATTACCCAACACACACACGTTCGTATATGTGGACAACATGGAGTACAACCACCCACACACGTTCTTAACCAGAATAATAAAAGGGAACGGTGCCTTTTGGAACAATTACAGATTGTGACACTCTTAAAAAGGGAATTTACAGATTGTGAAAGAACAATTACACTGCCCTTTTTCGGGGGCCCTGCCTTTCATCCCTAATTGGAGTTTAACATCACATCATCATTTTCCTTTCGAAACAGTTAGAAACAATAGCTTCTGAGCTGTGTACAAGCGGGATCCGGCTGCAGGCCACGCTCGGAAGAAAAACTCCAAACAAACGGCTGCATTACACAAACATGCCATTAGCGGAGGACGTGTTGGTGTGTGTGTGTGTGCGTGCGTGTGTGCGTGCGTGCGTGCGTGCGTGCGTGCGTGTGTTGTATCTATGAGGGTGTGAACACACAGCAGACAGGACTTGTGTTCACAGATTAGCAACAAATGTTTACTGCGATGTAATGAGCTCATGTCACTTATGGAAGGACTGAGTGAGGCTGCATCTCTTCACTCTGTGTCACGGCCTGAATGGGAGTTAGGGGATAAGAGTGTAATTAAAAAGGCTGCACTGATGACAGAAGGAGATATTATGACTGACTTCCTTCATTAAAATAGTAATAAATAAGTCTAGGTGCAGTTTGACAGCCACCTCTTGAGAAAAACAAGTGAAAACAGACCAAGTAAACGCACAGATCTTTTCATGCTCTTCACTAAGCCTTTCTGCTTGTGGGTATGTATACAGGCAGCGAGCCTGCTCACAAAAATCCATTTGTACACATGATATAATGTCTATGTAAACACCACTATGTACGCACACTAGAGAAAAATACCAATACTGCCAAATCTCTATGTCAACTGAGCTGTGTGTCTCTATGCTCATTGTGTAAACTCACTTCCACTGAACGGCATGCAGGTATTTTTGTCACAGGTGTGATTTACCCTCCCTTTACTGGAAGCCCTACCAGCTATGCTACTTATGAAGCTTACATGAAGCTTGTATGCAACATAAACTGGAAATATGTGACTTTTGGGTGCAGTTGCCTCAATATTACAGCTGCAGCCGGAGCATAAGAGGCCATCAGTGAAGCCACAATGTCAATACCAGAACCAAACCCTACAGTGAAGTGCTGCAGAGAATATCTACATCATCCAAACTACAGAAATAAACTGAAATCACATGGCAAACATTGTTAAACTATGACAGATGTGCTCATTTTAATGTAAAAGACAACCAAACACGCAGACTGAAGGAGTGGGAAATATCTGTGATGGCTACTCAGTTAAAGTGAAGGTTTTTTGTTTTTTTAACCACAAGCTCCAAAAGACAACTGTTGCAGTGGCGTATTATCACGTAATTTGTTAAAGTTATCTGTGATATATTGATTTTCAATTTGTTAACCAATTATGTTGACAATACATTCACACACTATTCCTCGTTATACTTTATACACAATAGGTAAGTGTACAACTAGAAAGACCACACATAAATATAGCTGACCTGATATAGCAGCCAATACCAGAATGGCAATAAAAAAAGAAACGTGAACAAACAAAACAAAGAATGCATCGCTCATAATGAAGATTACACAGTGAGACATTGGTTTCTTTTAAAACCTGATGATTTTATGACTTGTCCGTTTTATTTTTGCTGCCTTTGTGAAGCACTTTGTAACGTGGTTTTTGAAAAGCGCTGCATAAATAAGATCATTATTATTATGAATAAGAAAAATGAGCAGTTTACTGTGTAGACAGAAGGATATTCTTACGATGTCAAAAGATAAGAGATGTTAAGGATCTGAGCTTGTTACATGGAAGAGTAATTAAAATACTCGCATAACTTTTTCTAGTTCTTAGTTTAGACGTTTAGTTTGTGTGTCAACCTGAAGGATAATCTCCAGCTGACAGTGTCACCGTGTATATGAATGACCAGCCTACCTTAAAATTATGTGTTAAATACCTTGTTCAATGTGTTTATTAGTTGTTATAAGGTCAAACTAGCTGATTCAACCTAAAAGAATGGTTTAGTTATATTGCAAGAGTTGCTAGTAAAGCAGGATTTCCTTTTATGTTTATTTTTTTACTTGTAACGCAGTTTTAAGTCCGATTCCTCGTGCACCCCGATGCCTGATCATTACCGTTTTTGCTAAACATGAAATCAGCTACTGTATCTTCATCATGGATTGCAGAAGACCATAAAACTCATCTGAGACACTTGTTTACAAAAGGCACATAACAAGCCCTCATTCTTTATGTCACTCTTTTAATTTTAATTATTTTTTATGACTTTTGACCATTTTGAGCATGCCAATAGGATAACAATGTTTCTGTAAGTGAACAATTAGTTTAACATTAACTTTATTCATCATTCAACTTATATGACTTATTCGATATGATGAGAAGAAGTTCTGAATGTGATAACGAGACATTTTAACTGGACCATTACACACAATACATTGAGTTAATGATAAAAGATGAGCTCACTTAATTCAATTAATCGCAGTGTAAGTGCTGTCTTTCCATATTTTGTTGTTGGTTACATCTGTCACTCCAAACACTTTCAGTTAAGGAAAACGTGTTGCTATTTTACGTATTTATTTAGATATATATATAGATATTTATAGATATAATAATGAGCTACATATTACAAAAACATAGACTCTAATTGTAGGTTAGAGTCTAATTATCAAGAAAAACAAATCTTTTCATGCAGCTCTTTCACACAAAGGCAGATTACTTGGAATTAGCTGATGAAGAATCTCTTTAAACCATGACCTGCCTTGTTCCCTGATCACACAACCAGCAGAGCTCCAGATAAATCATTACAGAACATCCAGTATGAAGCTGATTATTATTGCCAAATGTCTCCCTGGAGGACATAGCAACGGGAAGATTGATGAGTTTGATAAATATTTAGTGTAATCCCTGGATACCGTCTTCTCGCCTCAGCTCTCCCCCTCTACAACAAACTAATTAAACACACGATCCCAGCTTTGTGTGTTTATTGTGGTGAGTATCGTACCGACAAACACGCTACGGGCTACTGTCGATCGCTCGTAATAACAGAGGTAAAAAATGGAATAAATGACATGCAATAAGAGGGAGGAGGAGAAAGAAAGTTAGGGAGGAAGAGACTGAGATAATGTAGCAGATGAGGACAACAGCGATAATCCAACTATTTCTTAAAATATCATCCTCAGTGGCAACGTCTTACCAGTTTTAATCTCTTTCCTGTCTAACTTTCATATCTTTTCTTCCCCTTGTTTCCTTTATTTCTTTCTGCTTTTTACCCATTTGACTGAAAAAGTTGACAAGTAGGCACTAACCAAAGAGGTGTAACCCTGAACCATGCCTCCCTGACATCCCTCTGCCTAAAGAGGAGCTGTCATGTGACAGACTGACCTGCAGAGGGCCTCATCCAGACCGGCATCTGAAACAAATCACCCATATCACTAAAACTCTACTCAACAAACAACCAGTTCAACCCTTACTTACCTTACTTACCACTGCTGCATTTAGCTTTATGGTTTCACTCCTCATTTTATAACGTCTATGCATTTATAAGGCATGTGCTATATTCTACATATCTCTTTCATTTTTGTTGTAATGTGTCTTTGGTGTACCACTGTACTGTTTTGTTGGCTACGTATTATATTTAAGTTGGTTGCAGCCAAATTTCCCCTTGGGGACAAAAAAGTATATCTTATCGTATTTTATCTTAAAACAAAGCTAAAACCACTGCAGACAGATTTTAAATGTGCAACTTCAAGAAGAAGATTATGCTGCACACTGTTCTATTATTATGATTATTTTCATTATCAATTAATCTACAGATAATTTTCACAAATAAGAAATAAAAGAAAGAAAATGGTTTTGTCTATGAAATGTCAGAATATTGTGAAAAATGCCAAATATAGTTTTCAAGAGCAGCAACTTCAAAACCACAAATATTCAGTTTAGTGTCACATATGATACAGAAAAGAAGCAAATCCACACATTTGAGAAGCTGGAACCAGAGAAAGTTTAGCATTTTTGTGTAAAAAACAAATAATGAAAAATAATCAATTATCAAAATTGTTGTAGATTAATTTTCTGTCAGTCGACGTATAGATTAATCAACTCTACAGAACTTTTTATATCAACTGTCCGTCACTTTTCAATTAATCAACTATTCATTTTGTCTAGAAAATATTAGGAAACGATGAAATGTTCGTCACAAGTTCCCAGAGGCCAACAGTCCAAAATCCAAATATATTCAGTTTACTGTCACATAAAACAGAGAAAATGGAACCATCCAGTTGTTTGTATTTCTGCTTAAACGATTAATTGGTCAATAATTTACGATCATCAAAATTGTGATTACTTGTGTTTATTTTGTTCTTTTCTACTTGTAAAGCTGTTTTAAGCCCAATTTATATCGTTATAAAAATTATTACTTTTGATAATTTACAATGATGTGAAACAGAGAAAAGTAGCAAATCCTCACATTTGAGAAGGAACCCCTGAATATTTTACATTTTTGCTTGATCAATGACTTAATTAGTCGATTATCAAACCTGTTGTTGATCAACTAATCTATTAATCTTTACAGCACTCTGGATTACCTGTGTTCATTTTTATGACAATTATGTTGTTTATTTATTTATTTTTTGTTTTTCTTAATAATAAAAATAATTAAAAACTGATTACTTATAATAAAGCTGTAACCTATAAAAAAAAAACTCACCTTTGACATTTGACTCCCCAGACCTGCCTGGGACCCGCTGCTGTTGGATACCTGACTACAGTCCTGACTGAAACTATCAGGGGAGTTGTCCACAGCGGCTCACTGCTGCCATCTATAAATCACAGGTAAAACTGCATCCACACAGTTTATTTTGGCTCCTGTGTGTTACACGAACAAGACAGTTGATCTGGAATATTTGGGGTTTGATTTAAGATACAGACTTAGATGCAATCATATTTAGCTTTGTGATACTATTTATTGACTCAGTGTATTTACTTAACAAACCTCAAAAAGTCCCCCACACACACACACCCTCCCTCCCTCTTCTCCTTTCCCCAAACTGCATGTTTCCATGTGTTACAACCTTGCTGGAAAACAGAAAAAGAACTGACTCATGAGTGGAGCAACACATCTGACCCACAAAGCACAACCACAAAGCATTCCCTGACTCTGAACGAGGAAAGTGCAGACTTGTTTCTCTTGGCACAGAAGAGGCTATTCTTAAGCTAAAGTTCACTTTCGACCCAGGCCAGGCAGGCTGCCTCGTACGAAGGCCTAACCTTTCAAAACAGGGATCAGCCTGCTCAGGGAGCTATTCTGGCCGCTGACTACCAGGCCACCAGTCCTGTTTCTGCTCATTCAATAGGGGGGACGCATGAGAAAATGTGGGCACAGAGATTATACTGCATCTGCATGTGGCCAAAACCACTAGGACTCTGATTCTGAAAGGCAATTTTAAAACAATGGAAAACATGGCACCTTAAATACACACAAACCGCACACATGCAGCTAATGAGTCCTAAGAGACAGAAAACACATACTTGAGAGAGGAATGCGCTAATTTGGTTCCAGGCGAGTCTTTATCCCAGCGAGATACACACACACCGCTGTAGCGTGCCACTGAGGGCTGATTGGACAGGAATAACGTAAACACCAATCAGAGAGCGAGTAAACCCGGCCAATGGGCTGTTAAAGAGACGAGACCGCTCATCATTCACTGAGGGGTTTACAAAATGTTTAGCAATGTCCTGTGAAAACCAGGTTTCTCCTGAAAATTTTATGAACTAAGAAAAAATCTTGTTTGTATCAATGAACTTTTGAGATATCCTAATCTCTGAATTTCTACTTTTCACAAATTAAGAAAAGCAGTCTTGTTTTTTGATGACCATGCTTTTTTGAGATCATCTTATTGATTTTTAAAAGGGTATTTAAGCATAAAAAGCAGGGGAAGTGGAATTTACAAAATGATGGTCACTGTGCTGTGCAAGCCACATTTCTCTTAAATGGAAACGTTCCGTGAACTAAGAAAAGTATCTTGTTTTTAGCTTGATGGACTTGTGAAGTAATCTAATGGGTTTTCATCAAAGAGGAGAATTGGCATTTAGACAAATATCCTCCCTGTCCTGTGACAACCATATTTCCCCAGAATGTCAACTTTTCAAGAACTAACAAAAACAGTCTTGTTTTGAGCTTTGCAACAATGCATTTTGTGAGATAATCTAATGGATTTGTAAAAGGTTTTGTTAGCCTATGAGCAACTAACAACTTTTCATGACTTAAGAAGAACAGTCTTGTTTTAAACATAATCCAATGAGTTCTGAAACAGTTTTATTTCCCTAAGAAGCAGAAAAGTCTTGGGATTTACTGTTGCTGTCCTGCGAAAAACACGTTTCTTGAAAAATTTGGGTCAACAGTCTTATTTTAAGCCTTCGTGACAACACATTTATGACATAATCCAATAGGTTTTTAGAGAGAGTTTTATTAGCCTCAGATGAATAATCTCAAACCATAGAGGAGCATTTAATGCTTCAGTTTATCTGAAAACAGAAATTACCAAATTGGGAAACACAAAGGGAAGTTATGCTTTTTTGGAGCAGAATTGGCCAAGTGTTGTGTATAAAAATTCTCAACGGTTTGAGGGCTAATAAGGCAAGAAATTGTGCGTCTAAACACACAACAATACCCTCTACCCACACATCACATACTACTGGATTACACACAGGGAGTCAAAACAACTGAATCACATTACTAATGAGGTACAAGGATTGCATCATATGCCCACAAACTGTAGTAAGTAGTGGCATTACCGCCTGTGTATGAGAGTAAACTGCTGGCAGGCTGCACAATAGCCGCTTTAGACCTATAAACACATCAACACACCGAGCAAACAGTGCAGGGCTTTGTGGGGAAACAGGCGTGTTAAATCCTGTGTGTGTCTCTGGCGTGGGAGCTTCTGCAAACCCGGATGGGGCAGAGACCAAAGGGTAGCAGAGAGAGAGAGTGAGCTGTAAGAGGATAATAGGATGATGATAAGTCCTTCTAAGGAGGAATTCGGATATGGATAATCAAGGATATAGATGAAGGAAGTCTGTCTCCTGAGTGCAATCTGCACTTTTGTCTTCAAAAGCCATCAAAAACAATGAAGTGGAAACCTAGTGCTGCTTTATTATATATGCCCTCTCACCCCCCCAAACTCTTTCCATCTTCTCTTTTCCACCCTCTCTGCTGCCCCCCCCCCCAATCATGTCATCTTTCCCTGTCATGTTCGAGGTGTGTTAATAACTCAGCCCGTCTCCCTGTGTGTCTGCTGTGACAGCTGCAGGTGGGAGAGCTCGCACGGACAGAGCGACGTTGAGGGGTTTTGTTCGCGGCTTTCCTGTGAATCGCTTCAGTGGGAGAATACAATGGGGTCGTGTTGAACCCTCAGATGCAGAACAGATTACTGCGAGCAGCCTGTAAGCACTTCCCCATTTGGGTTCAACATTCATGCATATTTCACGAGTGCAGTTTCCAAAATACTCAATTCTTGTTATTCTCACAAAAAGATGCATAATTCATGAATTAATGCTACAGTGGGTTTTTTTCTTCTTTTTTTAGATTGGTCTCTATTTTTCTATTTGGACAGTTAACCTGTTAAAAACAAATACATCGAATTCATCCATATGTTCGTGGTGTTTCTTATTTTTAGCGCTTCCTGCTACAAGCTTAGAATGAAGCAAAACACAAAGACACCCTCACAAAATAAGGGTTTTAACCAGTCTAGTCTCTTTTGGTCATTGAAGCCCACAAACTACACGCATTACCTGCACAAGTACATGATCGTGAGTCCCAAATGACCCCAAAACTGTCACTCAGACTTGCATTCCTGTAAGTTCCTGACCAGAAAAAGCAACAAGACACAGAAGACGTTCTGGATGAAGCTGTGGCTGTGAAAACAGGCTGGTTTGTACATTTCACTGAGCAAACTGAGACTGACAAAGTTTGTAGTTTTATATTAGGTAACCTTAGTGCTTCCTACCATGCTATGTAGCACTGTTAAACAAAATGGTTAGTTTAAGGTATTAGATTAGAAATGACTCAGCTTTAAAATGGTCAAATGGTTCTAGGAAGATAAAGTTCTCCCCACTGTAGACATAAGTAAGTTTAAATGTGGAGATTGCGGCTTAATTTTTAGCCATGCTAGGAGCGTGGCTCTATAGATGGCAATGTCTGTCAGTTGATCGTCCGAACCACCACTTTGGTACAGACGGATTAGATGGATTGCCATGAAATTGTGTATAGACACTCGTGGTCCCCAGAAGTTGAAGCCTACTGACTTTGGGGATTGCCTGACTTTCCCCTCGAGCGCCACCATAAGGTTGAAAGTTTTGGCTTTCAATGAAATTTCTCAACAACATTCAGATGGATTGCCATGAAATTTGGTATTAATTACCCATGATGCCCAGAGGATGAATCCAAATGCCTTTGGTGATCCTCTGACAAAATTTAACTTTGTCAAATACTTTGGTTTATGACTAAATACCAGCAAAACTTACTATTTTCAGGGTTCATACATCTTTTTAAGAGTAAAATTCAAGTACTTCTAGGGTACCTACACTACTAAATTTTCCAGACTCTCGAAGCCTTTATCGTCACATCTAAATTGTAACTATAAATGCCAGGAGACAACAAATAAATATGACGACGGGATCATTTCATTTTAAATATTAAAGGATTTTTGGTTTATTATGTTGAAAATCAAACATATTCCTAACCTTGAAAACATAAAGGTTAAAATTAAGCATTTTCCAGACTTTCAAGACTTCGTACAAACCCAGTATTTTGTGCTGAAATAATAGCAATTAGTGACATTAGCTTTCATTGTTCTGCAAAATCACAAATTCTAGGAGGAACTGAGCTGTACTTCAGATCCTCTCGTCAATTCGCAATTCACCAGCAACAGCTTGTCGTTTTCTGTACATACTCAATCGCTTTTCGGATTACGCTAATTGGCTACAATCCATCCACATAAGTTATACTAGTTGAGCATAAACAATCCACCAGAAACTCATAAGGAAAATACAGTTTTTTACAAAGTCTTTTGGCCACCTTTCCTGTGGGCTACGATACCATATTTGGAATATTGCTTTAGGGAAAGAGGCCTGAGCACAAAGATCAAACTGATCAAATCTTCTGCTGTTACAGTCACATAGAAAAGACATAATATCCCTTCTGTTTTGTTTGTGTGCTGATCTTTTGATACTGCAGCTGGCTGCCTTTCTGGCCCTCGAGTGTCCGTCCACTATTCCCTGTCCACCTCCGCCCCTGCAGCATTAGGAAATAACCTTCACTCTGTTCTCAGTGATGACTCTCTACAGCGGAAACCAGCACCCCCACACACACACACACACAGACACCCCATCTCAAACCAATACTACAACTCAAGCTCCCTGGGCGAGTCTGATGAGCAGGCTGGCTTCAGAAGGGATTCCCTGTTAAACGGCAGCAGCGGGGAGACGGCTGGTGGGAAGGAAGAGAGAGATGCTGAGCAGCGGGTGTGAGTGATCTTTTCCTCTGTGGTGGGACAGACTGGAAATTGCTCCACACCACTGCTGCCAGTAATCCAGCAGGCTCAGCTGTTCAGAGTGGGCAGCATGTGGTGAGGAGCTACCAGAGCCGGGTTTATTGGTGTGGAAACAAATAAACACAGGGGAGCCTCGTACAGGTACAGGGCTTTTCTGTCACTCAGAGTGTGTGTGTGTGTGGCCTGAGGATGATCTTCCATGTGGGAGGTGGGAGCAAAGTCACGGCCTCGGACCACAAAGGATGTGGAGAGGAGTCATCATTCCCCTCCCCTCTCACTCATTCTCCCACTCTGTCTGTCTGTCTTCCTTTTTTATTTTATCTTTCCTCTTTCTTCATTCTTAATCAACAAACTATTATTAGATATGCTATTAGAGCATAAGCAAACAGTTATCTTTATAAGCGAGTAAACACTCACTTTCCCTCAATTATAAATCCTTTAGCCTATAAAAAATTCATCTATTATTTTCTCAGTTAATGGTCTAAAGAATATAAAAAAACAGTGAAGAAAAACTGCCCATTACAATTCCTCAGAATCCATGGTTAAGTCTTCAACTGTCTTTTGTCCAACCAACAGGCCAAAACCCAAAGATATTTAGTTTAAGATGCAATAAAAGAGGGAAAAGCAGTAAATCCTCACATTGGAGAAGCTGGAACCAGAGAATTTTTGGTACTTTTGCATAAAAACAGACTTAAACGATTAGTCAACGATCAAAACAGTTAATTTTCTATTGACAGCAGCAGACAGCCGTTTTTCATGAGCATGTAAAAAAATAAAAATAAAATAAGATTTCTTAGTAGTTTCATAATGATATAGTAGTTTCATAATGATAGATTTCTGAAACTGAAACCAGGAAACGTTCAAACGTTAATTCATTTTCTGTTGAGTTACTAATTAATTCATTAAAAACCATCATTTTGGCAAAGCTTATACTACACCCCCAGAGATGTGCGGGCTGACTTGGCTTTTCCAGTTTTACTCGGAGATTCAAATACTGGAATCAGACTAAGTTGAACTGAATGATGAAATGATAATTATCTCATCCAAATGTGGTTGGATTCAATGAAGAAACTACTACTATTAAAAACCAGTGTCTCATGGTCACATTACAAATGGCCTTATTATCTATGATCTGACTAAGCTCTTGGCTCCATATCCCACCCAAACCACCATGGTGACGGAGGATCAGTGCTGCCTGGAGACTGTGTGTCAGATCCCAGTGTGGAGGAGCAGGAGGAGGGGGAGGGCGGCGCCGAGGGATCTCCTGGGATCACCGCGGAGCTCCGAGACAAAAGGGACATTGTGGCACAGACTGACCCATCCAAGAAAACATTACTTCCTGTCCCATCAGCTCCAGCATCCTCCACACATGCTCACTTCCCAGAACTGAAAGTCCCCTTTTAACATCATCTGCTGTTAACTATTCACAGCAGTCAGCACTGACAACATGCAGACACTGGAGGAGGAACTGCCAACCACAAAGTTTTATAGTGACTTGACAAATAATGACTTTAATAGACAAGAAGGTTTTTACATTTACTAGATGCAATAGTGAAAACCCAAGTCAGGCAAAAGAAAAAATAGGTGTTAGAGACTTAAATCATTGTGTTGAAGGCACTACACACATGTTTAAGCCCATTAATTACAAGAATTGCAAATCTTAAATTACTGCTGGCAAAGCATAACTCCAGTTTTTGGAACAGTTTGCTTTCCTTGCAGTCAATGGCTACAACTCATGTTAGTTATGCTATGAAAATAAACTTGAAAGCTGCTTGACATACTAGCTAATCCTTCTTAAAGTTCCATTAATCAGTATTATTTTACTAAAGGGGAACGTTACATGAGGACAGCGGCTCGAGGCTACATTAGCCACTACTAGCATAACACCCGAATCTCTGACCGAACTGTCGAGTTGTAATGTAGGCGCCAGGTTTTGGCAAGGAATTTTGACATTGATTATGATCTGTCCATCGTGAGTCCGACATTGTTATAGGAGTCCAATGCTAAATCGGTGGAACGTACTCTTTAAATGAAAAACACTGTCTGCCTGAAATAAGTCAAAAACCACATTCAATATACAAAAACACAAACACATACAGTAACATGCTTTGGAAAATGTTTGCAGTCATCTGTCGTCTAATGTCCAAAAATGAATTAATGCAGCTTTACAGAACACTGAGTTAACTTTTCTTATTACATTTCAAATGGTGACAATTCAGTTCAATTCAATTCAACAAGCAGGGGCTGTTTCAAAGATTCCCTCTGCTGATGCACTGAATACAACTTATCCGAGATTGAAGAGTCTGCTGCTGGACAGCAGGAAGTCAGGAAGCAAAACCCAGAAAACAAACAATAGGCTGATATGAATCCCACGACAAGGATCATGTTAATACAGTCATTTCCTGCTTTAAAAAGCTGCTGTTAAATAACCAAATCTCAAATATCTAGAGTACCTCTGTATAAAACCTTCATAAAATAAAAATAAATAGTTTAATGTGATGGATTACAAATCAATCAAACCTACATGATCACCTAAAAAGGTTAGCAACCTCTACTAACATCTCATTTTACATTGTGAGTCATCATCAGGTCGGATTTCACTGGAAATCTGTGTATTGTGACAAGAGGAAGTGCTTCATGGCACAAAAGAGAAACCAGTTTTACTTTGGAACTAACACACAACTTTATTCATTACTTACCTAGTCTAACTGCATGGCTTCAAACTCACTATGATTACAGTATGTTGGCGGAATGCATTTTCACTGTTATCAGCTCCTTTGTCTGGCTCTCCAAAACAAACCCATGTGCAGTGATTCCAGGGAATGGGAAGTGAGTTAACAATGTTTATCTGACAAGCTGAACCAGAAAGGTGGTCTTTATTTGGAGGAACACAGTGCGTTGCACAGACTAAAGATCCATGAGAGTGCTGGAGGTGTGTTTGTGGGGTCACACTACCTTGACGTGACTCTGAGCGCCCAGGTTGTAGATCTCTGTAGGCTTCACCTGGTTGATGATCTTCACCAGACACGTGCTGTCGGTCAGATCGCCGTAATGCAGCTTCATGTCTGACAAAAAGAGGGACAAACACACCCAGATACACTTGCATGCAAAACATAGACAGTCATTTTCATTTTCAAATACTACAGTAATTCACACCCACTGGTCCTTCACATATTCATTCACCGTGACAACTGCTTCTGTTGACTCTTTCTTTTTCCTTTAAATGGAATCAGCCACATCTGAAAATGTCATGGCCTACTGACAGATGTCAACTATGTTCTGGTTTAACTGTAATTCCTCATGAATGTATTTGTTTTTAGTCGGCATGCTGTTACTGTCAGTGTGAAATCTGCTATCTTGTGATTTCTAGTCTGTGCATGTTACTGTTACTGTTATTGCAGTCTGGAGCAACTGTTCTTCACTCAGGTTTTAAAGTAGCAAGCTCTCATTCATATTGTCCTGCAGCTTAAATATAAATATAGACTGCCTGTGTTTATACTGGGGTTGGGCGATATGACGGCATATACCATGCAATAGTAGAAATGTGTCCACCCGTAGAGATTTAGCAATACCGTTTCCACCGTGGGAGCTATGCCTTAGTGTCTTTGTTATATATTCGGGGTAAGCTATGCAGGAAATCAGGGCTGATCTCGCAATTCTCATGTGATCTCATGAATCCAGCTGCCTTGCAAAGTAACGTGATTTGGGCAGCAGGACTGCTCACGTGACGTGAGAGCGACAGTTAGTGGCGGTTAATGAACCTCTAAGCTGGTTTGCCAACTGCCGAAGAAGAGAGTGACAAGAAAATAACAGAGGAGAAGAGTGAAATTGTAAATACAGAGCACGAAGTCTGGTATGGTTATTTTAAACTGTTTCCTAAGTGAATTTACAGAACAATTACTGTGTTGGGATATATACTGTTACCGTGATATAAAAGCACATATACTGTGATAAAAGATTTGGCCGTATCATTTGGCCCTAGTTTATACTGGTGTTCAGGACCTGCAACTATTGGCTGCTGCCGCATTTGGAGGATGAACTGTATTTTGTATCCTTAGTTGTAGTAGTAGTAAGACAGAGACACGTGATAAAACTGTATCTCTAAATGGAAGAATTTGAAAGACAAAATTTCTTGTCAAGATTCCACCAAAACAACAAAAAAGAAATTTTGATTTAATATTCGTAAGGTGATTTGGAAGGTGACAGATAATATCTTTAAGGGTTTGTGATCTCTTCTGCAAATCAAGCAGACACTGGTGGTGCAGACAGGATACTTACTGCCTTCAGTGTGCGTCTGTGGGTTCTGGTAGAGATGCTCAATACGACCCGTGTTGAAGGAGCTGGAACGACGCAAAATACCATGAACCTGTGAGAAAAGGAGAAGGAATGGTCATTCATGTCAGGCTTTATAATACCCTTTTTGTTTTTTTACAATAATTATCTAGACACTATTCTATATTGCCATTACTGCTCTGGCCTTAATATAAAGTAGTGTTTTTTCTGTGCTCACCTTACATTTGGGGGTTTGTTATAAAAGTCAGACACTCTTTGTCTGTCGTAGAATAGTTTGATGTGCTACTTAGCTGTAGTTTGTCATGTTTACTGTATTTTATGTATATGTAGTTTTCTTTATTGCCTATTTTATTGATTTACAGCAGAGTATTTTTCTTTAAATGTGACAACACATTTAAAAGATATCAAATATTATACAGTGACCTACTTTGATCTTTGGACCAGTACAGTATTCTGTATTGCAAAAGCTGATATACCCATATTGTGTCTCATGACTCCAGCTCACTGTGTTTTTAACGCTGCCTGTGATCTGTGATCTGTACTCCATGTTCCGAGGGGGCTGTGTGAGGAAGCTCTGCTCGGGGAAGATAACAGAACCTGATCCAAGGGGAGTCCATTAGTGGGAGGACGCTGTGCCCTGACCTCACTTCCTTTATTCACTGTGCACTTCCTGCCTGCGCGCTCCTCTTTAATGCCTCCCCCAACCCCCCCATCTCACCCCCTACACATGAAGCATCCCCCCCAGCCTGGACCCAGTCCACTTCCTCTCTGCTGTCTCTCAGGCAGGCAGTAGATGGCGAAGCTGACCAGGCAGGCTGGGATGGAGGTGTGTGTTTGTGCGCGTGCTGCTACAGATCTGAGGGGGAAATGAAGTCATGCAGCTACTGTCAGGAAAACACAATGAGCACTAGTGCGACATGAATGTTTATGCAAGTGTGTTGTAAAGTCACTTTTTTAATGGGTGTGAAACCAACCCTGAAGCCTTACGTAGCTTTAGTCAGTCAGAAACAGCTTGTTAAGCTCTGCATCCATCAACACGCTGTTGACTTTTTCGTGCTCCTGAAAACACATCGCGCAGCAGGGTAAAGCTACTGACCTCACTTGTATGCCCATATAATAACAACCATTTCCCTGTTATTGGTCTGACCCTGGGGTAAAAGGTGAGGGGTGAACAGGCTCGAAGCGACACAAAAGGTCTTATCAGGGTGAGATGTGAGTCAGTCCACATATGACTGTCAAGCTACGTCATGATCCCTCAGGAGCTCCCACACACTGCTGTGGCTGGATCCAGCTTATCGAGGGAATGTCGCTCTGCATGTGTCTGTGTTCGTTGGCGTTCGTGAGTGTCTGCATTCATTTCTTTGTATGTGTGTGTCTGTCTGAGCTTTCAAAGGACCAGTTCTTGGTACTGTTCAGTGTGAAGTCTGGATTTCTTTCTCACCTCGTAGCCCTTAGCGAGCAGGAACTCGGCCAGGTAGGAACCATCCTGAAAAGACAGAAGACAGCACACCCTTAAAACCTGTAAAATGGCACTGCAAATACACAAATGTATGGTTCAGACATGTTGATTAGAGTTTCTTGTACCGACTGAGTCACAGCAACACAACCAAAACACAATAAAACATTCACTTGCCCACTGAATTCAAGATATCACCAAGTGTAAATGATTCACACACTCTTAGGGTACAAACTTTGTTGTAGTTGCTTTAAGTCTTTTCTACAGGCCACAGAGAACCAAACCTGATGCTCCATCGTGGTATGTGGTGCAACCAACAACAGATATACACACAGACAGCACTGTACCAAGTGCTGATGTAAAAACTGCTATCTGGTAGTAAACGCATCCTAACAACAGCAGGAGACCAGGGCTTCCAGAAGGCCCAGAGAAAATCATGTAAAGAAGATTTCATATCATTTCATGTATTTCTACCTCAGTTTTATATTGCTAGAATATCTATTCCTTAGTTTTATATCTTTGCCTATCATTTTTGCTAAGTCGTGCTTACTGTGCATTTCTATTGGTTAAATAGCCCATCAATCAATCCTTCGTGGCAGACGTAAGTTGTATCCCTATCCTGTATATATTAGTAATATTAGTTATATGTGGAAATTATGTACATAATGCTATTATAAGACTATGTGAGACTTCACATATAATCAATATTAATTTATGTCCTTTATTGTCTATGGTTATAGAACCACACTAACAGAAAACCATACTTCCTGTCTGAAAGTATCAAAGGTGCACAGAGTGTGAAGTTTGCAATAAAGTATACTGAAGACAAATCCATCTCAAGAGCATTTTTACCAATACCCCACAGTATCTTTACACACAAATAATTGATAACATCATTAATAGATTACGCAAGATAGATTTTGATGTAATAGCCCAAGTTATTACATTTTTAGTCTGTGTTATTACTATGCCATCAGGTCAAAAGTATTAATTGCCTATTAATGAGTTAACATGATGTAACAAGTTGTCAGATAATCTAATCATATCAGTAGTTTTACATGTTTCACCTATGCAGAACATTTCTCACAATTTGATTATCAGGGGGAACATGTTAAATATCAAAGTCTAACAATTAATCAGGTGTACCATTACAGGGCAACCAAAGAAAAAAACCTAAATCAAAAGAATGAATACATTTCTAAGATGTTTTAAATAATGAATATTCACAGAGGATCAAGACTGAAAATGTTTTGTAGATTTAGAATAATTATAGTTGAAATGTTCACGCCTTGTTCAGCTTAGTTGATTAAGAAGAAGAAACGTTTTGTACGTGCTGGCTTAAGCTTCTGCTGTTTATAGGTTACATATGCGTTCAGTGACGTGTTACCTATTTATGTTATAAGTACACAATGGGAGAATCTGAAACAATGCGGCTTAAGAAATGAAGAAAGAAAAAAAATGTGAGACCAGCGACAACAGAAAAAATGAGGCTGAACATCTGTGTGGTTGTTTCAAGATGGAGGGCTTTTCAATGAAGCAGAAGTTGTTTTCTGTTGAATCGGTACAGTAAACCAAATCGGTTTATATCATGTCATTGATGATTACGCCAACAGATGCCCAAATGTAGTGCCATATCGGATATTTTAGAGTGAACCTTCGGGGGAAAACGCACCAGAAACCTCTAAATGGTCTTTTAATACAATTCTTCTTGGTGAAACCGGCTGGCGAAGTGATTTGTGGGAAAGTAAACCTGTATATTGTTAATTCCATGACACATTAATGGACACGAGCGGTAAAAAGAAAAACTGTTTTATGGTGTTGGAACACAACCACTGCAGCCTGGGATCATTAGGTGTAACATCCACATGAATCAGGAGCTTTGGGCAGACATTGGGCCAACGCGCGCATGTGTGTGTGTGTGTGTGTGTGTGTGTGTGATGGTGTGTGAGAGAGCAAGCCCTGTCAATAAGGTCTTGTTCCCCTCACCCATGTTACTCCTCGTCTTTTTTCCCTGCTCAGACTTTCCGACCGCACATTCTGGAACATTCCGAACTAGTCATGGCATTCATCCCTCAATCCCCCCTCACATATATGCACACACATTTACACACACACACACACACACACACACACACACACACACACACTCAGACACACGTACTACTCACAGTGCCAGCGTGACAGCCCCATGCTTCCTCTCCAGGTCTGGGGGTAACGGTGGAGGTGGAGGTGAAGGTGGAGGGCAGGGAGCAGAGGAGGAAGGGTTTAAGGGTTGCTAGAGGTTGGGAGGTACACCCAAGAACCTGCACTCAGCGCCGGAAAGGATGGGCATGTTTTAGGCTAAATTAACGCCTGCACAGGTGGCCCAAGCAAATACAAGAGATTTGCCTGTGGAAGCTTTACACTCCCAAACTGACAACTACAAGCTGGAAAAACTCAGGTAGTTGTTTTAAAAAAGAAACAGCAGAGACTTGATCTCTCAAGTGAGCTGCATTAAAGCGGTATTAGCTAAATTAAGGCCACTAGGGGGCAAAAGAAACCAAGCTGACAACACACAGGCCTGACATATTGCTGGTAGTGCACAGTGGGTTTATCAGGGCTTGTTTGCTGAAAACAGCTTTCCCCCAGTGCTGGAAACAGGGTTGATGAGCGCGCTGAGACTGAACCACAAAGTCAACATGCCGTACAGACAAAACTCATTTAGATGAAGAAGAATTTGAGGCATGAATCCAGGAGGCCGTTTTTTTGCGTTTTGGCTCCTGTCTGAAATCATAAGAAACCGAGGTCTGTGTATTATGAGGATGAGGATTTGCTGGTTTCCTTATGTGTCGGCCTTCTAATGGTTTTTAATGAAACCTAACACACTGAGGCGGGAACTATCAGGCTCCAAATCCAAAGCCTGCTGTACTCTAATAGGTTTTTGAATGGGGTTTCCGCTCATTTCTGGCAGCCAGTGGTTCCTATTTATTTCACTATCATTGAAGAAGTCTTTTCACTTGCCTGAAGACAGTAGTCCATCACAGCAAACATGTCTGCTTTTATTGCTGTCCAACCTTTGGTCATTTTGAGGTATAGTTTTCAACAGGGATTGATTTAAAATGTGCACTATCACGCAACAAATATACAGCTTTAAGTTGATTTTCATACTGTGTGAAAATCAATGGAAAACGATGGCAGTGTAGTTGATGAAAACACTTAACTCAAAATCTGAATCTTGGCTTGTTTAATGTTGGCTATGAATGTGAATCATGGTGATTTGACAAAATAATCTTAACTCAAAATATTTAAAATACTCTTTCAAGAGCTTTCAACCACATCTCACGGTTTTCGTCAGCAGATGGAGTTTGCTCAGTTTTCGTGGAGACATTGACAAGTTGTCGTGTCATGGTTGTCATTTGCTCAACAGGCCTTTTTACATGTTATTAATATCATTAACAAAGTGTCCCAGTAAGCCATGACAGTGAACCTGAAATTAAAGTAGTTATTTATTAGTTAATTATTTACACCCATGCTTTTCACTGTGACATGTCAAGATGACTGTAAAAAAAAAATGGAGGCATACTGTCATTCTCCATGACAGCCTCATCCACTGATGAAGGCTGAGAATGAACTGTGATAGTCACATGTATGGTGATGTATGTTTATTTTTGAATGGGTTAATGTGGTCACCACAGTCTGTTCAGTAAACTGTCGCTTTAAATGAAATCTAAACAGGTGTTTTCTTGATTACATTGCTCGATAAAGAAGGTTTTAGCCAAAACATGTGGTTGTTTTTTGCTTCTCGCTCCTGAATAAAGCTTTTAATTTGGACTTACACACTTCTTACTTCCGTAATTGTTTTTGCCCTGAAACAAAGTTGGATGGGCTTAAAAATGCTGAAGCACTAGTACAGACCTCTACAGACACATGAATAGCAAATGTTTGACTATTAAATGAATTTATGCCTTAGTACTACTTTAAATGTTTCTTTAAGATAATTTTCAGCTTTTGCAGGTTGAGCACTCAGGTTGTACGGTCGTTTGGCACCGACGCCCAACCTGTTTCTGCCTAACCCAGAGGGGGAGATGGGCACGGGCGCTGGCAGCCCCTCAACCGTCCCCACGGCGTTCAAAGCTCCAGCCGGTGTCATGTTTTCCTGCCCCTGTGCCAGGGTCATAGCGTTCCACGCCAGACCAATATGGAAAACAAGCCTGAAGAGCTGCAGCTCTGTTTCAAAACAAGAGGCTCCTTTGAGGCCGTATTAGCCCATAAACCCTGGCCTCACCTCGCTGTTTCCTGTTATGGGGAGCTAGGCGCTTGGTGGGAGCAGGGGGTTGGACACACACACAAACACAAACACACACACACACACACACACCTACATGTTCACCTGCCAGGTCAATGTCACACCACAAACTCCTTAAACACTCATTTTGGCCTTAATATGATTTCTCTATTCTACTCTACAAGCTAAAGGGCTGGATCAGCAACAGCAAGGTGAAAGACAATGATTGTCTCATATTTGAATACTGGAGTTATGAAACTGAATCCCACCTCTGAATGTCGAGGATTGTCTGCAGGGGGAGCAAAACTCATGTGCTGCATACAGGTACAGTACAGGTGTGAAACCTTTTACTAGAGTGGGGTCAGTACTGTTCATTTTCTTACATTTGTCAGACTTTTTCCTTTTCATGTTTAAAGTTCCCCTCCACTGAAAAATATGTTTTTCTTCTTGTTCCTACAGTTGAATGTTCGAGCTTCACTGTGCAGATTGATGTCTGTGCAGAGTTTGACCATAGAAGGATGTTTTCACATTCATCTGCTGAAAGTGGAAAGTTTCTATGTGCTCATTGAAAATCTGATTTTAAGGGGCAGGCCTACAAGCATGATTTGTGACATCACAAATAGTTTGGAAGCCAATCCTGGTCCAATATTTGGTGTGAATGCTGGAAGCATTTACAACCTATGTTCTTCTTCAAAAAACTTCTTTATTATTATTCTTCGGCTGCTTTTTTTGGCACTTAACTAGTTCCACAGTTTTCAACATAGAAACTTCATTCAAACATCAAAATATTCAGTTCAATTAGGAATCAAGCACTATTACTTTTGTCATTCATAACATTCATACTTTCCAAGATATTCAAGTTTTCCAGGAAATTTTCTCCATTCAAATAAATGCAAGGAATGTTCAAAATTGACAAATTTTCAACATTTTTCAAGGTTTTTCAAGTCTTTTCTACTCATTTATACCTCAGCTAGAAAATTCATTCAAACATCAAAATGTTCCACATCTTTCATACATTCTGGGTATTATTCAACTTTTCAAATCCCATTCAAACTTTTCAAAATATTCAACTTTCCTTGAAACTTTGTTCAGTGTGTATGTGGTGGAATGTTCAGGGCTAGAGTGGTGGACCTAACTGTCAGAGTGGAAAGGAGATTTAAAATCTTCTTTAAAAGATTTCTTCAAATTGCTCCTGTTCCCACAATTTTCACTCTTCATAGATTTTACTGAGGATGTAGGAAAATCCGTGCTCTTTCATACAATGTAACTATGGAAGAAATCGGTCTTACACATTTGACTGTGTGAGCTTCCAAGTGAAGGCATTTCTCACCAACTGCTGCAAAGACTCATATTAACTGAGTCCAGAAATTTCAGGAGGGAGGCAGAAACAGGGGCTTTTCTCATCTGCTCCAGAGCTCACATTTTTGACACACACAAATTTCTCAGAGTGTGTTCAGCAGGCTTCAGCAGGCTTCCCCCCTTTAGACCTTTAAACAATACAGTATAGCAGATTTTCAAAATAAATCCCCCCAGATGATAGCAGGAGCTTACTGGGGGGCCATGGACAAGGCTGGATTTTCAAAATAAAAGCCCATAGATGATAACAGAAGCTTACCTAGTGTCCCCAAACAAGGCTGGATTTTCAAAATAAAAGCCCTACATGGTCTTCTCAACCCATTCATAGTCCTTCAACTACCTCTTCAAATTAGTCAGCAATTCAGTTTAGCCTCGGCTTTTCAACAAATATTAAAATATTCCACATCATTCATACATGTTCAGTATTATTCAACATTTCAAGTCAGCTAGTCAGTTTAGCGTCAGCCTTTCAACAGCCAGGATTCACACCACAATTTCTTCAGAAATTGCCTTTTCTAGTTAACTTAATGTAATGTAGAAACTTGAAGCTGTCAGTGCACACATACACTGAGAATGGACTTTACAGTGACATAGGAGACATCTTGTGTCCAGCAGGAAAACTTTAGAAATGAACAAAATTTGCATATTCATAGATAGGAATTTTTAATGAGCTAGAAGGAGTAGATGCCTTTTCAAGGATTGTAATGTGGAAATTATACTTTTTTGTGGAAAAAAACATATGAGATGCACATTATTCTTCCAAGCAGACTATTTGCATATATGTTTTAATACATGTCTGGAGAGGATCTTTAAGGAATTTAACTGCTTTAGTCCTCAAAGGGGCTACAACTCAATTCAAATAATGTCAGGTTTTTGGGGTACACAAAGGCAACACAATACATATCAAATAGAAGATGCATTTAATTCCAGCCAGTACTGTACAGGCATATACTGTATAATTACAGACACTAGTCATGTTAAATTATTTTAAAAACGAAAGCTTGGACATTTTAAGGACTGAAACGCGCAAGTGCAGCTGTTTAGATGCATAGCTTTTTGTATGTTTTAATACATTTTAAATGCTTTTCAGGTTTGTTTTCTCATTTTCAGTATTTTTCTGTACTCCTTATTGGAAAAGCCTTTAAAATCCCATTATTTAAAAAGATGTCTATGAGCAATATAACATAAAACTAGAGAAAACAAAGGTTAAGAAAGGGGAACTCAGATAGAATTAAAGAAATAGGTAAACGGAGAAAAAGATCAGGAAAGGGTGAGAGGACAGAGAGAGAGAAAAAACCTAAAGCTGATGTTGATGTTAGACTAAATCAGTCCATGTGTCGGAAAAATGTTAACAATGTTCGCTCATCAGAACTGCCCCCCCACCAAGTGCTATCATTAGCTCCAATCAACATTCCCATCATCGTCATTATCACATCATCATCGTGTGGTTTCATTAAGAGGATTGATACACATCGATATCAGAAGGTGGCACTGCTATGTGTGTGTGTGTGTGTGTGTGTGTGTGTGTGTGACAGGAAAGCAATTCAGTTTTCACTCCTTCATCTTAAAAACTGACATGTTTAGTTTATCACTGCAAACGCCTTCAACACTATCTGTGTATCTTTCAATTCTAGTACCAGTACAATACCTGAGCCTCAGTACAACACAAAAACAGTGCTCTTTCAACACCTTACGTCAAGAAATATAAACATGTTTTTCCACAAACCCCTTTTTTCATTTAATTTTCTATCCAAGAGCAGCAGTACAGGAACTTTGCCAACATAAAATACATTCATAACCAGCAAAGATATGACTTAAAACAGAGGCTATCTGATCAAAACAAACAAGATCAGAAATCTGATTGCAGTGAAATTCATTACCAATATTGTTTTCAATATTACATGCAACAAACACATCGTGGTTAACATTACAAGTACTAGCTGTGCCCAAAACTCTTACCAGGAAGAACATTGTTAACATAGCAATAAAAATAAACACAGACTTTTACCATCTCTATTCATTCATGCTTTGGGGAGACAAGATGGCAGACACCAATGCAATGCATGTTGTGTCTAAGCCTGCCAGTAATGACTATTTGTATTAGCCTTTAATCTTATTTTCTGAATGAAGCATTTGGTCTATAAAATGTCAAATAGGCTAATAGTGAAAAATAACCATCATAATTACCCAGAGCCAAAGTTGACACATTCAAATAGCTTGTTTTGTCCAACCAACAATCCAAAACCCAAAGATATTCAGTTTACTGTCATTGAAGACAAAAAAACCAGCAAAGATTCACATTTAAGAAGAAGTAGTGAATTTCTGGCATTTGAACATATTTCTACATACCGAACAGTATGCACAGTCATAACCTCTTTAACCATTTAGAATAACAACACAGCTGCTGTCATCCCTTCAGCCAAAGAGAAGAGAAGAAGTGAGCATGTGATGTCTTTGCACAAACCCCACCACTGTGAGTTTACTACCCCCTGCTGGTGGAACAGTGAATTGCTGGGGCCTTTATCAACAGTATCACTAGTGTTGCAGCAAAATATATCTAATGGCAAAACATTTTGACCCAAGACCTAAAGAAACCTGTGTGCCTGCAGGCTTTCTGCATGTATTTATGCACACACAGAGTTTATGGCCATACATGCATTTATTTGTCACTGTGTATTAGCTACAAATGAATCACTTTAATGTGTTTTCATTAGACCGCAAGGAGAAGCCGCCAAGCGCGCCACTGGTCTGCAATTAGGCCTGATATGGTTTAATGAAGCTGAAATCACAACACCCACAAGAACATGCATGTATGCACGCACACACACACACACAGCAGCAAGTACAGTTGCTGCATGAAGAGAAGCCTGAGTCTCTCCCCTCTACTTTGGGACCAACTTGTGAGTGTCACTGAAATGAATGAACACAGTTTCCTGGTATCAATATGATTCAGTAATCAGAAGAACTGAAGAGGCTTCTTCTGCACACAGGAAGTGCACTGCTTCACTGCCTTTAGCTTTTATGCTCCAAACCGCTAGAACATCCTACCTAATCATGTTAGGTCTGCTCCAACGCTATCGTCTTTTAAAACTAAACTGAAAACTCTCTGCTACTTTCTTAATGATTTTAACTCAAATGTATCATTTTAATTGTGTTTACTTATGTCTAATGTTTTATCTTTACACTATCCACACAGTTTTTGTGGCTGTAACTTTGTGGTAGCTCACGCTCTGTGCAGCACATTGTGCCTCCTCCTGGAATGAAATGTGCTGTATAAATAAAGTTTTAATTGCTTTTGCTTCACGACTTAGAGAGGAAACTCCACATACACACAGTTACTATGCACACACATATTGCAGATACAGCTAATGTCTCTCAAAATCTAAGCTTATCTAAGATTATTTCAGACATCAGGCCGGTTAGATTGGGTCATGTTCATCACAACAGCATACAGGGAGCAATTTTAGGGTCCATTTCTGCCATAATGAGTTGCAAATATCCTAGAAAAGCCACTGTGACACTAGTTTGACCATGTGACCTAACATGTAACTTAAGAAACTGGCAGTTCAATGAATGTACAGCCACTATACAACTGGGCAGCAGTGGCCCATGTGATTGGAAGGTTGCTAGTCCCCAAACCAGCAGGATGGGTGGGTAAAGTCAAAGGGCGGAGCTTGCACCTCCCTCATTACCACCGCTAAGGTGCCCTCGAGCAAGGCCCTCAACCCCCAACTGCTCTGGTGGAGCCATCAGATCCATCACATCAGACTATGGTAAATGATCTTGTCAGGTTATTTTAAAGGTCTCTTTAGCTACACTGCTATCATGACACAGCATATCACAGATGACTGGCTTGTGAAATGTGGCTGAATCGGCCCTGTACCATGACACCATCGTATGTTGAGTTATTGTGTAAACTCCACAGCTAAGGCTGACACATGCAGTTCACTTCACAATTCAGCTTTTTACCACAAACTGCAGCTGAACTTACATCTCTTCCTGTCTAACTGCAAGTTACCAGACTTCATCCAGAGGAGGAATCGGCCTTGAAGGAGCCATCGGCAGCCGTTATGAGCGACAGAGGGGACGTGTGCACGGATTCTTAGCTTAATGATTATTATTGCTGGCACTCGCTCTGATTCCATCCGGTGCTGCTAACAGTGGAGTCAGTGGAAGGTGGCGAGGAGGGAATGAAAGGAGTGTATCAAACGCCAACAAAGGATGAAGAAAATAGGCTTCAGGCCGAGGGCTCGTATCGCAGTGAAGCGATGTTTTCCCAACCAGAGGAGCTGAAGAAAGAAGTGCAAACCTCAAAGCCAAAATAAAGTTTTACAGTCGAACAAAGAGGCCGAACCTGTCCTCTTCACAACCCCGGATCGTAAAACAGCGCCATCAGCCAGAGCCCCTGCCCGGCTCTGCAGCTCTGCCTTGGCACTCAGGTGGTCTCCCATAACTCACACCCTCTCAGGCCAATACTTCACACTGGGACAGCAGTCAAAGATGTTCAGACTGAGCAGCATGCTGCCCTGAACTTTATGAACAGTAGTTAGCCAGGCAATTTATGGCATCACTGTGACCCTGACACCCCGGCTGGTGACTTCTGAGATGGTCTATCCAGATGCCTGTCTGCTTGCCTCCTGCATGGACTCTCAGTGTTTGACAGTATCGCCATGACCGGCAGAATAAAAATGTATTAACACTGTTATTCTTTGTTTTCTGTTGAAGAGGGCGAGGGGAGAAGGAGCTTTGGAGAGTGTTTGACAAAAGGAATGCAAGAGGTTGAAAATGACTTTCCAAGACCTGTGATGGTTGTCTTTCCAGGGGCTGCATTCTGGGAACGGTTAATTGACAATTTTCACCTCCTACCATGACACATTCCCCAAGCTTATTCCCTGCTGCTTGTTTGCTCGGATGGAAATTAACGCACAGAAACTGACAATGCCCTTACTACTACTACTACAAGGACAAACGTTCACACTCAGAACCACTGCTGCAAATGTCTTGGACAGGCTCATGTTGCTGCCAACTGATGTAAAGATGAACCTTTCTGAAGAGCACAGAGCCGAGTCTTTACTGTAGAAAGAGTGGAAGGGATGGACCTACTGTATTGAAAACAGCAGGGATAATGATACTGAATGTCTACTGATGCCATTACACAAGTTTTGATTCAAAGAACAAGAAGCATGGACAAAAATCTTCGAAAATCAATTCTATTCCAAGTTTTATTCAAGGCAAAACCTTCCGCCTCTCTCTCTGCTGCCTCGTATCACTCCGCTAAGCCCCTCCCACCAAACCCACAACTTGGACCGGCAGCAAAAGGAGTCGGTTCCCCTGCAAAACTGTATTCCTCGTAGGGCTCGCTCTCCATGGCTTGAGCCTCAACGAGACCGCGGTCCCTCCCGCCCTGACTTGTTTTCTCAAAGACGCCCCTCCAGCGCTTCACAGCCGCAGAGCAGAGCGCCCCAGGCTTCAGAGGCAGCTGCAACGCCGTCCAGCAGCGGGAAGAGAGGCTAGTACACCACACACACCACTGTCCCCCGTCAACAGTTATTCCCCACAGTTTGTCATCAGGCCTCTTTGCCACTCGTCGATACGAGCACCATGGCATCGAACATAATGAGCCTGAAGCTCCGTGTGGAGCCGGGACGTGTTGTTTTGTTCTATACACCGCTGCAGGCAAAGGAGGTGCTGGACATTTATCACAAGTTTCAGGATTTTCACCGTCTGAAGGGACGTGTACACACATCTGCTCTTGTAGCTCAGCCAATACGAACACACCGTCTCTCTGAAATAACCTGTGATTGGCTAAAGTCTCCCGTCACGAGAAAGATTTTCTGAAGCCTGAAAACAGAGCCAAGAGGGGGGGCTGAAGTAGAGGTCTGCTCTCAGACCACTTGAATTACAATATGCTGCACGGTTAATATGGCATTTTTGCCCCGTGACGCCAAAAGAAAACTGCCTACCCAACCTTTAAGTGCCTTAATGTTTTTTGGCCGATGAGGCACTGTTGTTTTTAATTATGTCTATAGCTTTCATATAAAACCATGAATTTTGTGTTCATCCTTATTTAAGATTTATACGCATCTGTCCACAC